>MNCI01002211.1:0-49051 GCA_015680685.1 Gnetum montanum
TTGTGCTCAAATGTTTTTGCAAAATTTTATTTGTTACAAGCAGGTTTTATAAGGACCGCGTAGACTAGGCAGTTGAACAAAATAGGAAATTTTCAAGAACTCACAGTACTGGACAAAGTTGGCTGAATCTCTTTAAAGTAAGTCATTTGTAGTTCACACGCAACGAAATTGTCACATTTCATACAACCGCATGCCGCAACAGCACACACACATACTCACATTAACTACTGAGTCTATTTGGAGGTATCTGGGCCTTGGTGTAGCCAGAGATCAGCAGGCACCTAAATCCTATTCGAGGACACTCGTTGGCGGTCGAGTCCCAAACGGTCGCCAACAAGAAGTTATATGAAAGGTTCTTAATTGGTTTATGGGTATTGAATGTTTCTTCAGAAATTAGCCAATCTTCTACTAGCAACATTATTAAGAATGGTATAGGGTTTAAGATCAAAAGAAAGAATAAAACTACAACAACACAAATTGAGAAGAAGCATGGATGTAGTCTTAAGAAGGCTTATGTAGGCACTGAATTAAAAAGAGAAAGGAAGGGTAGGAAACTTCTTCAAGAAGTAGTTTTGAGATTTTAGATGGTTCTGAGAGTAATAAATTTGAAAAATTTAATCCAAATTTTATGAAAAAGAGATTGAAGAAGGATAAAGGTATTTCTTCAAAAGAAGTTCACTTTCTAAGTTAAATTCTTCTATATCTAAAAGTATTGAAATAATAAAAATATGCCTTTGCCAACCAATAAAAATTTGGACAATTTTTACTATTATCAAATAGTTAGATTGAAAGAAGAAAAAGATAATATGGCTACAAATATTAGAAGCTCCCATAACAATAGTGGTAGATAAAATGGATAAATTTAATGAACATATCTCTCATTGTAGAAATGATGATTATTTGTTGTCAGAAAGGATTAATAATAAATATAAAGGTTGTGAATGTGAATCTAAATTAGAAGATAGGAAGATTGGAGTAAGCAGTAAAACAAAAATACCAAAATATAGCTTGCTTAGTTTTAGTATACTAAAAAGTAAGTTACAGAAGCTAATTGTTTCTACTATGAAATTTGCAAAATTTGTAATCCGCATGTCAAACATTAAGCCAAAGATATTCTCCTAATCTTGGTTTGGACCCTATGAATTCCAAAGGCCACTATTGTTACTACTTGGTGGCATCTGGATCCTTTAACGATGCCATCATTTGAGGGTATCATCACTGATGGTGAGGCCATCAAGTTTTGTGGAATCCTTGACATCATGGGTAGGTGTTCTATCATGCTGTAGAGGCTCTTCCTACTGTGTTTGCATCTATGTTAGCATCATCATCATCACCATTGAATATGTGCACAAGAAAACGATGAAGAAATTGAGCTACAACAAGATTATAGAGTAGATTACAAAGGGTCTAAAAACACAGCAGCACCTGACACCAGCAGAGCTAGTATGCCCATGACTCATTATGGTTATGGCTACTCCAATGCCTTCACCATTGCACTAGCATTGTCACCATTGTCCACCTTTTTCTCCACCCATGACATCTAGAACAAAGACAAAGGGTTCCTAGAACACCAACATCACAAGAACATGCCATATGGCATTATTAGCACCTTCCAACTTGAGGTTTATTGTGGGAAGTTTGAGGAACACACGCTTGATAAAGTGGGCACCTATCTACATGCCACCTGGTTTGATGTCATGGATAATTGGATTTGAATCAAATTTGTATAAACATTTCGATACAAAGATAACCATGAACAATGACCAATAGAGAAAAAAGAAAAAAAAAGAAAAAAATAAAGGAAATGACAATAATAAATATATGGTTTAAGAAGAAGGTAGTTTACTAGATAATTATCTAACATCCTATGTGTACTGGACACTTAGTAACAATAACTTGTATTCCTATAGTAAAGGTAACTTCCTATAGAAGTTATAACTTCTTAAGGAAGTTATAAATTAATATCTTAGATATTTGTAATCTACCTTAACTTTTCATGATGATTGTAACCACCCTAAAGTCACTATAAAAGGGGCTTATAGGGTAGATTTCAAAGGAGGGAGGCTTTTGAAGAAGAAGAAATTTGAAGATTATTTATACGATGGTTTGCTAAAGACATCGTTTCAACCACTTTGTTTTAGTCGTATGAGTTCATTCTTTCCTATTTTGTTTTGTTGCTTAACTAGTAGTTTAGATAGTATCATACTTAGTATGTAAATTTGGGGTTTTTATATTACTTTTATAGTTTTTTGTTGTATGATAGTAGACTCCTATTAAGATTTTTCATGGAAGAACTCATGTTGGAAAGCCTCAAGAGCAATTTAATAGAAAAGTTTATTATTATGCAATGTTTAAGGCTGCTATTAGAATTTTTGTAAGAGAGCCTCTACTATAGACAAGCTAGTTGAGCAATTCAATAGTTTAGAGAGTTTAAAAAATCTTTGGTATTTTGATAGAATTGAAATAGCTTTTTGATTTTTAAGTATATTCCCTTAGTATTTTAATTAGAAATTATCAAATCTTTGAAAGCTTTGTTGTATGTAATCATTGACAACTATAATTTAGCCAAAATAGAGACTCGTATGTGGTGGTTTAGGTAGCAATTTTTGGTAGTATAGTAGGATTGTCTTTAAAAAATTGCTTGTTTGAGCCTAGAAAATTTGAACAATTCATAGATATTGAATTAGGGATAACTTTATTATGAAGTGTTTCTTCATATCAATTTACCTTGCTTAAATATTTGAGGTTTTTACACAAATCTACTTTCTTTTCTTTCTTGTGGAGCTTTCTCTCTTTGGGGGAAATTAGGAGTAGATTAGTAGAGTTATGCTTAAATGGTTTTTGCAAAATTTTATTTGTTACAAGTAGGTATTATAAGAACTGTATAGACTAAGTTGTTGAACAAAATAGAAATCTCTGATAACTCATAGTGTTTTACAAAGTTGGCCAAATCTATTTTATGATAGTTGATTATAGTTTTATATGCAACCCAACTATTTCAACATTCACAATAGCAAAAACATATTCACATTTCACTACTGAGTCTATTTGGAGGTATTTGGACCTTGGTTTTTCCAGAGACTAGCAAACACCTAAATCCTGTTCGAGGCACTCGTTGGCAATCGCATCCCAAATAGTCATCAACACTGAGATAGAAAAATTATTTATGAAGCTCAAAATTGTACAAAAGATGATATCAATCCTAGGTTAAACTGATTTTGAATTGATGCTTATAAAAGTTGTACCATTCAACTAGAGTAACAAGAATAAGTTAAACCTTAGCCTTTAGAGAAAATAACTTACTCCAAAACCTATCATTCATTTAGATGTAGCTATGCATAATTTAATTTAAACAAGTAAAGAAAGCTATTTAGTTTTATATTAATTGAGAGGAAAAAGAAAAAAGAAAAAAGTAGAACTTGTTTAGATTACCATTATAAGAATAGTCTTTACAAGCCTTTTTCAAAAGTGTATTATAACTCCTCTTCCACTCCCCTCTCCTCCCCCTTGTTCCCCTCCTCCCCTCCTCCTCTCTTTCTAATGAATCTACTCTAGGATTTATATAGTAACCATTGGTGGTTAGAATAGTTATAAGATTATGGATTCATCATTTTCACATTCTTTTCATATAATTGCAAAGTGTTGGATAGTTGCTCAAATTCCTAATAAGTTTTCTTTATTTTCTAAATCTAGAGCACTTCCATCAGCCACTGCTGAGATAACTTCCCATGACCTAGCAAAATTTTTACAACTTGATTTAGTATATATGGATTGGTGTTGTTAATGTCTTCAACACTTATTTCTCTAGCACTTACTTCTATTAGAGAGTTATCTCAATTAATGCAGCTCCTGTGCTTGAACATGTTTGCTCCAACTCTAATATTTTTTGAGGAGATTTAGCCAATATCCTTGTAATTGTCATCATCATACTATCAAAGATATTTTTTTTATATTATATCAATATTTCTCTTTTTTCTTTGAATATTTCAAATAGTTCTTGGGCTCTTCTTTCCATCTGAACAAAAATGACTTGATTGCTTTTCATTTCTTCAATATTGGATTTAGTCTCTTGTATTCATTCCTTGTTGTAATTGATCTCAACAATTAATTCATTTGAATATTGCAAATAGTTCTTGAGCTCTTCTTTCCATCTAAATAAAAATGACTTGATTGTTTTTTATTTCTTCAATCTTGGATTTAGTCTCTTGTATCCATTCCTTGTTGTAATTGATCTTAGCAATTAATTCTTGAAAATTCAGTTTTGAGTAAGCATAATTTAGAGCCTTGCCATTTTTAGCCTATTCTAATTCAAAGCTCACAATAACTAGTTTCTCCTCTAATTGTATCATAGATTATTCTTTGTTTTCTAGTAGTGACTCTTTGATGGTGATCATAGGTTTTAGATGTTCATTCTCATCTTTAGAGATTTTTAACTCTTCTCTTTATCTAGTTATTTCTTGTTCATTTTGCATCAAATACTTCTTTAGCTTGGCTATTTGATTGTTAGCTACTTGTTCCATGTCTTTGATTAGAATAGCTATTATGGTTTCTAACATGTCTTCATGAGACATTACTAGCTTTTGCTCTTCAATTTTTGGATCATCTTCCTTATAGAAGAAGATGATGCTTCTGTTTCTATATCGATAGAATCTTTTAACTTAGAATAAATTTTTATTTTTTTCTCTTTAAATTTGAAGGACTGAGCTACTCCATTCATCAAATAGCTTGAAGGAAATGAGAACTAAGAACTTAGAAATGGGGTTGAATAAGTTCACTAATTTTAACAATCAAGATAACCAAAAATACAACTAAATGTACATGATTTCTCAACTTGGATACTTCTACACTTGGATGATAGATTCCTTGCACACCTCTTGACTTTGTTTCACAAAATATGATTTCAAGGGCACCATAACCTTTACAAAGTTTTAGCTCTACAAGCGATGTTTTCACATATAAACACACCCAACCTTGTAAGGTACTAACAAGCTCAAAATGTGGTTTTAAGGATCCCATAACCTTTACAATAGCTTTAGCTTTGCAAAGGATGTTTTCTCTCAAGAAACACATCCAACCCTACAAGATCCCAATAACCTTAGGAGATGTCTTCTCACAATAAGTACATCAACCCCATGGGGCTTACAAATAGAAAAGAAAACAAATCAAGAAGAGAATGTAAATACACTTTAGAAATCGCTTGCTTTGAGGCTCTCACAATACAAAATACAACTCATAAAAGATGTGGAAATGAAGTACATAGTACAACACAAGATCTATACCATGATGGTTAAATCATGTGAATAGTGCTTATTCTTTTCATGAAGATACCTTCTATTTTATAGTCTTTCTCACTATCACATAACCATTGGAATTTGTATAATAGCTAGGAAAAATCTAGATGGGAGTTAGGAAATAACTAGGTGGGATGTCCCATTCGAACTTAGGATGTCTCTTTGAAATCTTTCCTTTTGTAAGTGGAACATCCCATTGGAAATTGGGACATTTGATATTTTTATGGGACATTTGACTTGAGACTAAGCTTTTACCTTTGGGACATATGCTAATTTTTTGAGATGTCTAGGTAGATACTGAAACATCTTCTTTTTAATTAACATCATTGACATCTTTCATCTTTCTTTTAGTTGATACTTTGTCATCTTAGATTGATAAATTACCTTTCAACTTGGTCTTAACTTGCTCTTTGTTCTGATCTCATAATGATCTTGTCTTGATACCATCTAAGCTCTTGTCCCAATCACATCATGCTCTTGTCTTGATTATGTTATGATCTTGTTTTATTTATGCTCTTATCTTTCTCTTGTCTTAGTTCTTCCTAGTCTTACAAGATTCCACATGCACATTTTCCACTTTCTCCATTTTTCTAGGTTTTAACATTTCAAACGTTTAACAATCTCCCCCTTTTTGGTGATGTACAAAACATGAGAAAATGGGTTTACATAGTTCATAATAAACAACATAAGATAGACAAATAAGAGCATAACTATCTAAACAAAAAGATCCTATGGTAGCAAAGATGAAAAGAGATATGAAAAATGGTTAGTTGGCATACATCCATCACTCATGATCACATAAGGTGAAAAAGTAATAGTTCACATCAAAAGCTTGCCAAAAATTGTCCAATATGAAAGCCCAATCATACATTACAAGTAACTTTAAAAAAAGATATCTAAAGATAAATCCATAAAAATAAACTATTCACCATAAAATCTACATAGCATAACATCATATGATAAAGTAATAAAGGTACACATAGATATATATAAAGGATGAAAAAGAGATAGATAGTGGTTAATGAACATAGGTTTCATAGGGTTAATCAAGAAAAACAAGTTCCATTGAGAGCTATCCATATCTATTCACATTGCAAGTCAAAATAAATAATCTATGAAGCACATATAATCAAAGACTACTATCCAAGAATATTTCCATGTTAGCCCAAAGGTTGTACTCCAAATGTTGAGTACTAAAAACAAGTATCCTATCTTTGAAATATCATGCCATAGTAATGAGTATAGGTTTCATAGGGCTAATTAAGAAAAATAAGTTCCATTAAGAGCTACCCATACTTGTTCACATTACAAGTTAAAACAAATAATCAATGAAGCACATATAATCAAAGCCTATGGTCCAAAAATATTTCCATGTAATCTCAAAGGTTGAACTCTAAAGCATGAGCACTGAAAACAAGTAACTTATCTTTGAAACATCATTCCATGGTAAACAAAAGTATGTATCCAAGCATATATCCACATATATAATAAAAATTAAGTCACAACATATAGTATCCAAAACATAAAATTTGTGTCAGTTGACCACAAACTTGTAATATCAAAAATCATAATTAACATCTAAATTAAGATTTAAACACTATAAAAGAATGAGATAGTTTAACTTATCATATCTTACCTTTTGTGTTTCCAATTATTGACTCGTCATTAAGATAAGTTTAATCCAATGTCTACTAAAACTTTGAAGATCATTTTTCTTTATTTGCAATTCTACACCTTGTAAGATTAACTAAAGATTTCTTTGGATATACAAAGATTTCCAATAGCATCCATTCAACAATTTTATAATCATTGACTTTTATAAAAATAAACTAATTGAAATTAAGTTTAGTAAGTCAAGGAATAAAGATTATAATCATACTTACCATTTCTTAGCTTGCTTGATTCTAAGCATGGACATGATTAATGAAGTTTAGGATGAGGCCCTCCATCATAGAGTACCTTCCTATCATGCATTTGATCCTTACCATATTTGTCATTAGCATCTTTGTTTGAAACTCTTGGTTCATTTGAGGTTTCTTTTTATTCATACTTATGTTCTCTAAGTTGAATGGACTGATAATTTCCTTGAGTTAATAGTTTTGATTCTCCAATATCACTGGTTCTTTTATCAACATGTGTAGTTATCTCTTCATCTTACTTTTTCTTTTTTGGTCTCCAAAGTTTCTTACCCTGCAAATCATACTTTCTAGACTTCTTTTGATAAGACCATGTAGTCAATTTATAATGTTTTAATCATAAATAACAATAAGATTGCTTATGCCCATATTCTCTACAACAATAACACAATTTTTCTCATTCAAGCTAAATGTTCAAACTTGGGTATATACCTCCCATTTGGTGAAGTGCTTGTAGATGTTTCATAGTGGGAATGAATTCTCTATCCTCTTCCATTGTTTGAATATCCTCCTTGTTCTAGCTTGATTTTTAGAGTCTCCTTTTCTTTTATTAATCTATCATTGATGAGCTTCAAATTTGCAAAATCTTGTTAATCTACTCATGGGAAAGGATTAGGTTTTGTTCCTCAACCTTTAGGTTTGAGTTTTTCTTTTCAAGATTTGAGCACTTCATATTAAGCTGAGCTATCTCTAGTTATTTAGTATGCAAAGCCTTTTTCATTCTGAAGCATAAATTTTGAAAGGAAATTATTTTATTACAAATTAGATCATACCTTTCTTCATTTTGATGCATAAAGTTTGAAAGGAGATTGTTTTATTGCAAAGTAGATCATACCTTTCTTCAATGATACCTTCACATTCTCTACCTTCTTCTAAAATTTTGGAAATGGATGCTTCATGTGCAAGAGACATGTAGATAAAATGTGAGTTTATGAATGGATCATCAATTTCTTCTTCATTGAATTCATCATCCTAGATAGTGTAGAGGTTTTTAGCCTTCTTATCTTCTCGAGCTTCATCATCAAAGATTGGATCATTGATGGATTCTTGATTATCCAAGGCTATACACAAAAGATGTGAATCTTTGGATGTATTGCTAGTTTCCTCTTCATCATCCCAACTTGTATAGATGTTCTTTGCTCTCCTTTCTTTACTAGACTATTTTTCTTGTAGCCTGTAAGTAGTAGTGTATTCAAAGGCCATATGGTCTCTTCTACCACATATTCAACATTCCATAGAAGAGGTATTGAAATTGGAAATTTTAAATTGCTTACCTCTTTTCTTACATTTATTGTCCAATATGTTGTTGATGAGTTGAGTGTGTCCATCTAGGATGAATACACATATAATGAACCTCATTTACTTAAAGATTCCTTGCATTTGAGCCTTCCAGCCCATAAAGTTGACCCCATTGAACAATGATAGCTTTGTGTATGATATCTCTTTCATTTTTTACTCTTGAATTGTTACACTCAATCTGGAAGTACCAAAGCTTTGATACCACTTGAGAATTAAAACTTAGAAGGGGAAATTGAATAAGTTCATCAATTTTAACAATCAAGATAACAAAAAATACAACTAGATGTATGTGGTTCTCCAACTTGGATACTTTCACACTTGGAGGATAGATTTCTTGAACATCTTTGAACTTTGTTTTTTTAGAAAATGTGGTTTCAAGGGTACCACAACATTTACAAAGTTTGAGTTTTGCAAGGGGTGTTTTTACATAGAAACACACCCAATCCTATAAGGTCCCAATAAGCTCAAAATGTGGTTTCAAGGATCCTATAACATTTACAATAACTTAAGCTTCACATGGGATGTTTTCTCTCATGAAACATATCCAATTCCACAAGGTACTAACAAGCTTAAGAAATGCCTTCTTACAAGAAGCACATCAACCTTGTAGGTCTTACAAAGGAAAAAGAAAGAAATCAAGGTGAGAATGTAACTACACTTGATAAATTTTTTGCTTTGAGATTCTCATAATACAAAATACAACTCAAAAAAGATGTGGAAATGAAGTAAAAAATATACCACAATATGTCCTTTTCATGAAGATCTCTTTTATTTTATAGCCTTTCTCACTATTACATAACCATTGGAATTTGCACAACAGCTAGGAAACAACTAGTCAGGATGTCCCATTTAAGCTTGGGATGTCTCTCTGAAATCTATCCTCTTGCATGTGGGATGTTCCACTCAAAATTAGGACAGCTCACTTTGGATATACTAGTTAGAATGTCTCAATAGTAATTGCAAAATTTTTTGTTTTTGTGAGATGTCTTGCCTAAGATTGAACTTTTACCTCTAGGACATCTATCGATCTTTTGGGACATCTAAGAAGATACTAGAACATATTCTTTTGGTTTGTAAGCTTTGTGCATCCTTGAAATGTTTCATCTTTGTTTTCAGATTGAGACTTTATTACCTCAGATTAAAAATTTAGCTCTTAGCTTGATCTCAACTTGCCCTTTGTCCTAATCTCACAATGATCTGATCTTGACACCATCTAATGTCTTGTTCTAATCACATCATGCTCTTGTCATGCTCTTTTCTCAATCATGTTCTCTTAGTTCTTTCCTAATCCTAGAAAATTCTAGAAGCACAATTTTCACTTTCTCCATTTTCCAAGATTTTGACATACTAAAAGGTTAACAAGGAAGTCTAGGATTGTTAGAGCTAATGTTGAACTCTACCCCTCTTTCTGATATTGTTGCTATAGCTTATTTAGGCTCTATTTCTCTAATATCTAATGCTACTACTATTTAAAAATATATAGTTGTTATTTATATTTATTAGATTTTATTCTTTTCATCCTTATTTTTCTAGCTACTTTATTCCTTGCATACTTAGCTTCATTTGGTGGAAATCTTTCATTTGGCATGGCTTCTTCTTGATCTTGTAGCACCCTCGAGAAATAATTCTCTTCCAGCTAAGCTAAGTATTTATCTATAAAATCCTTCACCAAATGATGACCTTTGCTTTTCATCCATCTACATACTTCAATAACTGGTAGATCACAAGTAGAGACTCAAAGCTTCATTGATAATATTCTTTTCAACCATTTTGCAACTTCATCCTTGGCACAATTTACTTCTTTGTTTGTAGCTCTTTAATAAAATACATCTATTTCATTGGGCTGATAAGCTTTTCATATTTTAGTAGTTGATTATATTCTCTTTATTTCTCTTGGACATGCGTTGCATTACTAAATTCCCAAAAGTAAAAATTCAAAGAAAGAACTTTTTATGTTTGTAATCATGCCTTTCCTACTTCTAATATCATCAAATATGGAGCTACAAATTTGGAAAGCTTGTCCTTCAAAATCTAGTATAAAAAATTTGAGTATAATGGAAATGTAGAAAAATAGATCCATAGCATTTCCCCTTTATCTCATTGATTATTTGTTGGTCTATTTTTTGTGGGAAAGCTCCCAAAATAAATTTGAATAAATAGGGGTATATACAGTTCATAAAAAATTTTAAGGCTTGAACATTAAAACAAATTCTTTGATATATGACTAGGATCTTTAGGTTGAACCCTTAACTATGTTGCATAGATTAAAAAAACTAGGATAGTTCTTTTAGGTTTAGAAACCTTACTAAAAAAAATTCACTAAAAATGAGATTAAGCTTAACTAAGCCTCTTATCCTTGAATTTGAGCCAAGCTATTATATAACACACCATTCATGTACTTTACAAGAAAGAAATTCCTTTTATTATCTAATGCTACCAAAGAATAAACATGATAATTGCAAATTAGATTTATTTCATAGTCTAAAAAAATTTGAAGATAAAATAAAATTCTTTGAGAAAAGCCTGAACAAAAATTTAAAGCATGAAATTTTTTTCCATTTTTGGATGAGTTTAAAATTTACCGTTAAGCACATTTTCATTATAGTAGTGAGCTTTTACCTCTTTTAAGTCGATCTTTATTAGATCATAAAGCTCAGACACCTTTTTGGTATTGATGTTGACATATCATTATGTATTTCCTCTAAAGCGAAGCATATCCCTCTCATACACAGTCTCAGCTATCAGGTGGCTTACAACATTTCTTATAATGGTTGCCCTTGGCTTGAAAATGGGCTTGTGGAGACCTATCTTCTTTTAAATTTCTCATGAGTTCTCCATTGTTTCTGAATATTCAAGTCTTATATTCTCTATTTGGTCATGGTCTTCATCAAAGCTAAGTAAATATCTTTATTTCATTTCAAACTCTGGGCATTTGATGTTGATCCATTGCCAAAGTTGATAAATCTTTAGCTTGAAATACTATAGATAATCAGAAAATCTAAAAATGTTAATGTCCTAGAATTTCTGAGTTACTTTCTCCTTTTCCTTGTGAAAAATTTTGGCTAACGTTCAAAGGACCTCAAGAAATATTTTCTCTATGCTTGGATGATAGCTCTTACTCTACTTCAATGTTGAGATTTGATTACTAATGATTCTATGATTTGAAATTCATCATGAGAGGATTCATTAATACATGGAGCCTTTTCTTTCAATTCTCTTACTTAGGGATAGGTTGTTTAAATTATTTTTCAACATATGTCATGAGCCTTGATTTCATTAAGCTACTTTGCTAACTCTATTATATATCCATATACTTTGGTACAAACCATTTAATTTCATTGCTTGACCTATCTTTTGTTAATCTAGTTTTTAGGTTTTCCTTAAGAATGATGAGGATGATGTGGCATATATGTAGAACTACTTTGTAGAACCATTTTTTCTTTGGTTCTACTAACAAACTCTTTAAACCCTTTTATTGCACTAATGATGATGTGGCAATTGAGACTCAAATCATTATATGAGGTTGATCATTCTTCTAGCACCAATTTCTATTGGAGAAAGAATATTTACTATCATGGTTCTTAATTAAGCTTCAATATCTCTTAATTCTCTTTTTAATTTATTTCCTATTGATCTTGACTGAAATTAAGCATGAGTGTAACTTCAATAGGTCCATTATTTAAATTCTTGAATTATAGCTCTTTGTATCTTGATGTAGCTTGTAGAATCAATTTGTAAAACCATTGTTTGGTTCTATGAGATCCCTCATTTTCCTTAAGTTAATGTGGTAGAGCATCTTTGTATCTCATTTGTAGAGCCAATTTGTAGAACTTTTTTTATGCAGTTACTCATAGAACCAAATTTTGATTATATGAACTTAGGTTATTGAAGAGTTGACATGGTAGAATGATTATTAAACTTCTTTGTAGAACTAATTTTGGTTCTACAAGCTATGTTATATTCCCTAGCTCTTAAATCTTCATCTATTTAATCCATAAAATGATGAGTCAGATTAAAAATATATATATGCATCTATGTAAATTAAACTCTAAATCTTCTGTGGACCCAATTTAATCTTAATATGACTTATAGAAGTATTTTAGCTTTTCCTTTTAGAATCATTTCATAAAACCAATTTTTTGTTCTACAAATCTATACTAAGTAGATGATAATATGGTAGGGTTTTTCTAGAACCTCTCTATTAAAATGATTTCTTTGACTCTATGAGCTTGTTAACTTTCCTAAAGCTAACATGATAGAACAAAAAATAATCTTATTTGTAGAACCAAGCTCATATTACAACATCTAATGTGGTTTGTAGAGGTAAGTTTGAAAACTTTTCATGAAGCTAAATTTTAGTTCTACGAACTATATTACTTTACTTTACTTTCAATGAAATGTAACCTTGCCTCAAATGTTGACTTGGAAAAACTAAAGATAAAATTTTTTGTATAGTTGAATTTTGATTCTACAAGTTTTTCATTGACCTTTTGCATTTGATCTTAAGTTCTAACATGGTAGAAATGCTTATGTGTTCACTTATTAAACTAAATTTTGGTTTTATGAGTGATACTTCTTTTTGCGATTCATCCTAAATGATTATTGTAATGTCATGTCCCTTGTTAAGGGTGGAAACAATTGCAAATAATGTAATTAACTTTCAAATGAATGGGCACCTCATTATGAGAAGTTATGATTATTCATGTATCCCTTGAGAAATGGTTTGACCTATGCCATTTAAGGTCGAGATTAGAGGTCGTGTTGGGCATGGAGTTGCGGAGCCAGGAGAGGCACATAATAGGAGCTGGATGAAGCAAGACAAGAAGGTATTGATCATCCCTTTGGTAGGATAGCCTAACCATGGTGGTAGTGCTAGATTCCTTCTAAGGCTTAAGTCACATGGGAAGATAACCCAAAGAGTGTTACAGGACTCTCTTCTATTAATATAATTTTCCTATTTTCCTTTTTTCATTCTTTAGTACCAGTTATTTATTTATTAGTTAACTCATTTATTAAATATTTATAATGTTTCTAGTATATTATCTAAGAAAGCGATGAATATGATAAATAAGCAATTACATTTTTACAACATCTAGAAACATGATGTCACATTTAGTATTGGAGCAAACCATGATTCAGGAACCAAAGTGGAAGAAAAACCTTATTTTATTATTATTGTTATTATAGAACACAAGTGCATTTAAGTAAAATAAAAAAATAGAAAAAAATTTTATTTTATTTTGTAACAAAAAAAAAGTGAGCAGAAGTACATCTAAGCAAGATATAGAAAAGGAAGAATAGGGGAAAGAAGCAGAATGAGAAAGATGTAAAGAAAGAAACTGTGATTATTTGTTATGACCAAATGACTCTAGAATATTTATGACTATCTTTAATTGTGATTTCCTTTCTTTAGTAGTGGCATCTATCTTACTAAGCACTACCTTGCATCTAGCTAGTTCATCACACAATTATTTGATATGCTCAGTCACACGTCTTATTGCAGCTACTAATTTCTCCTTTCTTTTAAGTTGGATCTTCAACATATCCATTTGTATTGACTAATCATCCATGTCCTTTTTCCGTTCCTTCTCCTTTCTCTGTAAAAATGAGATTTAAATTATGAGTTATGAGGAAATTAACAAAAAAAAGGGGGAAGCATTAAGAATAAAAAGAATTTTTTAAAAAAGTATTACCTGAAATCAATCATTGTCAATTTGGAGGAAGTATTCATGAGTCTCCATATAGCGAGCATAGCATGTTGCACTCCCCAACTCTTTTAAGAATTACTCTAGATCTTTTATAGCATTTGGAGCATTCTCAGGAATTGGATGCAAAGCTGATGGAACTCCAACCTATATTAAATCATAATCTATCTTGAAGTTACATGACTAAGACTCCCATAGATGGTAGACACCCTCATGAATAGAATAGGGTTTCTTATTAGAGATTTGCTAACTAATGCACCAAAGAAGCATGAGTTCTTCTTCAATAGCCACCACTATCTTTCTCATCGAATAAG
Source organism: Gnetum montanum (assembly GCA_015680685.1). NCBI lineage: Eukaryota > Viridiplantae > Streptophyta > Gnetopsida > Gnetales > Gnetaceae > Gnetum > Gnetum montanum. The sequence continues at coordinate 14,526 of MNCI01002211.1, forward strand.
AAGAACTTGAGATAGAGAAAGAAGAAACCACTATAATAGACTCAAAAAATGATGTTAATGCTATTTGTGGAAGGGAACCTCTTCTAAGTGTCATAGAAAAAGAAGGCATAACTGGTGATCTTGGTGATGGAATAGGAGCTTATTCGAAAGTGGCACTTGCATCATTTCTATCCACCTCTCAGAGAAAGTACTATTGCTCCATAGTCATCTACAACATACAAAAAATCAACATCATGCAAAGAAAAGAGGAAAGTATTCAAACCTTTAAATAACTAAAACTTACCTCTATTTTCTTTAACTTATCTTGTCTTGAACTTTCTCGAGTTTTTTGGGGTTGTTGTTGAGACTGTTGTTGGGTTTGTTGCCTTATAACTACTAGACCGCTAGAACTTTGCCTAGTACATTACCTCTGCAAAACGAAATTTATTAAAAAAATAGATAAGACATTAAAATAAGTTAATTATATTTAAACATATACCTTGGGAGTAGAAAGTGTGATTTTTTCTTATGGTTGAACCATACCAAAGGTAGAAGTACCTTGAACTTCTTCAACTTGTGTAGCTTCAGCACTCTACATCGGTTCATTCTATAACCTAGATTGCATTGTCAAATACATAAAATAAAAATAGAATCAACGAAAAAGGAAATAATAAGAACATGATAATACCTCATTGATTTCTTCCTGATTTTGAGCATGCTGTAAAACTAGTTGACCTTTCTTAGCATCCATAATCTTACTCTTTATAACTCTCTCATCTTCGAGAAATTCAAGGAATAACTAGGGATTGTAATAAGTAAAACATTTTTTTTGGATGGTCATAACTTAGGATCATACACTTGAACAAGGGTATGCAACATAGGATATAAGATTTGGAAGGATTTTTGTAGGCAATAGTAATTTCAATCATGGCATTATACCAGGCAGAGAAACAAGACAATGACTAGTGATAGATTCTACCAATTATGGCACCATGAAGTATGAAAATAGAATAAGAACTAAGATAGGATTTTTGTTTATACCACATAACCTTGCTACTAATAAATAGACATAAATCAAAGTGAGCTTTATTAATGAAATCTCCTTGAACAAATTGGCTTTTACCAATGGCAGAATTAGTAACATACTAAGATAATTATTTCTTACAAAAAGATTTAAATTTTGTAGAATAAGTTGAAGGAATTAAAGAATCATCTCCTTACTAAAAACCCAAGCCTACTTGAATATTAAGAAGAAGGATTGTTATTGTTCCAAAAACTAAATGGGAAGTAGAACTTGTCTTACTATTGTACTATTCACACCATTCCATAAGAACGTTGTTGCAATGAGAGAGTTTAAAAATAGGGAAAATAAGTAAATCAGTTAACCTAGGAGAGGTTAGGTACTGGAAACCTTCCTTCCCAAGTGATGAGTAGCTAGGTACCTCTACGCCCAACCATACGAATCATAGGCGTTCACATGCGACTTGGTTGAATTTCATAGACTGTAAGCACTTAACATACACCAAACCCTAACTAGCAAAACCTTGGGTTAGAACAGTCGTTGTCTTCCTAATCTCACTTTTGATGTTCTATTTGTGATGGTTAAGTGAGATTAAGGCTAATGATTTTTATAGCTTTTTACTTTATCTTTTGGCATCTAATTAAAGTATGGAAAGTATGGAATGAACTATTATCTAATCTATGATTATCCTAATTTGTATTCTAACTATTCCTAGCATAAGTATTTGATCCCATCTTTTGAGCATGTTTTGAGCATCCCCTAAACACTACTGGGTTACCAGACATTAAGCATCACTAGGGTACCAAGTGTTGGGGTTTACGTTCGAGATGGTTGTACTTATGGCCTTTACGAACTATAAAGGAGTGACAATGATTAAAATAACAATAATAGAAACTTAAGTAATTATCAAAGCATAAACATATTAAACTATTGAATGCATTAAATGGCTAAGTCCAAATGCTGCAAGGAATTCTCAAAGAGTTCACCTTTATTACTGTCACGCTAATGGGCTCAGATACATCAATGCTCGAATAAAGAGCCAGTCACTTTTTTTACACCTACTGCGGGCACTTGGAAAATATTCTATCTCCTGCGGGAACAAACTGCAAGAGCTTGGCTACAATTGAAAAAAGGTATGTAAATGAGGCAGAAGGCCCTCTTATTTATAGGTTGAAATAGGCTCCATGTAAATGGGGCCACATCAACGCATGGAAGGTTGTGTTGATAGGGTCATGTTAATGGGGCTACGTCAACACGGCCGCGTATAGGTGGCCTTGTCGACGCATTGACTAATGACACTTCATCATACCTCCACGACTAAGTAAAAACTCATCCTCGAGTTACTCTACAATTTGGAAGGTATGGGATTTTATTTACAATGCACATGACTTGACACACACATGACACAACATCAATTTTACCAAGTGCCTGAATTATAGAGAAGGAAAAGTTACAAAATGGTGGTGTTCAGAGACAAAATTGAACACCTTGCCGATCATGGAGTCTCTATCGTGAAGAAGGATGCAAAAATTATCAGCAAAGATCACACTGTCCTTAGGAGCAGTGGTTCTAATGGACCTTCACCAATCACTGGCCCATGCAATGGCGGTGGCATGAATGATGGTTGTACCACAACAGCTGCAACTTGTGGAGTCTACCAGAAAGCCTCCAAGAGAGCCCTCATTTTTTCCTCTTTGCTTCTAGGATCATTCACTTTCCAGGTAGCTTTACCGATGTGTGCTGGAACTGGAACCTCCCAAGGGCATGGCAGTGTTGGGAAGAGTTCTTTCAGGTTGACAAACTAGGCTGCGAACTACTTTCGTTTGATGTCGAATGCTCGAATTGATGCATGCAGCTGCTAGTAGTCATTCATCCGATGATCCAAGTTCTCCGCGACTACACGTTGTCCTTCAAAGCTCATGTGGAGGACCTCGAGTTCCACGTTAGCTATTTCCAATTTCTACTTCATCACTTTGTGTGCTTGGAACTCACCCTTCTATAAAGAGTACGAGGCAGCCACTTGCTTTTCCAATTCTGACCATGGTCTCCCAGCTGTGAGCATAGCCAGGTTTGCATAGCGTAGGTTGGCAAGCTCCATATATTCTGTCATCTCCTCAATCTGTAGCTCCTTGAGGTGGATTTTAGCCTAATTATATACATTCAACCTATCAAAGATAGCTTGCCATACTTTGCCTCCTTCTTAGAGCTGCTAGAGCAGTTGGTTTAGCTTGTCCTTTGTGACTTGAATCTATTTTTCATTTACTTCCTTCTGTAATCCCACTTGGTCCCTATAATGATTTTTGATGTTTTCAAATTTTAGGGTCTCATTCTTCCAAGCAACGATTTCAATTGCAGATTTCTATCGTAACACCCGAGCCTCCTCCATTGACAGATTTCGGTTCTCAGTAGCCAAACTTCTTACGTCAGCATTCACCCTAGCTAGTTCGTCTTGCTATTGGTGGATAAAATTTTTCATGTGTTCATTTTCTGCACCAACATTGCGCAGGCGATGAACCTCTGCAATCAACCTAATGTTCTCCTAGCGAACCTCTGCTAAGTCCTTTTCTAAATGATATGACTGAGCATCTGCCAAGGCCTTATCAAAGATCACCGACTCTCGCTCATCCTCAACTATTTGAAGTTTAGTCTGAAGTTGTTGAAAAGATTCATCTCTAGTGAGCTCACGGTTGAGAAGAGTTGGATCAGCAAGTTGGGCTCTTAACTGGCTGACTTCCGTTGTCAAACATTGACAAGTGGCTTGAGTAACTTTAAGTTACCCTTCCAAAATAAGGCTCTTACCCCTTGCCGATAGCAGCTCTGACTAGGTTGCAGTGATGTTATCTGGAAGATCAAAGACATCCAGAAGCAGTTTCCCAGCTCCTACCAGTCGATCCAATAGTTCTTTGTGTTGGGCTACATCAATCCTGCTACGTGAAGTTCCGGTAGATGCTTGTACATCTTAAAGTCAATGAATGTCTAGTATAGGTGCTGCTAGTGCATTGAGAGTTGTAGCAATTGTATCAACAACCACTTCGGCTACAATCTCCTATCCTTGTTGCTACATCACCAAGACTGTTTCCCCTTCACCATCTTCCAAGAGTACCGAAAAGGTAGCAACATTTCTAGAAATTTCTGGAAATAACTGTTGTGTGGATACTATCACCTCTCGGACACTAGGATCTGTTCGTGCAGGCACTTGCATTTAGGCTACAGAGAACATCAACCTTGCTCTTTCAAGCAAGCTAACTGATTAAGCCACTTGCTCCAGGTGGCTCATTGCAGGGCGATAGACCAAAGGGTCTTCTCCTCCACCAGTCTTGCCAGATTGCTCTTGCTAGCTCAAGAGCATTTTTCGAATTTTGTGAATGTGTTCTGCAATGGTTTGCGAACCTGACCTTGTTGTTTGTGTAGCTAGTGGAGGTGGTTGCTTCTCCTCCTCTATCTGTGTGGTGGCAGGAGTTTTATCCTTCATCATTTCCCACCAAGAGGCAATCGAGGCATGCTAGATTATATCATTGGAGTACCATGCTATCCTTTCCCATTTGCACAACTTCTAGATTAGGCAGGGAAAGGGGAGAGCCCATCTTCCACATTCGCTTTCAGCAAACCTCTTTTCAATATCCAAGAATAATAGTTGTGGAAGACTCATTGGGAATTTCCCACTCAAGGCAACACACACACAAGTGGAGAAGGCTATGATTTTGCTAGGTCTTACTGTTGGGTTTAAATGGTAAGATGTGATCTTTGAGTACACCTTCTTCACCATGGTCAAAGAGACGAATCCTTTGCGTTCTACTCCATAGCACCATTTGGTCCATTCCACTTTTACCTCTGGGTTGGCTTGTTTTGGAATCTCCACCACATCTGCTCCAGTCTCGAGCAACCCCAGAGCCTGCACTATTGCCTCTGAAGAGTAAGAGACATAAATGTCTTTGATTCTTACTCTGGACCCTGGTTGCCAATTCATCTAGAAGAGATAGGTCTCTCCTAACTACCATTCACCACTAGTTGTGATGATTGGCCACATCAGAGAGTTTTGTAGTTGAAGCCTCACATCTTCTAGAGCATTCTCAAGGAATGGTCCAAAGTTTAGCTCTTGGAGAACCATCTGTTGCACTTCGTGCGGCTTGATAGCATCAAGATAGGCCTAGGTCAGGGTGACCTCAAGCCGTGGTGCTATCCAAAGAGTCTCATCCCCTTGCAATTGCTCGCTGGGAATCTCCTCTTCGGGAATCTGATGGACAGATTCCACATTAGGTCCTTCATAGAGGGGGCCAGTTACATGAGAGCCCTCTACGTGCTCTAGCTATTGCATGCCTCATCCCCTTTTGGTGTGGGTGCTTGTCCCTCGATTGTGATGGTCCTTCACTCCTTGGATGCCTCGAATTGGGTGCCATCTGCAATCAAACATAACCACCCATTAGACCGTGCATAAGTAGCTCAAGATGGTCCTTATACACCTTCTCAGTTTGACTAAGTTATGTTGTTGGCATGGGCATTCCATTAAGTCTCCCGGAGTGTTAATTCATGGGTTAGAGGCACAAACAATAAGGGATGAGTTGAAGTTTAAATAGTTGTTTTTGTTTCTTCCCTTAGAGGTGCGAAGTCTTAATTAACTATCTGATTAATTAATTAATTAATTACACATAGGCTTCACCCCCCTCCAAGACTAAGAGCATACCTCCAGTTGCTTAAAAGGGCAAAGATCGATTGATGCGAACGTGCGATAGAACGTAGGTGTTGAGGAAAGAGTTAGGTAGAAAAAATTGCAAAAACTCCCCCTAATTTGGATTCCAAATGATGAAAAATGTGAAGTGCAATGACCCTATATATAGGGATTGGACACTACATCGATGGGACTGAGTATATGTGACCGCGTATACGTAGGGGTGTGCACACGTTGACCAACATTGACCAACATCAAATTGGGGCGGTTGAAGCACGTGAGAGGCCCGGTCATGGCTAACGATAGGAGGAAGGTAATCAGAGCTCGAAAAAGAGTCAAAAATAGGAGAATGTGATGCAAAAGAACTCTGCAGGGAAGAAATCGAGCGATGGGACCCTGAAAATAATGAACCACGAAATCCAAAGGATGGGAGACTTAACAAGCGGGACCAAGAATATGCAGGTGGGTCCTCCCCATAGTAGGCAATGGCCTTAGTAGACCCTGTATATTGTCAACATTGAGGCCCATGGGCCTCAAGGCCAAGAAATGGTATTCGCGAGCTAATACTCCTACCCAAGAGATCCCTCCAAGGCATGAAAAGCCCATGGAAACCACGGTGAACTTTTGCAACATAAGATGGGTAGTGAGGTGAGTTACGGAGAGAAATGGGTGAAGAGAGAGACCAGAAAATGGAAATTCTGATCGTTGGTCACATAAGATCCCATGTGCAATTGTGATTAAATGACCCAGTAGAACCTTTCCTAAGTTCAGACCCAAAACCATCCACATATAGTGACATCGAAGCAACAAACGAAGCCCTAGCCATCCCCCAAGGAGGTAGGAATGCACCCACAGAGAACCACCACTCCAACAAACGTGAGAGGAAGGAAGTAAAATGGGACAAAGTTAGAGGGGATGAAGGAAGTCCCATAACTAGTTCTTATGGCCCGTGAGAGGCAATCTAAGGGGTGTGTTTTGAATTCCCACATAGTGAGGTCATGACTTTTTTTTTGTGGGAACCACACCATGCAAAGACCCATGCGTGTTCGCATGCATTAGACCAAGGGGTGTGTTTGAATCCTCATGTTTGTTTGTTTTTTTTTCTTTTTATTTTTCTATTTTTTTCGGTGAGGACCACACTATGCAAGGTCGAATTACCCAAGAGTTTCCTTGGAGAGAAGAACGTGGAGTGGTAGGAAATCCGTAAGGACACACCAGCAACCCAAGGGATAGGAGAGAGTGACGAATGTTACATTTCCCTTGAAGCCAAACCTGATTCAAACCATTGGGTCATCCCTGAGTCTGGGAACTACACAAGTCACACATTAATTACAATGTTTTTAAGTGAAGGTGTTGCATGTTCTCAATAGAAGAAAAACCATGGAGTGGGTGAATGGATGGATGACATGGACTCACTGCTGATTTTATGAGCTGAAAATAGATGTAAAGTCCAAAGACAACCATGCGAGTGCGAGAGCTAGATAACTAGGTGGACTATTGTACATTATCATTCGCAAAGAAAAACATCTGCGTTAGACACCTGATGATAATAAGATGACGTATTAGTGATCATGTGAAAAATGAAACACACAAAGAAACGAAAAATAATTAAAGAAAGGAAAAAATTAACAAGAATTAGCAAACATATGAACGATGTTGAAAAAAAAAGTGTAAAACAAAAAAGTGTAAAAATAGTGAGGGTGTAGTGGAATGGATTAGCAGGGATGAAGGTCTCCCCCACAACTGGGTGGAAAGGAGGAGATGCGAAAAATGAAGCAAGGCTTTCCTAGTGATGATGGGGCGGTATCACTGGTTGAGTGGAGTTCATAGAAAGGTTTTAGTTGTTGGCGGTTGACTAACTACGTTCTGGTGGGGTCCTCAGGTTTGTGGATAAGCAAGGCCCTGGATGGGAAGGTTTCAGAGACAATGTAAGGTCCCTCTCACAATGTTTGAAACTTGGTTGATTGAGATACATGTGAGGGGTTCCAATACGACACCTTGTCTTCACATCTAAATGTGACCTTTCGAATCCTAAGATCATGTCATTTTTTGTTGTAGGCTTTGTGGATCTCATTTGAAGATAGGGCCACTAATCGGTTCTCATCTAGCACACTTAAATTGATAAGTCATTCACGTTGTGCTAGTGGGAGGTCAAGGCCTAAGTCAGTAGCAGTGGATAGTGTGCGAAGTTTGGCCTAAATTGAAAGTGTTGGTAACTTTCCATACACTAACTCATAGGGAGAGTACCCTACAGGGAGTTTCCAAGTGGAGCGATAGGCCCATAGGGCATCGTTAAGTTTGGTACTCCAATCCCTCCTATATTTGCTAATGGTTTAGGTAAGGATCTTGGTGATCTCCTTATTGGTGACTTCGACCTGCCCGTTGGCTTGGGGGTGATAGGGTGTTGTAAATTTATGGGTGACCCCCAAGTGTTGCATGAGTTTTCGAAAAGTGACACCCATGAAATGAGTCCCATTATCTAAAATGAGTACATGTGGCACTCCAAACCTATTGATGATTTTTTTTTGGACAAATCATGTGGCGGTGTTGGAAGAACAGTTGATGATGGTTGCCACTTTTGCCCACTTTGTAAAGTAGTCCACAGCTACGATGATTTATGCCTTTTCATTTGACAGGGGAGTGATGGATCCACTATTGAGGTCCCTCCATCCATGCTGTCATCCCACCATCTTTTTGGCATCGTTCGCAGGAGCAGGCAAACCATTGTGCATCCTTGAAAATTATGGGCCTATAATACCCTGCAAGTAGGATCTTAATGGCTGTGTGACATCTAGCATACTGGCCCCCACAAGGACCCTCGTGAGCATCTTGGAGGATGTGCAGTGTATTGTCATAAGGGACACACCATCGAACCAAGCCATCTACGCACACCTTATAAAGGTGGCTGTTGATTTCCGTAAAATGCTTGGCCTTATGGAGAAACTATTGTTTCTACGGATGGTTCCACTCCTTTGGAAACTCTTGGGTTGTGAGGTAGGTGAGGATGTGATTGAACCAAGGGGATTCCTTGGGCATTTGCAGATTGACTACACTTGCGAAGAGGAGTTCATCTGGAAATTGGTCGGAGAGGGGCTCCTCCTCTTCTACGTCATCCCATCGTAATCGAGAAAAGTGGTCAACCACCACATTCTCAGTCCCCTTCCGATCTACCATGGTGAGATCAAACTCCTAAAGGATCACCAGCCACCGAATGATGCAGGGGCTCACAGTTGGTTTGTTCATCAGGAACTGAATAGCACTATGCTCAGTATGCATGAACACCTTGTATCTGAGCACATAGTGTCAAAATTTTTCCAAGGTGAACACCACTATCATTAACTCGTTTTCGGTGGTGATGTAGTTAAGCTAAGCACCCACAGTGCTACAGCTTGCATAGTGGATATAGTATGGACGTTTTTGATCATCACACTTTGTAAGCATGGCTCCCAAGGCATAATTAGATGCATCCATCATGATGTGGAAGGGCCTAGACCAATCAGGTGCCCGTAGAACTAGAGTTTCTATGAGTCTATTTAAGCAATTGGAATGCAGATTCACATTCCTTGGTCTAGATGGATGAAGCATCCTTCTTTGTAAGTTCTACCAATGGCTTGGTGATCTTCGAGAAGTTTTCAATGAAGCGCCAGTAGTAACCAGTGTGGCCAAGGAATGACCAAACATCTTTTACGATGCTTAGTTGGTGGGTGATTCCTTGGATGATCCTGATCTTTTCAGGATCCACACTAATCCCTGTCTATGAGATGCGATGCCCTAGCATAATTCCTTCTTGGACCATCAAATGGCTTTTCTACCAATTGAGCCACAGATTAGTGTCTACACACCTTTTCAGAACTTGCTTAAGATGGTCCAAGGCTTGCTCGAACGTGGCCCCATAGGTAGAGAAGTCATCCATGAAGACTTCTACCCCATTGCCAATCTATTGCTGGAAGATGCTGAGGATAAGGCATTGGAACGTGGTAGGCGCATTACATAGGCCAAAAGGCATCTTCTTGTATGCAAAAGTCCCCCATGGACTTGTGAAAGTTATTTTGGCTTGGTCCTCTAGTGCTATTTGGATTTGATTATAACCACTATAACCATTCAAAAAGTTGTAATAGCGGTGCCCTGCAATGGTGTTCAGCACCTGGTCCAAAAATGGGAGCGAGAAGTGATCCTTGAAGGTAGCCATGTTGAGCAAGCAGAAATCAATACAGATCCTCCATTTGTTACCTTTCTTTGGCACAATAACAAGTGGGCTAACCCATTCGCTATCGACAATAGAATAGATGAACCTTGCCTTTAGCAACTGCTCGATTTCATCTTTGACGACCTACTTCAGTGTGGGGTTCAATCGTCTTTGTGGCTATCATCGTGGCTTTATGGAGGGGTCAATATAGATCTGATGTTGGAAAACCTAAGGATCAACTCCAATTAACTCAGGATATGACCATGCAAATGCAACATTCCATTTGTTCACCACCTTTAGCAACTTTTTCTTCTATTTCAGAGCAACGGTGGCATTGATAATTACCAGCTTTCCATTTTGCAAAAATGCATATTCCAAGTGAGCCGGGCCATAGAAGCAAAGGATTCTCAACATACCTAATTTCTTCAACTTACTGATGTTCAGAACCCAAAGAATAAATTGGAGAGAAATGAAAGCCCGAGTTAATGATCAGATAAATGCCCTTGAAGATCAAATTAATGAGATTAGGGATGTTTAAGAAGAACTTTGTCACTCAAACTAAGGGTTCAAGACAAAGATGCAAAATATGTCTGAGGAAATTAGGAAATTGTCCCATAATTTAGAGAATAAATGATCATACATGCAAGGAAAGATGGATTCCTTTACAGACTCTATCAAACAATTAACTGACCATCTCATTCAGCCTTCAAATTCTACCCATGGTCTACCTAGGGAACAACATCAAGATTGAGATCAAGTTCCCCTATGGATCCACACCAAATACAGCTCCCACCTGCTAATGAATAGGATACCAAAATCCCTCTTGTAGGCCATAGAATTGAAACTGAAGGTGAGGGATATGGGAACTGGCTTAATTCACCTAGAGAATTGTTGATACAAGTTCATGCTAAGAAAGTAAAATTAGATCATTATGATGGAGCCCTTGGATCTAGTGTTAAGGCAAAGGATTGGCTTGATACAATGATAAATTACTTCGATATGTTGAATTTTTCAAGCCATGAATGTTTAGAAGTTATCTTCTTGTATTTAAGAGGACTTGTAGAAACAAGGTGGAATGGACTAAGATCTCAAGGTCTGATTACAAAATAGCTTAGTTTTTGTCAATATTTTGAACAAAAATTTGTTCCCGATCCTTTCCTCAAAGAGCACAAAATGAAATTTGATTCTTTAAGATTGGAAAGGTGATCTGTAGATGATTACTACAAGAAATTCTGTGATCTTTTTCGGTATGTAAGTTATAGAGATGAGGGAGAATTAGCTTCAAAATTCATTAGATGACTACATGCTCAATTGTGTTCCTAAACACAAGCCCATAATCCTTAAACCATTGATGAAGCATATAGAATTGCTAAGGATTCTAAGGAATCAAATTAGATATGAGATACCCTTCGATAAGAAACTCTTCAACAAACTACCTTTCCACAAGCAATGGTAGAGGAGACACCAATGAAAAAATATTGTTTAAGATTAGGATGTTTTATTTGTGGTGAAGATCATTATAAATGAGACTACCTGAAATTTCAAGCAAAAATAAAAAGGACTAACCAAATTAGAAATAAAAAACGCAACCCAAACATGAACAAAGGAAAAATTCTAGCCACCACCATAGTCATGAAAAGGGTATATGCATCAACTAAATTAGGTTTGTGTAAATTTCAATTTGCTTTATTGATTTTTGAAGGTTTAGTTAAAGGTAAAAAAATTAAATTTTTGGTTAATAGTGGTGCTAATGATAACTTTACTTCTTCAAAGTTAATCAATTTATTGAAATTAAGTTTACCTTCTAAGAAAATTATTAAGATAAAATTGGCAGATGGAACGATTATGAGTAAGCATACCAGGTATGAAGAAATTATCTTTACCTTGCAAAACATGAGTTTCATGAATAAATAATTTGAATTTGAACTAGGTGATGTTGATGCAATTTTAAGAATGTCATTCCTGCAAAAATTTGATATTACTACCCACTTTGGAACTTGTATTTTAAAAGTCCCAACCACTAACAGAGTCAGGGTTTTAAGTGGCGTAAGAACAATAAAGAAAATTCATATGATAACTATTAAGCAAGCTAAAAGATTAGTGAAAAAAGGTGCTATGATGTTGGTTGTCAAAGTAACCCAACATTAGAGATCTTTAGGTATTGAGATCCCGAAAGAACTTAAGGAATATAAAGATTTAGTATTTGGTGAAACTAGAGAACTAATTTCAAAATGAATTGTCAAGCATGCCATTGATATTTTTCCTGATACACAACCTATTTCAAAAGTCCCTTATAGATTTTCTACTTTTGAATTATGAGAATTAAAAGTACAATTAAACCAATTATTATAGGAAGGGAAAATTCGACTACCTTGGGGTGTATTAGTATTATTCATTAAAAAGAAAGATGATACGCTAAGATTATGCATTGATTATAGAGCATTGAATAAAGTGGTGATTAAAACTACTTATCCCTTGCCTAGGATCAATGATTTTTTTGATCAACTTACAGGTGCATGTTATTTCTCAAAGATTGATTTAAAATTAGGTTATCACCAAATAAGGATTAAGGAGAAAGATATTGAGGAAAATTCTTTTAGAAGTAGGTATGGGTTATATGATTTTTTTTATGTTGTTTAGATTATCTAATGCACCTACAACATCCATAGCATTAATGAATAATATTTTTCATGATATCTTGATCAATTTGTTATAGTATTTATGGATGATATACTTGTTTATTTTAAGTCAAGAGAAGAACATGTAAAACATTTGAAAATTACAATGGAAATTCTTAAAAAGCATAAGCTAAAAGCTAAATTGAGTAGATGTGAACTCTTTAAGGTAGAAGTTTTATACCTAGGTCATATAGTTTCTAAGAAAATATTTCAAGTAGATCTAGCAAAAATTAGTGCGAGCCGAGACTAGCCTGAATTAAAAGATGTTACAACAGTTTGCAAATTCTTAGGTTTAGCCAATTTTTATTGACATTTCATTAAAGATTATTCTACCTTGGTAGCCCCAGTGACTAACCTTTTGAAGGAGAAATGTATGTTCAAGTTTGATAAAAAATGCAAGGAATCTTTTCTTAGATTAAATATGCTACTTACAAAAACACCTATTTTGAGAATTTCGAATGAAGAATTACCATTTGAAGTATCCACAAATGCCTGTGGAATAGAAATTGGTGCAATTCTTTCACAAGAAGAAAAAGTGGTATGTTATGAATCTTGTAAATTATGAGGACCTGAGGTAAATTACTTAACCCATGATTTAGAATTACTAGTAATTGTTTATGCTTTGAAAGTTTGGAGACATTATCTTTGTGGAAAAAGGTTTGTACTAAAAATAGATCATAAAAGTTTAGAATATTTGCAGAAACAACCTATTTTGAATACTTGTTAAAGGTGATGGATAGAATTATTGGTTGAATATGATTTTGAAATCAAATATATTCCCAGTAAGAAAAATGTGGTAGCCAATGCCTTTAGTTGAATGTGGACCTTAATGATAGGTGTGGTAATGATGCCTATGAAAGAAGAAATTGAGGAGAAAATAAAAGAATACCCTTATTTTAAAAATATTTTAACCAATATTTCCTATGAGCCTTAATATCAACTTACCTCTAATGATTTATTGATGAAAGGACAAAGAATGTGCATATTAGAAGGAAATTGGAGACTAAGGTTGTTCTATGAAGCACATGAAGGTTATATTCAGATCTATATGATGATTCACAAATCTTATTTTTGGCCTAGAATGAAGAATGATGTGTCCTCATACATTAAAAATTGTTCAACATGCCAAAGAATAAAAGCTAAATAGAGGAAACCCAGTGGATTATTACAACCTATGGAAGTCCCAACCTAGAAATGGGAAGATATCACTATGGATTTCATTGTGGGATTACCAATAACCAAAAAGGGAAATGATTCAATTTTTGTAGTGGTTGATTGTCTATCAAAGATAACACATTTTAGAACTTTGAAATCTACAAACACAGTAGAAGAAGTAGCCCAAAAAATTTTACATGAAGTATTTTGATTTCATGGTTGTCCAAAATCTATCACTTCGGACAGAGATCCTAAGTTCATATCTAAATTCTAGAAAAAATTTCTTTAGAGAGCTTCGAACCCAATTGAAATTTAGCACAGCTTATCACCCTAAGACTGATGGGAAAATTGAATGTGTGAATAGAATATTAAAAGATATCCTACAAAGCTATGTTGGAAGTAGACCAAAAACATGGGAGAATTATTTGCACTTGGCAAAATTTTCCTATAATAACAATTATCAAGGTTCTATACATCAAACACCATTCGAAGTAATATATGGATGTAATTTCCATACAACATTAACTTTGTTAGATCCAACCTTAAGAATGGAATGGAAGGAAGAAGAAATGAAAATAATAGAAAACATAATCACAAGAGTCAAAAAAAATTTACAAGTTGCCCAAGATAAATATAAAGGATATGCAGATCAACATCGACTAAAAAAAGAATTCCAAGAAGGAGATCAAGTATTACTGAGAGTAAAACCTACCAAAGTTTGTCTTAAACTAGGAAAATATACTAAATTAGCACCTATATTTTGTGGACCTTTTGAAATCTCTGAAAGAATTGGTGAAGTAGCATATTAGTTGAACCTTTCAATAACCTTAAAAATTCATCTAGTTTTTCATGTGAGCTTGCTAAAGAAATTTCATGAAAATGATGTAACATATGTGTTGGATAGACATACTTTGCCATTATGATCCAATGCTAGCTTTGAAGTTAGACCCATTGCTATTAAGAACCAACAAACTAAGAAATTATGAAATAAAACTATCAACGAAGTACTTGTTCAATGGCCAAATTGTGATCAACAAACTTTGAAAAATAGGGAGTTTATTTTAAATACCTATCCTTAACTTTTTGAGCATCATGATATTGAATGATAAATTGTATTTATCATGGATGTAATAAATTATGTTTTATAATTTCTGATCTTCTATTTGTATAGATGATAATGAGGAAAATAAAAGAACTGAAGTTGAGGAGCAAATAATGAAGCAGCAGTTGAGCAGCTTGGCATAGAGGAAGCACTCGAGGATGAGCTAAATGCCTAAAGGGGGTAGATTGTAATGTCCCATCCCTTATTAAGGGTGGAGAAAATTGTAAACAATATAATTAATCTTCAAATGAAGGAGCGCCTCATTATGAAGAGTTATGATTATTCATGTATCCCTTGGGAAAGGGTTCGACCAATGCCATTTAAGGCTAGGATTAGAGGTCATGCTAGGTATGGAGTTGCGGAGCTGGAAGAGGCAAGTAACAGGAGTCAGGTGAAGTTGAACAAGAAGGGACTAATCACCCCTTTGGTAGGATAGCCTAACCGTGATACCAGCAGATTTCCCCTAAGGTTGAAGTGGCATGGGAAGATAACCCATAGGGTGTTATAGTACTCTCTTCTATTAATATAATTTTTCTATTTTCCTCTTTTCATTCTTCAGTACCAATTAATTTATTTATTAAATATTTATAATGTTTCCAGTATATTATCTAAGAAAACAATGAATGTGATAAATTAAGCGATCATATTTTTACGATAGCTGGGAATGGGATGTCACAATGATGTAACTTGAAGAAGCATTTTAGCTCTTCCTTATAGAACTAAATTATGGAAATATGAATGTCTTTTATGAATGTCTTTCTTTTATGAATGTCTTTCTAATGTGGGATCCTTTTAGAACCAATTTTGAGGCTTGCAATACTTTTTTCTTTTTTATTTTCTTCTATAGTTGATCTAAAAAAGATGAAAACTGAGTGTGTAATATCTTTTAAGAGCTTTCGATGTAGCTTGTGGAATAGATTTAGCTTTTTATTCAAAAAACCAGTTTTTGGTTCTATGAACCTATTCCATACAATGAGGTGACATGGCTTATAGAATCATTTCAAAGCTTATTCATAAAACCAAATTTTAGTTCTATAAAGCTCAGCTTCTCTTTAAAGCTAATTACAAAGGCTACTATGAATCAAATATATAACCTCTTATGCTATTGGCTCTTTAAAATGAGTTTTTCTTACTTAGCTTTATATGGCACATGGGATTTACCCATAAATCTAATCTTAGATGTTCTTATAAGCTCTTATCTTGTGATAATGTGAAGCTAATCTTTGTCCCCTAGCCAGCTAACGTGGATTATAGAGTTATTTCAAAGCTTGCTTATACAAACAATTTTTGGGCCTACTAACATCTCCAAATTATGCAAGTTGATGTGGTAGTAGAATTAATTAAGATTTTAAGTGTAGAATCTCCATCTTATTTTATAATCAGTAATGCTGTCATGATTCAAAAAACTATTCTATAAGCTCTTGCTAAAACTAATTTTTGGTTCCACAAACCCACTCGAACTCCATGAGTTGGCATGGAAAAATAAAAGTAGTTTTCTTTTTGCAAGACTAAACTCTATCCTCTACATTTTTAATTCATAAGTTCCATCTAGTAATCTATGATTAACTATTTATGCTAATGTTGACCTAGTTATAAGTAGGATCGATTCTTTCAACTTCTATGTATTCATTCCTATTGGTCTAAAACCTAGCTAATATTTTTTTAGATTAGAATATTCTCTCATGAGAACTTTTCTTAGAACTAATGAAGATGTATTTAATTGTCCAAAAATATATCAAATCTAGCTTGAAACCCTAATTTTTCATATTAGTTTCTTATAGTTTAGTGGGTTCACATGCTTATTGCCTTGCCCAAAAATTTCTAAGTCACTACCATACTAAGATTTCTATGCTTTTTAAAATATTTATTAAAATAAGATGGACTTTTTTGGCATTTTCATGAACAATGTTTTTCCTTTTAAGCTTTTTCTTCACTTAAGGCTTTTATTTTGCACACTTACCTTTAGGGAAATATGACTCTAAGCTGATATCTAATGTTAAACCACAAAGTTTCTTTAAAATCTCAATAAGAATACTTATTATTTAAACAACATGATCAATTTAGCTTAGTCATACTATGTGGATTAATTAATCTTTTAATTTAGAAATCACTACACATTTTCAAAATCAAAAAGCCCAATAATTCTAATCTTTGTTATTCCAGGATAATGGTGATTATTGAAACAACAGGCTCCTTTTATGTCTCATTTTTTAACATTAGATCTTGGTCTCCTTCTATCCTTCATCAATTTAAATTTGAAATATTACAAATTATTGATACCTTTATTTTAATTGGAAAACCTAACTCTTAAGCATTTTATAATATTTTCTTCTTGATTGTGTATAACATAATCCTCAACAACTATAACTACTATAACTTTTTGAACATATGGACGATCTTCATACATTACACAAAATGATGCTTCTACAATGTTTCTATATATAGTAGAGTTATTATATGTCAACTCTCCCTATGATAACTTGTCTTGTCATTAGTTTGATTCTTTGTCACATAACATTGTAACAAATTTTCTAGTATATGATTCACTAATTGTATTTGTTCATTAGTCTATGGATGGTACCATGAACTAAATTCTAACAAAAAGGATTTACAAATTTACAATCTTGATAAGTTACGATGCTTAATAAAATTTTGTGCATATGAATTATCCATTGAAAAAATAATTTGGCCATCTTCTTTCAACCATAAGTATTCTTGTAAGTAATGAAATGAGCCATCTTAAAGAAGTGATCCATGAGATCAAAATGGTGTTAGTCTCTTCACTACTACATAGAATTCCATTTATGAAGGTTATGCTCAAATAAATCCAAGGCTTTGCTAGCACAAGTAGTAGCATATATAACCTGATATTGGTGCAGACATGAAAATCCTCTATAAATTTTTTTATTTCTACTTGCATTCCTAGGTAATAGAAATATATAATTCCTAAATAGCCAATCTTTATGAATTTTAAACTCTATTCATCCTACTCATAAAGTCAAGTTCCATAATTTTCCAAAATATCAAACTTGTAAGCTAGATTCTCTACCTTGATCTCTTCAAATTAAATAGTTGTTATGATGAAACTACAACAAATCAAAACATTAGCCATGTTGTTCTAGGATCCTTTCTTCTTCTTGATCATAAAATTATATTTTTATAGTTCTTTCATCCATCTTACATGGCTGGCATTCAACTTAAGCTATCATTGGATGTACTAGAAAAGTCAATGGTCTATATACAATACAAATTTTGATAGCAACAAATAATAGTATAAATTTTTTTTCCTTAATTTTAGTAATTCTTATAACTATTATTTAATTTCTTAATAAAAAATGTCATTGGTATTTCTTGTTCATTAATAACTCTCCCTATGGACACATCACTTGCATCATAATCTACCATGAAGACCTTTGAGAAATTTACTAGGGATAATATTGATGCATTGCTATGGCATTATTTAATTTCACAGAAACTACTTTTTATTTTAGAGTTTACAAATGTCTTGTTCTTTCCCTTAATAATTTCTAGCATATCTATAGTTATTGCATTAAAATTCTTAGTGAATTTATGATGGAAACTTGCAAGTCCATAAAATGAACACATTCTTATTACATTTATTAGTATTGGCCAGCTTATAGTACTCTTGATCTTCTTTGAATATGCTTTTAAAGTTTACAAATCCAAGATCTACTAGCTCCTTCTTTAGAAATCTATATTTCAAGTTTACAAGTAGTTTCTCATCAAATAGTCTTGTAAGCATCAACCATAATTATTATAAATTCTTTTGACTACTACTATTATAATTCAAAATGTCATCAAGGAATACAATTATGAACCTTCAAAATAAGTAATCAACACTTTATTCATTAGCCTCATGAAAGTGCTTGGCACATTTGACAAACCAAATAGCATGACTCTCTACTTGTAGAGTCCATTTGGGATTTTGAACATTATCTTCCATTCATCTTCTTAATAAACAAAAATTTAATGCTAATACTCTTAAGATTAATTTTTATAAAATATTTGGCACCTACAAGATTTTCCAAAATGTCATCCATTTGAGACATAGAAAATCTATACTTGATTATGACTTTATTGATAACCCTAATTTTTATACACATCAAAAACTTTGTTGGGGTTTTCTTTAATGCCAACATTGTTGGAACAACACATGGACTAATGTTTTCCTAAATTAAAAACTTCTTGAGTGATTCTTTACAATGTTTGGCCAACATTTTATGCTTGTTTACGCTCATTTTATATGCTATCTTATTGTGTAATTTAGCTCTTAATGACATGTGATATGGATCTCTTGGAAGAAAAACCATCTAGCAAGTTTGAGACTAAGATGTCACTAAACTATTGGAGTGCAATTCTTAACTCCAAAGTTACTTCTTCGTATTGACAAGTAACCATTTTAAGCATCATTAACATTTATTTTTTTCTTTGGTTAGTTCTCATAGGAACTCCCATTATAACTTTAAGCAAACTAAGCTTTTCTTAAGCTCATAAGAATCTTGTCTTTTCTTTTGGATTTTTGATGGGGAATCTACATGAATTTTGCAAAAGTGATGACTCTTTCTCACTAGCATTGTTGTAAATTAAGCATGGTAAATTAATAGTATCATTAAGGTTTCTCAAAAATGGCATCCTATGCATTCATAGGAATAAATTTATAGAGTACAAATTCTATGAAATTACAAAATTAAAATTTTACTAGGCAATACTTGTCCATCTTAGGATTCATAGGTTTAACTAGCCAACTTACATGATGCATTGAAGGATAATCTTTCATAGGTAGACTAAGTTTTTCCATCATGTACTTTGATAGAATATTATCAGAACTTGCATTATCTATGACTATGACACAAACTTACTACCACAAATATAATGTGGCTTGAGTAGACTTTCCTTTTTTATCACATTTTTTATTTTCTTTGACATCATTGCCATGTCTTATGAGAATGCTTGGACCCTTATCTCCTCATGTTTAGACCTATTTATTACTAATTCTTACACTAGTTTGGTTCTTGAAAATCTTATGACTTTCTTAATCAAGTTCTTTATAGATGCATACAATATGAGGGCACTCAAAAGCTCTATGCCCAAATTCATCACACCTTAAACATGAACCACTAAAGCTAACTAGAATTTTCTTAGGTTGGAATGATCTAAAACCTTCTCTACCCCTTTCCTCATCTACATTCATAAAATGTAAAATATTCTAGTTATCTATGTCGCTAGCCTATACTGAAATTTCTTTCATTTTCAATCTTCCATCCTTTTTTCTAGATGGCTATCCATGATGAAAATTACCTATTGTCTCCTTCCTTCGTAGCGTCTCTTCTATCCTTATGAAAATATAAAATTATTTCTCTATTATGTATGAAAAATTCATGTTTATCTTAGCTTGAATGAATATAATAAACTCTCCTATGCACTTTGCAATATGGTTTCCACATCTTTATTTGCTTCAAATTGAATGTTGGGCCCATGGAACTTCTCCATGTACTCCTTCAGAGATTTCTCCTTCTCTTAGAAAATACACCTACTAATAGAAATTTTCTTATAATTAGGTTATAAAAAATTCTTTTCAATTTTTTTATCATTTGGTCCTAATTCTAATTTTCTTCTTTTCTTACTACTACCTCTTCATTTGTAGGTTCTTCAACCATGTTCTTTCTAGCTCTACAATCTTTGTAATGGTAATCTTAACCTTCTTGTTCTCTTCCAATTCAAGAATCTTAAAATATATTTTCATTTGTCAGATCCATTCTAGAAAGACATCTACATCAAGGTTTCCATCATAAGCATGAACATCATAACTTATATTTTTTTCCAATTTGGATAGTGCATGTAGAAATCATTGCTTCAGTGGACTTCTAGCTTTAAATCCTTTCTTCTTTGATCATTTCTCATAAATTCCTTGAATATCAAATGTAATATCTTTATAATAACCTTCTGTGAAGTTTTATTCTTCTTGGATATACATGTATGTTCTCTAAGCCACTTCTAAATACTCCTCCATTTGTCATAGCATCTCTATAACTCTTCTCAAGTTTATATTTATCATTTATGATCTTTCATAATCATGATCACCTCTTACATGTACTATTGATAGCATTATGTAATAACATTCTAAATAAAAACTTTATGTACTAATACTGGAAAAGGTAATACATTAGATGACTTACAAAAATAGATGAATATTTATGAAGAAAGTCAATAGAAATGCTAATGCTATGAACTAGCTTATAAAATAATTAATAACTTAAGTAGGTGGATTAGCTTATAAAAGGTAAAAGTAAATACAAAACACTTCTAAACTATAGGCTTACAAAATGAAGAGTAAGCATGAAATCATAAGAACTTCAAAAATCATCCAAAGTTTCTATAATAACTTACAAGAAGCAAACTTCCATAGGCTATAATAGTTTGAATAATAAATCAAAATCACACTTAGCTTACAATATGAATTGTATAATCATGAATGATAAATTATTCAAGGAAATTTAACAAAAAGTGTGATACTCAATGTTCATAAATCATTCTAATTCTTAAGAAATATCAATGAATCATCTAGTCATAGCAATGATGGAATGGATATCCAACAAAGAAGTAAAGAAATAGAATCTACTACCTAGAAAAAATACATATAACAAAAGGAACCTATCATAAATAGCTTGTTTAGAGAAATTTCTCTTCAACATTTGATGATTAAGAACTTATAGGGGCAAGCGAGGTGAATAAGTTCTGTATTAGAAACGATCAAATCTAAAATTTTATAGAAATAAATGCACATGCATAATCTATATGGTTTCCCAACTTGGATAGTTCATACTTAAATGGTATCATGCATACCTCTAAATTTGTTTCTTTCAAAATGTAATTTCAAGAGCATCAAAGTCTTACAGTGCTTCATTATAGTTAACTTTATAGATTCAATCTTGAAGTTTTAGCCCAACCTCTACATACAATTTTGATTTTTCTCACCCCTTGTGCACTTCATTCAAGGATAAGGCCACTAATTGATTTTCATCTAGCATGTTAAGGTTGATCAATTGTTCTCTTTTCACTAGACTTAGGTTAAGATCTAGGTCACATGCTATTGATAGTGTATGGAGCTTCGATTGAATAGGAAGTGTTGGTAGTTTTATGTACACTAGCTCATAGGAAGAGTAGCCTATAGGAAATTTCCATGTTGAGCAGTAGGCCCAGAGGACATCGTTGAGTTTTTTCCCTCCCATATTTGCTAACAATTCTTATTAAGATTTTTGTAATCTCTATATTAGTAACCTTTGCTTAACCATTAGCTTGGGGGTGATAGGGTGTTGTTAATTTATGTTCAACCCCTAAGTGTTGCATGAGCTTGCAAAAAATAATGCCTATAAAATGGGTTCCATTGTAAAAAATTAGTGCATGTGGCACCCCAAACCTATTTATAACATTTTATTATACAAATTATGCAATAGTAGATAATGTACAGTTGATGATAGCTACTGCTTCTACCCATGTTATGTAGTAATCATTGACAAAGATTATGTAGGTCTTTTCATTTGACATGGGTGAGATGAAACCCATGTAGTCAATGCCCCATATGTCAAAGGGTTCCAATGATTATATCAACTATTGAGGTCCCTTCATTCAAGTGGTCATCCCACCATCTTGTTGACAGTGTTCACAAGAGTGGACAAATTGGTGGGCATCCTTGAAGATGGTTGGCTAATAATACCTTGCCATCAAGATCTTAATGGTTGTGCATCTTTTAGCATAGTGGCCCCCACAAGTTCCCTATTCAGCATCTTAGAGAACATGCAGTTGATCAGCATCAAGTACACACCAATGAACTAGGCCATTGACACACACCTTGTAAAGGTGTCTATTGATTTCCATGAAGCATTTGGCTTGATGAAGAAACTATTGTTTCTTCCTATAGTCCAGATCTTATGGTATCTCTTTTGTGAGAAGATAACTGAGGATGCCATCATACCATTTTGGTTCTACAAGCACTTGTTTATTTATTGTACCAATAAAGAGGATTTCATCAAGAAATTGATCAAAAAGTAAACTCTCTTCTTTGTTATCCCATCATAACTAACATAAGTGATCAACAATCACATTCTCAATTTCCTTTCAATCTACCATTGTAAAATTAAACTCCTACAAGATCACCAACCACCATATGATATGGGGGCTCACCATTGGCATATTCATTAGAAAATGAATTGCACTGTGTTTAGTATTCACAAACACTTTGTATCTAAGCACATAGTACTTGAACTTTGCTAGAGTGTACACCATCACCATTAGTTGTTTCTTCACTATGGTATAATTCAACTATACACCCACAATGCTTCAACTTACGTAGTGGATGTAATATGTGAAACACCACCAAATTTGGGCTACAGCATCTTGACTGCAAATTTTCCTAAGTGTCATCATGAGGCCACTTTTTGCAAACTTTTCTAGGTTCTAGGACTATGCTCTCCACTACCCCAAAGTGTAGTAAGCCCAATGGAGAGTATAGTCAGCTCAAAAAAATCAATTTTTGTAGTTTTTTCTAAGTGTTATCATGAAACCAAAAGATACAAATTTTTCTAAGTGTTGGGAGTATGCTCTCCACTACCCCAAAGCATAGTCAACTTAGTACAGAGTGTAGTCAACACAAAGGCAAGTTTGCAAATTTTTCGAAGTGTCAAGCTAGATGCTATAGAATTTCTGAAGCGTTGGGATTATGCTCTCCACTTCCCCATAGCATAGTCAAGCGTAGTTAGCATGAAGGCCTAGTTTTTGCAGATTTTTTCTAAGTGTTGAGACTACACTCTCCACCAGCCCAAAGCGTAGTTAAGCATAGTCAATAGCAAGCTAATTTCTATAAGTTTTGACAAGTACTGGGACTATGCTCACCCCCATTTGGAAGCATAATCAGCCTTCTATGAAGAGTGTAGTTAGCACATAGCCATTTTTTACAAAATTTTCTAAGTGTTATGACTACGCTCTCCCCCAGTTTAGAGCGTAGTCAAATGTAGTTAGCTAGAATATTCTTCAAAGGCCTTCATCACACATTCATCTCCAACTCATCTTTGACAAGTGTGGTTAGCAAAATGTATTTTTGTTGTATCCCATTTTATCCCCAAATTATAACTATGCTTGATCCCATGCAAGATAGTGAAGAGCGTAGTCTCGAAGCATAGTCTCCAAAGTTGCATTTTTTTGGGCACATTGTGATTCCCTTAGCACATGCACATGTAGTTGGCAATGTAGTCACAATCTCTTAGCCTCACAGAGTCTGGTAGAATAGAGCAGAGCACAACATCGCTACCCTCAATGAATAGCATAGTTGGATGATGGAGTAGTTCCAACCATCCCCTCTGCCATGTGGTAATCTCTCTGCATTTCATGCTAAACCTAGCCCTATAAATACCCTAGCCATTAAAATTTTAGGGGTTTGAAAATTTGAGAAATTTGGCATTTTGGGTGGATAAAAAACCAAAGGCACACTAGTGAATCGAAGAAAGCAAAAATTTGCATACCACTATAGCTCACTGCAAGACATTGCAGCCCACTGCATACCATGGTAGCCAACTCAACAGGCACAGACACCATGGAAAAACATTAGTCTTCATGGCTAGACATCCCCAAAATTATGACTACACTATCCACTGTGCTTGTTGTACACCACGTACCTTCTCATCCCTTCTGGAGTTAAGTATGCTCAACCCCACTTGGTGTGGTGTTCTATTCTCTTCCACTCTCTTTCTTTGCATTTTCAACATTTTACTTGCATTCTTGCTATTTTTATGCATAGTTTCATGTTGGCACCTTCATTTTTTGTTGAGACTCTTAATTACACTCACACCCACTAACATCATTAACACCATTGATATTGTTTGAACACCTAACATCATTTTGCATTAGCATTGTAGATAACTATGCTACACCCCTAGTTGCATTTGGTAAGTCCTTGTTCAATCAACAAGACCATTCAGGGCACCCCATCTCCACCTCCAATAAGGCCTCACAAGGGCTTAGGGTTAAACTATGCATCCATGAACCTCTTGGTATTCCAACCACTGACATTTTTGATCACTATAGCTTTTTGGTGCTAGAAGAAGGGTAAAACCATTTTTCTCTTTAGTATCCATTGCAGTTATCTTACATGCTCTCTACATCACTGTTGCTAGCTTTGGGCTAGCGTAAACCATGATCCCCTTGTGGACCTATTGCATGCGTAGTAGTAGCTAGATCTTCGGCTGGCGTAGGCATCATCTACTACCTAGTTGATGTAGATTAGACCCAGTAGTCAGTTCCTCTAGAACCCTGTGTAGCAACACACATTCCCACAGTTAAGCCAAATTCTAGGTGCTTAGTAGAGAGTGTAGTTAACTCTCAGCATAGAGAGCGTAGTCTCTAAAGTTAGCCATTTTTTTGTAGTCTCCAAAAACTTAGCCATTTTTCTATAGTCAGTAGAGTTAGTTGTTTTTGCAATCAACCAAGCTAGCTATTTTTCGCAACTAGCAACCTCCTAATCCTTTATTGTAAATGAATTTGCACACATGAGTTCCAAGTAGCCTTCAACATTAATCTCAATCACACTAGTCATCTTTTCCATCCAACAAGAAAATAGGGTTAACCACGCTACAAGTCCTACTATGGTAGAGCCTAGGCAATCACTTAGGCTACATGGCCAAGACCCCGAGTACATCGCACTAAACAATGAACAATACAACTTCATCTGTGGAAAGATCCAAGCAAGCCTATTCATAGACTACTTGGACATGGAAGTAAAGTGAGTCTATGAGCTTGTCCACTGAAATGGATGGGAGTATATCCCCTTCCCAATTAACTTCATCCAGGTCACCAAATCCTACCAATGGATCCTAGCTTAGCTCATCTGAACAAGTAAGTGTGAAGTAGGAAAAGACAACAAAGAACCCCTACAAGAAGAGTAGGATAAGTTCACAGCTCATTTTGAGCATGAGGACTCTTTTCACACCATCTTTTAGTGGATAACCCCTAGTTTGGCCCTCCTACAATCCTATCCACTTGCCTTTCTTGAGATAGTCATAGCCCTAACATCCCCTTTTAGGTCAACACCTATGGTAGCAACACACTAGATGTAGCATACACATCATGATGTAGTATCTTCTATTAACTTACCCTTTTGGCATTATTGCAACCTACCCAATCATCTCTGCCAACAATAATTATGCTTTCTCAGCCTTACGTTCACATAATGCATGTCTCTCGGCCCCAAGTGAGTCAGGCACCTTATGTCTTACCTGCTTCGTCAGCATCCTCGGCAGTGGTTCAACCCATGCATGCATGGGTTACCTTAATCACTGGGCCTATAGCACAACCAACATAGTAGGCACCTCGTGTGATCCCACAACCTACAACTAGGTCATGGATTACATAACCAACACAATGGGTAGCACAACCAGCATAGCCCACTACTACATCCTAAACCTTTACAGAAGAGGTGAAGCAGCTCAAGGATACCTCCTCTAAAATAGTTAAGGTAGTGGACTTCTACCAGGATAATCCAATAAGTCTTTTTTTCCCACTGCTAACTCTAGCAACTGGGATCCTAGTACCCCAATTCACCAAGTACAATAGTGAGGGGGATTCCAATGCACACTTGGTGATGTTTGGATCTGAGTGCCTACTATTGTAAGAATGGCCACATGTCATTGTATGCATTTTTTCCATGTCACTCACTAGCAAGGTGCTAGACTAGTATAGCACATTACCCAAGGGCTCTATCTCCTCTTTGGAGGATGTTCTAAGCTAATTTGTGACACACTTCAAGTACAACTTGAAGCCTAAAACTACCCTAGACCAACTAATGTAGATCAAGTAGGGCCATCTAGAGCCCATGCAAAAATTTATCCAATGCTGGAGTACCTCATTGAATGAAATTTGAGAGCCAATAGCTGATCTACACCTCCTAGCCATCTTCAAGGGTGCAATCAATGACTTCATCAAGTTAAAATTGTACTACTTGGCCCTACAGTCTCTAAGCCAAGCATTTGCCCAAACAAAGAGCATACAAGATGCGGCAAAAGCTAGCAAAGATTGACCTATGTTAA
This sequence comes from Gnetum montanum, assembly GCA_015680685.1. NCBI lineage: Eukaryota > Viridiplantae > Streptophyta > Gnetopsida > Gnetales > Gnetaceae > Gnetum > Gnetum montanum. Next base: position 41,408 of record MNCI01002211.1, read on the forward strand.
AAATTTGCATGTCAAAAAGGATAAGGACAAGGGAAAGTTAACTGCAACTATGGCAACTATGGCCAAAGAGGCCAAAACAACCAACTCAAGGCCAACGGCCAGGTCACCCAAGGCCTCGACCAATAACAAAACTGCTAGTCCTAACATTACAGTAATCAATCAACCCATGTCATTAGTGGCCATAGTGCCAACTACTCCAAGGCCTAAATTTAAGCACAAGAATTACTCCAAGTACACTTTGTTGTAATTAAAACCTTCAAAACTGTTAGACCAACTGTTGAAGGTTGGACGTATTTAGTATAAGCAGATGTCTGAAGATGCTTGCAAAATACACAATAGATATTGCAAGCTCCTAATGAATCCCATGTTGGTAGCCTTGAATAAGCCCTCAGTTTTAAAACACTTTAGGCTAGATTAGTTCTACCACTACCACCAGTTGCCCAGTCATAACATCAGTTTTTGCAGAGCCCTACAGGATGACCTCCACAAGATGATTGATAGAGATGAGTTGGTACTTGATGCTACTAACCCAGTTATGCCTCAAAACCAATCTCTAAGGATGTACAAGAACCCTCTAAATGTGGAGGATGCAAGTTATGTCATCAATGCTATTAGCGTCGATGAAAACCTAGAACCAATGCAGTGGTCGTTCATGGTTTGGATGCCCTCTGGTAGCCTAAGGGCCTCCATGGCCCCTAGGGGTTTAAGGAACCCTTTAATCATTATAGTGAAACCCCAAGTAGCTACAATGCCATTCATGGTTAGGGTCCCATCCCATGTTGCATCAACAACAACCACATAGCCACCCTTCGTGGTCAGGGTGCCACAACATGCTAACTCTCACCTACCCTAAGTCTAGTAGTGGGCAATGAATTGGTCCCTTTTCCTCCAAGGGCTAATCATACTAGCCACATTAATAGACCTTCTAGGTGGAAACCCAAGAGGCCCAACAAGCATCTCATGAATAGGATGATTAGGTAACATTAAGAGTAAGGAGCACTAGGTTCACCCAATCTAGTCCCTCTATCCATAGTTCCCATGGCCAAAACAACTAAGGAGGCCATCACCAACAACCTACAACCAAGAACTTGGGCCCCTATGTAGGCCAAGCCAACCAAGCCCAAGTTGCCTCATTATGAAATCCATCTTTTAAGGCATATGGAAGAAGTCAAAGTCACTAAGAATGCAACTAATGACAAAGATTTCATAGATGCATTAGCCTAAGTTAACTAAGCACTAAAGAAAAATAATACCACATTGAATCTATATGACCTAATTATAACCTCATTTGCCCATCGTGAAGCACTAGTGTAGATGTTGACCTCCATTCTTGTCACAGAGGACATCCTAGCATATGAGGATTCCATCCATACTATGATGTTGCCTCCTACATCACAGGAATTGAGCTTCACATCCCTCATGTTTTATTATGAGGCAATTAAGGTTGATCTTGAGAAGGGTGAGGTCATAATGGCCCTTATGTTTATCACCATACATGTTGAGCAATGTAAGATTTAAAGGATGCACGTCAAGGATGGGGTAGCAAAAAATGTTATTCCATACACAGTCATTAATAAGCTAGGCCTCATGAACCAAATCAAGCCAACAAAAACCACATGCCTGAAGTCCTTTAGTGGGTTGTGCATCATCATTAAGGGTACCATCAAAATAGCCTTTGTGGCAGGGGAGCAATTCCCCACCATCAATGATTCATCGTAATAGAGAAGATGCCAAGATTTAACCTTATATTTGGTAGACCTTGGCTAGCCCAACTAAGGGTCGTCTCCTCCCTGATTCATCAGGAAATCCACCTTCCATACGAAGGTGGTAAGGTTATTATCCATGATGATAAAAAACCCCTCTGGCCATTAACAACATAGATATGGAGCAAGGGTTAGAGGTGAAATTTCTTGATGACACATCCACAACAAAGGATGAGGACAAAATGAGTGAAGCAGACCCATTTGAAAGGATAAAAGAAGTCAACAGCTTACTAAAGGATGCCCTATGGGCAGAATTTCCCTTAAACATAGTGAGTGAAGAACAGGGAGATTATTGAATAATGTACTCTAGGCCCTACTCACCCCCTAACCCACACCATATTAGGAAGCAACTGCGTAACTAAGGTACCCCCTTAGTCTAAAGGCATGCTAGGGACCTACCTACTATTCACTTCCCCACACCCTACATCCTACTCCTCATTTATGTCTCATTAGCACTATAGCATATTATTTGCATTCATTTTAATCACTAAGCTTACCATCTACATTACCTATGCATTTGATAGCTTAGTTTACATTTCTACCATTGTTGCTTTAATGCATTTTCCTTTATGCATAAAAAACATCAAAATGCATAAAAATCATAAAATTCAAAATTACAAACAAAAAAAAAAGAGATAGCAACATACTAGGCTTGGAATGGCCTTAAACTACCACGTGGCTCAGAATGGCCTAAAATTAGTACTTTTGATTCTATCCCTATGGCCCACCATGGCCTTAAATTGACAACATGCAACCTACCATGGCCTTAAACTGGCAACTCCTGGCCTAGAATAGTCTAAGACTACCATTCTCAAATCCCCTTACAGTGGCCCAAAACAACCTTAAACTACCCTTGTTAATCCTCTCGTTGTGGCTTGAAATGGCCTAAAACTAGTAATACATGGCCTAGAATGGCCTAAAACTATCATCATGGCCCGAAATGATCTTAAACTAGCAATCATTGCATCTCAAAATGGTCTAAAACTATCACCTTTTATCCCATGACATATGGTCCAAAATGGCCTTAAACTAGCATTGACCCTCCTGCTATGGCATTAAACTATCATGGGGCTTGTAATGGCCTAGTTACACATTTGTCACATAATCCTAAGTTAGCATATTAATTCATCGCATTATAAGCATAGTGAGCACATAGCCACTAACCATAAAAAGAAAATTTTACACATCACACAGTACATATAGCAAATGCATTCATTAGATGTCATATGAATAGTAGTACATAGTGTGAGCAATGTCATGTGGCAAGCAACAAGCAAAGCCTTAGTATATATACATAGATGTAAATTTTGACATTAAATCATTAGAACGAGTTAGAAAAATTAACACAATGTGACAAAAAATAACAAAAAATTAATAATTTTGGCAATGCACCCTAGGGACTCATGGGTATAGGACGTCAACTAATCCATTTGATGTGCCTAGTACTTACTAAGGTATAGCATGTTTTCACAAGCTTAGTGTTACATTTTGCAGGTTTAGCATTGTGCATAGTTTACAAATTTTTTCCAACTCCAGACTACTTCAATGGAGAGCGTAGTCCAGAAGTCATAAAAATTTTTCTAACTCTTAGCTACCTCAGTAGAGAGCCTAGTCCAAACAATCACAAAGATTTTCTAACTTTGGACTACCTTAGTAGAGAGTGTAGTCCGAAAAAGAGGGCAAAATTTTTCTAACTCTAGAACCACCCCAACTACGCTCCCAATGAGTAGAGAGCATAGTTCCCAAAGAAAAACTGACATTTTCCAAACACTTGTAGTGTGCCTATTTTCACAAACACTTTTCAGATTACACTTCCAACGTGTGGAGAGCATAGTCCCACAACCATGGAGAGTGTGGTCTCCCACAAACGTGCATCCAGTAACCCCCTCCACTAGTTTCCATGGCTAGTCATGGCCCCCATGTCCTTGTACAAAAAACACAAAAAAAGGAGAACTAAGGAAATGCACATGCTTTGCCATTGGCCGCAATCATGGCCACAACCTGAACAGCCATGCCTTGGGGTGTAACCCATGGCTGGCCCTAACCCCACAAAAAAAATAATAACAGAAAAAATGTGCCTTGGGGTCGATTATCCTTGTGACCCCTACAATTTTGCTATGAAGCGCAATTGCCCTTATGGCCCTTGCAGATGCACTGCAGGCATAATAACCCCATGGCCCTCGCAATGCGCAAAGTGCCTAACCTCTGACTTGCTATATAATTAAAAAAACTTTTGGAAAAATAGAAAAACATAGAATAAAATCTTCCTACATCACTCACCCCCATGGCAAGCTACTTCTTGGTTGGCCCTCACACCCCTGTTGCTGCAGGAACACCTACAACCTTGCCCTAGCTTGAACCCTAGCCCCTAAATGCCCCAAACCCTGACCTACATATCTACCCTAGTCCATGCATCGTAAAAACACATGTAGCCATCAAACCTTGCTAAGTCCCTACAATTCCAAAAATCTCTATGTGGCCCCCAATGGCTGCCCTATGCCATGCAACGATAGTTGTTGTCCCCGTGACCATGGCACATGCAATAAAAATGTCCCACACTATAGAAAAAGAAAACCATTTCTCTAAACCCTCCTCGCCATCATGCCCTCCTCCTTGCCACTAGCATGATTGAAATAACATGCAACACTGATGGCCACCACCCTGGTAGGTCCCAATACAAAGACTACACTCCCAAACCCTCATGCTCCCAAACTCTCTAAAGAAAATGGTGAAAACAATGAACAAAGGGGAGAGTGTAGTTAGGGTACTTGGTTGACACTAACAGCCTCCTCTCCTCCACATGCATCTATGGTAGGTAACCCAATGCTCATTCCCCCTTGTCCATGTTCACCAGTCATGGGTGTAGGCATTTACTCTGACTCATCATTGTTCCAACTATGATCTCCACTAGTAGTATGTAATAGTAATGGCAAGACTACATTCTGGATGTCTCAGTTGAGAATAGTAAAATGACAACTTACCCATGGTAAAATGCACCTATATACCCTCTTGGGATCATTTAGTGTCCCACCAACACGAGACTACACTCCATACTAGACGTCCAGTGGAGAGCGTAGTTGGGTGAGAGTGTAGTCACCCATACTTAGCCAAAATTTTTAACTTTTCATTGCCCAATGAATGCCCAAGCCAATTTTACTCCCTGAACATGGCCAACCTTCCCTGGAATGATATGTCTGATGCATCCATGGTCTGCTAAGACCTAAAACTAACATGCATGGCTTGCCGAGGCCTAAAATGAGCACCAAACAAGTTTACCTTCCTTAATAGCTTGCATGCATACTTAGGAAAATTTCATCCCATTGATTTCTCTTCATTTGTGCATGTTTTCTTTGATTAAAAAAAGTGCCACTTAACATTTTTCTAGTTCATTTTTTGTAGGAATATGACATGGCTATGCAGGAGTAGATTTTCTCCCTCCTGGCCCTCATAGGACCTCATGGTGATATCAAGTGACGCATTAATTCTCATTGCCTAGACCTTGAGCCTACAACCTATGTCGAATACATAGCATTTGTAGAGGCACCAGTAGACTAGCCTAACCATCTAGTCAAAGCTCTCAATCTAGAGGCAAGGGGCGTTACAAAGGATCCCCTTGTTAAGATCCCTATGACAACACCTAATAGTGAGGCAAAAACACTAAAGCTAAGATCCTTGCTAGAGCCCCAACATGTCCAAGACATCACTAAGGTACTTAATGATAACATCAAGGAATTTGCATGGTCATATGAGGACATGCTAGGCCTAGACCATCTAGCACAATATCATTTTCAATCCCTGCATTAAACTAGTAAAACAGAAAGCATGCAAGGTTAGACCTAAGGTGGTGTTGGTAGTTCGTGATGAAATCACCAAGCTTTATAATGCTGGTTTCATCTGGGCTATTAACTATGTACATTCAATCTTCAACATCATAGTTGTACCTAAGAAAAATGGAAGTATACACATTTGCATAGACTTTCAAGATCTAAATAATGTGACCATCAAAGATGACTTCCCATTGCCCAATATTTGATCAGTTAATTGATACCACATCTAGGCATGCCTTGTTGTTTTTCATGGATGGGTTATTGAGCTACAACCAGATTAGGATCAACCCTGAGCACCAACTTAGTATAACCTTCACGACCCCATGGGGTATGTTTTGATATACCATAATGCCTTTTAGACTCAAGAATGTAGGAGCAACGTATCAATGCATAATGACATATATCTTTAGTGATTACATGCTAAGCTTTCTCAATGACTACATTGATGACATCATAGTTAAGTCCAAAGTGGCTCAAAATCATGCAATGATCTAGACTTAGTGCTCAAACATTGCTTAAAACACGATCTTAGGTTAAACCCCAAGAAGTTTGTTTTCAGCATCAAGACAGGTTGGATGCTCAACTTTGTAGTCTCTAAAGCAGGAATACGCATAAACCCTAACAAAGTTAAGGTCATAGCCAACTTAGCACCATTGGCCAACCTTAAGGAGCTATGAAGGTTGTAAGGTAGGTTGTAATTCATATGTAGGTTTATTGCCTGGTTAACTGACAAGTTATAGCCAATGCAATATCTACTCAAGAAAGGAGCCCACTTCGAGTGGATGGATCAATGCCAACAAGCATTTGACAACCTTAAGCAAGAGCTGGCACAACTACCTACGGTTCACTGTCTACAAAGACATAAACCTTTTTACATCTACCTTGCTACTTCTGACATGTCCATCACTTCTTTGCTTTGCAAAAATCAAGATGATGGCACAGAGGTCTCGGTTTACTACTTGAGATATGTGCATTAGTAGCCCATGAAGTGAAATATAATGATGTGAAAAACCATTGCCTCACCTTAGTCTTCTTCCTAAAAAAGTGGAGGCATTACCTCTTTTGCAATCAGGTCAACATCAATTGCAAAAATAACATACTCTAAACGATCACAATGAACATCTACGAAAGTAGTTGCATTTTGTGATGGAAAGTAATAATAGTGAAGTTTAACATATACTACACTGCACAAGCCTCAACAAAAGATCAAGCTATAGCCTCACAACTCACAGCTTCAATTGTAAATGATAAAGGAACCATAGATCCAAAATTTTTGGACAAGCATGTTAACAACATTAGTCAAGTGCCCGATAATTATGAGGCACTCCTATATTTTGATGGATCTTCAACCTCCTAAGAGGATAGCGGCACTTTCATTATCATGTTTCCCTTTGGGAAGATATGATTGTTGGTGACCGTTTGGGACGCGACCGCCAACGAGTGTCCTCGAACAGGATTTAGGTGCCTGCTGGTCTCTAGCAACACCAAGGCCCAGATACCTCCAAATAAACTCAGTAGTTAATGTGAGTATGTGTCTGTGCTGTTGCGGCATGCGGTTGTGAGAAATGTAACGATTGTGTTGTGTGTAAACTACAAATGACTTACTTTAAAGAGATTCAGCCAACTTTGCCAAGTACTGTGAATTGTTGAAAATTTCCTATTTTGTTCAACTGCCTAGTCTACATGGTCCTTATAATACCTACTTGTAACAAATAAAATTTTGTAAAAACATTTGAACACGACTTCGCAATCTACTCCTAATTTTCCCCAGAGAAAGAGATAGTTCCACAAGAAAACTAGAAATAGAGCAAGATTCGATGGAAATAAGCAGAAAAGAAAAGAAAGTAGATTTGTGTAGACCTCAAATATTTAAACAAGGTAAAATGACACGAGTAAACACTTCGCAATAAAGCTATCCCAAATTCAATATCTACGAATTGTTCAAACTTCCAAGGCTCAAACAAGCAATTTCTTCAAGACAATCCTACTATGCTACCAAAAATTACTGCGCAAACTACCACGTACGAGACTCCATTTTGACTAGATAATAGATG
>MNCI01002211.1:49521-72290 GCA_015680685.1 Gnetum montanum
GGTAGTTAGCTAAGTTACATATTCAAAAATATCTTACCTAACTTCTCTCCCAAGTAACTTGGCCAACCAATTAGGAGATTACTTGCCCAAAAAGTTAGGAGGTTACTTGACCAACAAGTTAGGTAAGTTACAAAAAATCTTGGATGGTTGTAACCACCAAGGAGATAAAAAAGCTGCAACTAACAAGTGTCCTTTGTAGTGGTTACAAACATCATGGGATTAAGGCTACTATAGAAACTAAAAGCTATGGTGGCCAAGTGTTTATCCAATAAAACTCCCTATAACCTTTCCATATAAATTATTATTAAAACTTAAATTGTGACTTTATGCCCATATTAATATTTTTTATGTTATAACTTTGGGCATGGCATTGATTAATAAAACCTTTATTTTTTTAAATAAAATCAGGGTCAATACAAGGACGACGATTTGATATTGTGTCGTGTGTTTCTTTTCCCTCTTTTACCTCCAGCAACCGTAGACATTCCCAAATCCTTTGCTGCTAAAGTCTTGCAGGCATGCTTCCAGCCACCATGATTGCTTTTGATATTGGGACTGGCTAATTTTTCTTGCTTGATTTCCTCAAGTCGTTTCAGTTCTACGTTTTCTGTACATGGTGCTATTTTCGGAGGCCCGCTTTCCTGATCGCCACGACCACGTGTCGTGTTGGTGCCGCTGCCACCCTCTTCATCGTCTAGGGCTCGGACGATCGCTATTGGCAATGGTAGGCTTGCGAGGATTCGAGGTCTCTTTAGTTTTGAAAATAATCCCTGTTTTTCACAAACCCTAGCAGCGAAAATTAAAAGAAAATTTGACGTCAATGAAGCAGTTTCGGCATGGCAGACGTGCTGAAGAATGTAGTCTAATAGGGTCGTCTAGATTGCAAGATGTTGTAGCCCTCTTCGCCGTCATCTTCTGTCCTCTGCTCGTGCGCAGTCCTCCCTTGCAAGTTCTGGCATCGGCACAAGCACTGGCGCTGGTGCTCTCGACACGTCAACCCACGCTAAAATCGGCGCACAGGCTAACAGCAACAGCAACGGCCAGAACAACTCTAGCAGCGGTGGTGGCAATAGGATGATTTGCAACGCTCTTCGGCAAGGGTTTCAAGGCATAATTTCAGGTTTTCTGGGTTCTGCTTGTGTTGCCAACAACTGCGTGAGTGAGGGTTTTGGCATTTTTCCCTGGATGCAGCAAGCGTAGATGAACCCCAACGATTACACCATCGTAACCATTCTCAACGGCTGTGCCAAAACCAGGAGCCTGCAAAAGGACGTAGAACTAAAATATTTCTATTTTTGAAATATTTTCCAGAATGGTATTCCAACGCTTCCACTGAAATCCATTTGAGCATCAGCAGTGGATTTTTGCTAATATCTGGAATATCCAAAAGCCAGTTTTTGCCCCAAAATCACACCCAATAACAATCCTATCATCTCATTCAAACTTTGATTTAGAACCACACCACTGAGTCCTAACAACCGGGCAATTGAACTTTGATATGTTATTAGGTGGATACATACCTTACCAAATGAGCCAACAACCTTTGAATACATAATGTTAGAAGCATGACTTAACTTTTGTAATTTATTGAAAATGAAGAAAGAGGCTTACCAAAATCGAACCCATGAGTTTTAGTTTTCAAATCAAGAGTCTTACTGTTCCATGGAATGGCCAAATGTGCCAACAATGATCCTTCAGATATCACTTTGCATTCCCTTTCACTAACAACATGGTGGAGTACAAAGGTCTCCTCTGAGGAATCCTTATAGCACATGACCTAGGGATCCAACACATAGTGATCTAAGGTGACTCATAATTAGTAATCAACCAAGTGATAGAGGTTTATACCTGCAAGGCCCACCATGTTACAAACTTACTGTAATGCTGAAACTAAAGCCTTTTGTGAGTGCTTTGGCATCAAACATTCCTTCTTATCACTATACTACCCTCAAGCAAATAGCCAAGTGGGGGCCACTAACAAAGTCATCCTCAACATTTTCAAGAAGATGCTAAGCAATAGCAAATGATGATGGCATGAGCAACTAGTATATGCACTCTGGGCCTACCACACAACATGCCAAACATCGATAGGTATGATGTCTTATAGCCTTGTTTATGGGTCTAAAGCAAATTTGCTACTTGAATTGCAATTTCCATCACTTTGAGGATCCTCTCAAAATTTATCTATGAAGCACAGAATAATGAGTTAAGAACCATAGACCCTGACTCAATAGAGGAGGAGCACATGCAAACACTTGATTGCATTGAATGATACGAAAAAAAGCAAAGGCAAAAACATCATCACAATTAGCATCAACGCCTAATTAAGAAAGGGGATCTATTCCTCAAGGCCATTAGTGAACCCATGAATAAATTCTTAGCCAACTAGAAAGGGCCTTTCTTGATCACTAAGGCTTATGAAAATGGAGCATTTATGCTTGCTAATCAAGACAAAAATGAGTTTTCCAATTTAGTGAACCATTCCTACCTGAAGCCGTACTACACCTAGCATGCAACACAACACATCAATGAAATGAGGTAAGCAAGTGTCTGCTAAAACATTAAACTCACATAGCTCATCCACTATGATGTTAAACTGGCATAGCTCATCTACTACGACATTAAATCAGCACACACACACACTACTCATCCACCACGATGCTAAACTAGCATAGCTCATCCACTATGATGTTAAACTAGCATAGCATTTATTCACTATGACATTAAACTAGCACGCATACCATATGTTTGCTATGACATTAAATTGGCACAACAGCTTGTCTACTATGATGCTAAACTAACAAAGCACATTTGCTATGATGCTAAACTAGCATAGCATGTGACCATCATGACACTAAGCTAGCACAACATTCATCCACTATGATGCTAAACTAGCATATAATAGTCCTCTGGGACTATAAACTAGCATACCATGGTCTAATAGGACTTTAAACTTGTAAGGCTATGATCTACCAAGACCTTAAATTGGGTCCACAATTAGCCATCCATAATTATACAAGTGAGCAATCGAGAATAACTCTAACTCTCTAACTTCCCCCTCCCCATCCCCCACTCTTTCTACATCATGATTGTAGTCTCAAAATGGAGCACCTAGAACTGACACAACATTGGTAGCACTTGCAGCATCATCATCCATAGGCATTCTACTAGCTTTTTGAGCATTTGTAGCTAGTCCAACCCTTGAAGCATTTGCAACATCATCACCCCCTGCCATTTTGCTATTTTTTTAGCTCTTGCCACTGACATGAGCTTTGGAGCACTTGTAGCATCATTTCCCTCTATTATTTTTCTATTTTTTGAGCACTTGCCATTGGTTCGGCCTTGGGAGCACTTGCAACATCATCACCCCCTACAATTTTGCTAGTTTTTTGAGCACTTGCCATCGGTCAAGCCTTTAGAGCACTCATAGCATCTTTGTAGCTGACATTTTATTTATATTATGTGTTGTGTGTTTTTCTTATATTCTTGAAGTTATGTTTGAAGGATGAAGCCCTAGGTCATTATACAAAGATGCATCTCATCGTAGCAACAAGTCACCACATTGCTCTGATGTGCATGATTGACCTAACTAAGTCTCTCAAGAGTGCACATCCTTACTGGCCCACTATAGCCTACCTAGACTCATCCCCATGTCCCAATACTCTTGCATTCCCTCACATAATCAAGATTTTAAACCCCTTTGATGCATATGCGTTGTGACTATATGGCATCCTCTGCAAGTTAAACTGTAGAACTAAAGGCAGGCATAACATAAGTTGTCTTATGAGGAGCCTTTGTTGGCTAGTCAAAGCCTAGCTAGATGTAACACAAGTCATCCTGGGGAGGAAACACCTATCTTATAGATGTAATGTGGTTTTTCAAACATCAAAGAAAAGCCCATCCAATGGCATGCAGTCCACTTGATGGAAAGAATCCTTTGTAGTAAGCATTTGGAAATGTGAAAAACCCAAAGAAGGTTCACCCCATAGTAAAAAAAGAAAAGAGCAAAGAGGAAAAAGTATGTCCCTAAGCAAATAAACAACACTACAATTTTGCAACTAGTCTAGCCTTGAAATCCACCTTGACTCTCTCATGAGCACTTCAACAAGATGTTAACATTTTCAGAGGTAAGCCACCCTAGTGTCATGGTCACTGTCAACCATGCTGACTCTGCATTTTGCATCATGATACCTTGTTTGCACCTTAGCTCTCCTTTTATTCCCAGCACATCGCCTAAACCTTTTACTCCTACCTTTCACTTACCATCTAACATACCATTACCCACAACACTCTTGAGCATGATGCAATAACATCTGATCAGGTACTAAAGACTAATGTTGGTGCCAGGCTTGCTATGGTGTTTTTCTATTCTTTGTTGATGTCTCTTGGGTTATTGCTCCAGATGGCCAATGAAACACCACCAAATTTGGGCTACAATGTCTTGACTACAAATTTGCCTAAGTGTCAGCANAAAAGTACTAGTGTAGTACTACTAAGATTTGTCGAATTTGGAAGTACCAGTGCCTTAGTGGTCCTAAGTTGGAAAATTTACTTTAAAAGAGTTAAAAATTAAAAGTTCCATTTTGTGATCAAATTTAACCAAATTGGTGAAACACCACCGAATTTGGGATATAGCTTCTCGACTGTAGATTTGCCTAAGTGTCAGCACGAGGTCACTTTCTACAAATTTTTTTAAGTACTAGGACTACACTCCCCACTGTCCCAGAGTGTAATTAGCCTAGTGGAGAGTGTAGTCAACTTAAAAAATCAAGTTTTGTAGTTTTGTCTAAGTGTCATCATGAAGTTAGAAGTTGCAAATTTTTCTAAGTGTTGGAACTATGCTCTTTACTACCCCAAAGTGTAGTCAGCTTAATAGAGAGTGTAGTCAAAACAAAGGCTATTTTCTAAATTTCTCTAAGTGTTACGCCAACCACTGGAGAATTTTCTAAGTGTTGGGACTATGCACTCCACTAGCCCAGAGCATAGTCAAGCATAGTCAGCATGAAAACCCAATTTTTATAGATTTTTTCAAAATGTTGAGACTATGCTCTCCACCATCCCAAAGCATAGTCAATTAGAAGCTATTTTTTGCAAGTTTTGAAAAGTGCTAAGACTACACTCACCCCTAGTAGAGAGCATAGTTAGCCTCCCATGGAGAGCATAATTAGCACATAGCCATTTTCTACAAATTTTTTCTAAGTGTTGTAACTATGCTCTCCCCCAATCTAGAGTGTAGTTAGGCAAAATAGCCTCTAAAGGCCTTCACAACATAGCACTAACATTTAACTCATTCCAACTCATCTTTAACAAGCATGGTTAGCAAAATGCATTTTTGTTGTATCCCCTTTTTGTCACCAAATTGTAACTACGCTCGATCCCATGTAAGACAGTGGAGAGCATAGTCTCCAAAGTTGCATTTTTTTAGGTACATTGCAATTCCCTCAGCACATGCACATGTACTAGGCAATGTAGTCATAGTCTCTCAGCTTCACAAAGTCCAACAGAATAGAGCAGAGCATAACACTGCTACCCTCCATGGAGAGTGTAGTTAGGTGATGGTGCTACCCCCTACCACATGGTAGCCTCTTAGCATTTCACGCTAAACCTAGCCCTATAAATACCCTAGTTCTCAACATTTTAGGGGTTGGCAAATTTGATCATTTTGGCATTTTGGGTGAACAAAAAAACCAAAGGTACGCTACTGAACCAAAGAAAGGCAAAATTTGCATAACACCATAGCTCACCGCAAGACACTACAAACCCATTACACACCATAGCGGCTAACCCAGTAGGCACATACACCATGGAAAAACATCAGTCTTTGCAGCTAGAAATCCCCAAGAATGTGACTATGTTGTCTACTATACTTATTTTACACCATGTACCTTCTCATGCCTTTTGGAGTTAACTATGCTCAACCACACTTAGAGTGGTGTTCTGCTCTTTCTCTCTCTCTTTCTTTGAATTTTTAGCATTTTTACTTATATTTTTAGCATTTTACTTGCATTCGCTATTGTTTTCATGCATAGCCATGCATTGACACCTTTTTTCTTGGCCAAGACTCTTGACTACGCTCACATCCACTAACATTGTTAATACCATTGACATTGCATGAACACTTAACATCATTTTGCATTAGCATCGTAGCTAACTATGTTGAACCCTCAATTTCATTTAGTAAGTCCTTGTTTGATCAACAAGACCATTTAGGGCACCCCATCTCCTTCTCTAGTAAGCCTGCATGTGGAAATGGGGTCAAACTGTATGCCCGTGGACCTCAGTTTTCTAGCCACTGATGTTTTTAGTCACTACAATATGGATGTTTCTTATCATCCAACTACATAGCATGAATTCCAAGGCATAATTAGATGCATCTGTCATAATATGAAATAGTCTGGACTAGTTAGATGCTCATAGTGTTGGAGTCTCTATGAGTTTTTGTGTGAGGATATGGAATGTATTTTCACATTTCTTGGTCCAAATGAATGGAGCATCTTTCTTTGTAAGCTTAACCAATAGTTTTGCAATCTTAGAGAAATTCTCTATGAATCATTAGTAATAGCCATTGTGTCCAAGAAATGCTCAAACACTTTAACAATTTTTAGTTGACAAGTTATTCTGTGGATTACCCTTACCTTTTCAAGGTCCACCTCAATCCCTACCTAAGAAATTATGTGCCCTAGTATAATGCCCTCCTAGATCATTAGATGGCTCTTCTACCAATTAAGCTGAAGATTCATCTTCATACACCTTTTAAGCACTTTCTCAAGGTGGTCCAAGGCTTGCTCAAATGTGGTGCCATAGGTGGAGAAGTCATCCATGAAGATTTCCATCCCTCAACCAATTTTTTCTTGAAAAATGCTCAAGACCAAGAGTTGGAATGTTGTAGGAGCACTGCACAGACCAAAAGGCATCTTTCGATATGCAAAAGTTCCCTAGGAACTTTTGAATGTTGTTTTGGCCTAATCCTTTGGTGTGATCTGGATTTGGTTATAGCTGCTATAACCATCAAGAAAGCTGTAATAGCAATGCCCAGATATAGTATCCAACACTTGAGCCACAAATGGCAATGGAAAGTGATCTTTAAATGTTGTCATATTCAATAGCTAGTGTAACGACGGAAAATGTCGGTCGCTGGAAAATACCAAACGAAACTCGTATACACAGTCTTAACCACGGATCCGAGCGAGGGCCGTGCTGGAGAAAACGAATCCGCGGTGCCCTGAATGGTCTTGTCGATCAGACAGGGACTTACTCAATCAGTAAATTGACGAATATTGCGATAATATGTGTATTAGATATTCCGCAAAATGATTTGATATGATAAATTGTAAAAGGAGTAGAAAACGATGTAAATGAATTGAAATAATGGCAATGTCAATGCGACAAGGAGGATTGGATTTAAGATGAATGCACAATTCCAAGATCTATGTTTTGACCCCGAAGATTGAGTATATTGTATACAAGTTCCAATGGCAAACTCCGCTTATCTTGTGTGAAGCATACATAAAATAACAAGAAAACTGTTCAACAAGGAGTACAGAATGAAGCTCGGTCTACCTCGTAAGCCAAAGATGGGATGCAAGGATGGTCAAGCCTGGATGTCTATCAATCAATTGTTTCTGATCAATAGATCTTGTTGATCACACCAGATAATCTCTCGATCTTTGATCTTCTCCCTCTGCCTTGGGTAGCCTCTACTCAAAACTACCAATGATCGCCAATGGAGAGAACTGTATTTTCACCAAAGGACTGATCACTCCTGCTACCAATGTTTAGCTGCCAATGCTCAAGCAGATGTCTTCTATCTCTGCTAAAAGGTGATGCTACCAAAAAAGCCCAAGATGATCCCCCTTTAGATCTTCGCCAACTGGAGTATTTATAGGTTCGGTAGTACGTGGAGAAGGCACGGTCCTGATGACATATGTCTCAACCTTCAAAATACCGTTGACTTGGCAAACTTTATGTTGAAACTGGTCATGTCGCATCACGTTTCTTGGGAAGGGGAGCAAAGTACGCTGTCAACCACTTCCGCTGAAGCCGCTTCATGATTACGCACAATATGCTCATCAGCGTATCGTGCGTGTGGATAGCAGGTGTGTATCTAGTACTGCTTTAGTCAGCTTTACATTGTATTACACTTGTCTACGCTGTGTCACGTGGCAAAGCGTAATAGAGCATGGAAGTAGTTGATTCAAGTTGTTTTACACTCCTTTATGTCGTAAAGCGTAATGGAGCGTAAAAATGGTCAACTTTACAATAAATTACGTTTGCCTACACTGCGTAGCGTAATGAGCGTAAAGAGACCAATCTGCAAAAAAGAAGAAATCAATCTGCTATGCTTCCTTGGACTCTGACTTTGGCTTTTTCAAAGCTCATTACGTTTCTCTGCGTAACAGAGCGTAAACTCAGGCCTGAACAAAAGACTTGGTGGAATATGCAACAAGTCTTTCTGATATCGGGCTATGTTAAATAGAGTTATGCTGAGCGACATTACGCTACGTTGCGTAATGTAGCATAAAGAGAGAAAATAAAGTAAGGTTGAAATTTGTAAGAAACTTGGAGACTTGATGCTACGCGCCCTTTTGCCTTGTTCTGCCTTCTGGATTTTTTGTCGCAAACTTTCGCCCGAATCGTGAATCTTCACCTTAGGCCGATTCGCAATTTCTATGGTGTTTCAATGGCCCCTCTTTGTTGACGTTTAGAGGGCTTGCCCAAAAGACGTTGACAAAGAATACGAAACACCGGATGGGTAAAAGTACCAACAACGTTCATCAATGGTTACTCAAGTGTCACCCTGTCACAGCAAAAGTGCAGAAATGAGAGAAATAGAAGATAAAATGGTATAGGAGGAAATTCTTACAGAGGTAAGAGGAAAGAGGTTCGGGGAAGATGCAAATAAGTGAGTATAGGTTTTTTTCACGCATAAGCACTTAGGCCTTCTCCTGCGATTGCATTTGCATGGAGTTATGCCGTTATGTTGTAGATGAAGGGGCTTGCATAGACGAATTGTGTTGCATCTACGCAGCCTGAATGAGTTGTGTTTCATCCATTTTGCCAACCCCACAAGAATTTTTTTTTGGCGTCCAATAGGCGAGTTGCGTTACGCCAGTTTATGGACTTGATTGTAATGTAGATGCGGAAAGCGTATGCTGTGTATGCCCATTTTGCGTAAGGGAAACAAATGATGGAGATTTAGGGAAGTAAGAGCTAGAGGTAGGATTATGAGGAAAACAGGGATGCACTCCTAAGTGCCAAGGCTAACCTAAGCAGCCATCTCAAATGTTGTTTGTATTTCACTGCTCAGATGAACGCACTTTTGAACGACATCCTCGTAGCAAGTAACCTGCAACCAAAGAAGAAAACAGAAGACACTATTGCTTGGTCGAATCACTAGAGAGGTTGTTGAAACAAGTACCATTTGGGGCGAGAGAGAGTGAGCGGGCCATGAAGAAGGAACTGTAGCACGAGCTAGAGTCTTCAACGTTGACGTTCGGCCCAGCATATCACCGCCAAAGACCATCAGACTCATCGCACCCGACTGGTTACGCAAAGAACCAGCTAGGTGAATCTGTGAAGCTAGAGCCTAATAGTGATGATGAGCGGAGATCCCCAAAGTTGTGGTCGATGAGAACTCCTTTGGGGCTTCGGACGGTGAAACTAAACTCTCAGAGGTGTCACCACTGCAGTGGGTGCAGTGATGGCATCTCCGAGGGGTCCGTAGTATGCCTTTCAGCACATCTGAGGAATCAGCAGAATGCCTGTGAGATATCGACACTGAGGCTGTCCCAACATCCCACCCCATTTGTTTTGCAGTCGCATAGAGACGATTACGCTCGCTTGGTTCGCATGTTGGCAGTCTGTAAGTCCCAGTTTTAAATCTTGGTAGACTGTCGTTGCTGGTTTTAAGTCTCAGCAGATCATGGTCCCAGTTTAAAGTCTGGACGGACTGAAAAGTGCTAGTTTTACGTCGTAGCAGACGGTGGTAGAACTAATTTATGGTCTCAGTAGACCGTGTTGTGGATGTCAGTTTCATGTCGTGACCCAGGGACAGATCTGTGCTAGTTTCACGTCTCAGCAGAGGGATACTTACCTGTGCTAGTTTTATGTCTTAGCAGACAGCCCATGCCAGTTTAGCATTGTGGCGGACGCGTGCAGGAAATACCAGTTTTACGTCTTGGCAGACCTGTACAACACTGCTAGTTTTACGTTGTAGCGGACAATTGCAACTTGCTAATTTTACGTTGTGGCGGACGATTGTTGCCAGTTTAGCGTCGTGGCGGACGCGTGAGGAGAGTGCCAGTTTTACGTTGTAGCGGATGATTGTTGTCAGTTTAGCATCGTAGCGGACGGTTGTTGCCAGTTTAGCGTCGTAGTGGATGGTTATTGTCATGCCTGATGTTAACACTAGATATGCAGCTAAATGTAGTACCGCTTTAGATATATATGATTCGCGGGATTTGGTAACTCGTTGCCGTTGATATCTACTAGCTTGAATACGTCGTTGCCGTACACATCAACTACCAAGAAAGGGCCTTCCCAGTTTGCAGAGAACTTGCCTACTGGTTCATGAATGGCCTTGAGAACCAAATCTCCCTTCTTGAGAGGACGTTGTTGAAGATTATGACGGTGCTTCTGCCTCTGCTTGATACTTTTCGATGGTATCAAGCATCTGTATTCGCTTCTCCTCTACTGAATCCAAATCCATGATCCGAGACTCGGTGTGTTGAGCCTCATTTATAATCGTGGAGAGGACCATTTGCAGAGAAGGAACTTGTAATTCGAGGGGAAGCACAGCCTCAGATCCATAGACTAGGCTATAGGGCATACTGTCTGTAGCTTTTCTGCATGTGGTACAGTACGCCCATAGCACATAGAGGATATTTTCATGCCACCATCTCTTGTTGCTGTCAAGCATTTTCTTGAGTAAGTTGATAATGACCTTGTTTGTCGCTTCAGCTTGACCATTCGCTTACGGGTAATAAGACGAGGAAAAAGATTGTTTGATACCAAGGTTGTCACAAAAGGATTTCATTTCCAGACTACTAAATTGTGGCCCATTGTCGATCACAATAGTCATCGGGAGACCAAATCTAGTTACAATGTTGTCTAGAATGAAGTGACAGATCTGCTGCAACGTGATCTTTTGCAAAGGGATGGCTTCCACCCACTTCATGAAGTACTCAGTGGCGGTGATTATGAAGCTATGACCTGCGGAAGATTTCGGTGTGATAGGCCCTATAATGTCTAATCCCCATCGTTGAAAGGGCCATGTTATCTGAGTTGTGTATAGTTCTGTAGGCGACATGTGTATAAGGTTCGCGTAACGTTGACACATGTCGCACGTTTTAACCTTCGTAAGACAATCTTTTTCCATGTACGGCCAATAATACCCTAAGCGAAAAATTTTAGAGGCCATGGCTCATGGCGCTACATGTCCTCCGCATAATCCCTCGTGGACTTTGCCTACTATACGTTGCACCTGGTTTTTGTTAACACAGGTAAGCAGTACTCCATCAAAAGAGTGTTTACAGAGGGTACTTTCTTCTATGATGACGTATTGCCTAGCTCACTTGCGAATAGCTTCTTTTTGTGCATGTGTTAACTCGTGTGGTGGTTCACCATGCAAGAGGTAAGTTTTAATGTTGTCGTACCACTCTAGCATTCTATCCTGGAGCAGTGAAGATATTTGCGCCGCCTGAATGATAGGATCTGTACAATCTATTATTAATGCAGGATAGGTGTCGAATAGGTGCGATGGCACGTTTAAAGCTAATGTAGCCAGTGTATCGGCTAGTGTGTTATCGTTTCGGGGTACGTGTTAGGCATCGATCGTTGTGAATTGCTTCAGAAGATCTTTAGCCATATCGCAGTAGGGTTGTAAATGTACAGCCTTGTAGGCGTAGACTCCTATGATTTGATTTATAACAAGCATCGAATTGCCCCTAATCGCCAGGTGTCGAACATCAAGCTCTTTGGCTGTTTGTAATCCCCTGAGAAGTCCCTCATACTCTGCCACATTGTTCGTACAGGGAAAGGTCAAGTGGTAAGCGTGAAGATGCACATCCTCAGGTGATAGTGTAATGACCATAGTGGCACTGCCGCCTCTAGTGGTTGAAGCTCTGTCAAAATATAATGTTTCTTCGGGGCTTGTTAAAACAGGACTTAAATTATGTACATGCTCATCTGAAAATTCAGGCTCTATGGTTGCCTGACTGTCAATAGGCGAGGTTATTAATTGGTCAGCTATCGCTTGGCCTTTCGTAGAAGATTAACCAATATAACGCAGATCGAATTCTGCCATGATAGCTTTCCAACGAGCTATTTTACTACTTTCCTACAGATTATGCGTAATAGCCCNAGTTGATCCCTTTGTGGCGAGAATACTATTGGCAAGCATTGAAGTTCTTGCTTCAAGCTGTCAAACACATGCTGAAAATTGTCTGTCCATTCAAAATTAATCCCCTTTTTAAGCAAGTGTTGCATAGGGTGTAACTTATCTATTAGTCTCGAGATGAACCGCTTGATAAATTGTAACCTCCCTTGTAAACCGCATAATTGCTTAAGATTTGTAGGGGGTGTCAATTCAACAATGGCTTTGACTTTGTCAGGGTCTACTCGTATACCAGTTTTCGATACCACAAACCCCAACATGCGTCTGGTTTTGACCTCGAATACGCACTTCTTTGGGTTGAGCCGGAGGTCGTATTTAGAGCATCTTTTAAGAACTAACTCTAGATCTTCTGAACGATCTTCTGACCTTATAGACTTAATAGCTATGTCATCAACATAATCATTCAGTCTCCCTAGGAGGCAATCACTAAAGATATATGTCATAGCTCGTTGATACGTAGCTCCGGCATTTTTCAAACCGAAAGGCATCATGGTGTAACAAAAGGTAGTTGTCAGCTAGTGTTCTAGGTTGATGCGTATTTGATTGTAGCCTGAGAAGCCATCCATGAAGGATAAAAGTGCATGTCCAGCGATTGTATCCACTAGTTGATCGAGACTCGGTAATGGGAAATTATCCTTGATAGTAGCTTTGTTCACGTCTCGGAAGTCTATACAGATGCTTATCCCTCTGGTCTTTTTAGGAACTACTACAATGTTAGATACCCAGTCTGAGTAATCGACCGCGCAAATAAAACCAGCTTGGTACAGTTTAGTGATCTCATCACGCACTACTAGCACGACTTCTAGCTTTATTTTCCATGCTTTCTGTCGAACTGCTTTGATATGGGGATCTAGAATTATGTTATGCTGTATTAATCTTGGGTCTAGCCCCGGCATATCTTCGTATGACCATGCAAACATTGTGATGTTGTTCTGAAGGACCTGCTTTATGTTATCATGTACCTTTTGGTCTAGTAAAGAACTAACCTTAAGAGTTTTAGTCTCACCCTTATGCATAACCACAGAGACCTCGTTAAGGGGGTCCTCGGTTACATCTCCAGCTTCTAGATCTAGCGTGCGCGTCGATTGTTCTGGCCAGTCTAGAGAAGTTTCCAACGCAACTATGGTTGCATCATCGAGGGCAAGGTTAGTTCTACTAGTGTGAGATCAAATTGTCTAATGGTTTCCCCGTGTGGGCCTGTTAAGACTAGAAGCACAGATAAAGTTTCGTCCATTTGGCAATTGTCTTGCAAAATTATCAAGTATGAAAATAATTAGAAAAAATGCTAAGTTGGATGTGAGAAACATTTAGCATATAACGCTTGGTTTAGTCTAAAGAGAAAAAGGATGTGATGTGACGTTGCTAAACGTGAAAAGCTAACTGAATTTTGAACATCGTGAACAGCCTGTAATTAATGCGACCTGATTACGAGGAGATAAGATGCAGTAGCTTAAGGTCGTTTCAGACCGTAATGCATGTGATATCTGTCACAATTAATGCCTTGATTTTCAGGTTCCAGCTCATACTGACATCAATATTTGGGCAAGCCTCGCATAAATCGGGCGTCTAGTCGATTAATTTTGCATATAAGTAGGCAGTTCTTATCGAGAATAAGCTGTTGGCTATTGCAAATTTAAATTCTCAGCTATCACAGAGAGGAGGAAGAGCAAAATACTACAGCACGTTACTTGTGAAGGTATTCAGATGTGAAGGTATTCAGGACTGCAACAATGGCACCGAAAGTTAGAGGAAAGAATGCCAAATTGGCTAAAATTGACAAAGTACAAGGGAGCCTGCAGCGTGCTTCGCAGGCCTTGGTCGAAGTGAGGGATGTCACTCCCCTGAATCGGTAGGCCATCCTTTGCTTACTCGTATTGCTTCCTGTGATATGCTTTTTGTTTTTTTTCTGTGTTTATTCTTTTTGCGTCCTCTGCGTAAACTAGAGTTTTATGCTGTAGACTTCACATTGCAGTGAGGGTTTAGGCAACAGTGTTGTGTCTATCGTCGTTGTCTGAGACAAACCTTGTACTATTACAAGGGTTTTGGCGATTTTAACTGTACGGCTAGAGCGTAATTTTTGTAAATTTTCCTATGGTTTAAGCATGCAATCGGAATCTAGATGGTAATGTGTTTATTTTCTGTATAGTGTCATGGTGAAACCCATCCTAATCGTTTTGGATATAGTCGGGGTTTTATGTTGTATAAACCCCATCGTACCTAATGTTCCTCCCCCTCAAACTCGGTTACAGGGGAAGGCTATATGGTTCCGAAAGGGTGCGCTGGAGTTTTTACAGTTTTTGCTGTGTAACTTCAGCATTATTGTGTGGTCGCATCTGTCAGGCGATGTCGCCGATGCTATTTTGGAACATGTGTTAGTGGGTTCTACGCAGGGCGTCCTGGCTTTCTTGACAGATGGGGCTATTGATACTTGGCATCCCCAAGACCACGAACTTAGCGCCAGAGGGTTGAGGTGCTTAAGTTGGATCTGGGAGATGCCTAGATTTAGCTACTATCATGTGTATAATACTTTGTTCATGGCTCGTCATGTTTCGACCTACTTTCAGAATCCTCCAGGCATGGTGTATTATTCAAGCGGGTAAGTTGTTTTACTGGAAGTATTGTCAATATGTTTCTAATGTCTGAATTTGCAAAGTGTAGAATAGTAATGTGTTATATGATACAGGTTTTTCATCAACGCAAATGGGTTAGTAGGCAATGGTGATACATTATCTTGGACCGAAACGGCAATAAAGGAGTTTACGTCCACCAGCAACGTACGTGCTGGTGTAATGGGGCAAATGGCTTTCGACATTCACGAGTATCCCACCCATTATTCTGATTCCTTCAAAAAATTGTCAGAATCTCGGGTGGTTACATGAAGAATGGACTTTGAACCCACCCCTTACCCTTGTGGACGTGCAAAGGAAGCTCCCTCCATTTCCTTTACCATTTGGCCCTGGTAAGGTTTTGTTGCTACTATTAGTTACAGGATATTATATTATTTTTTTTCTTCTTTAAAATGCTGCGTAACAGTGTTTTCGCTAAGTTGACATGTGTCATGTATTATCAGTCAAGGAATCCTAGGAGATTACCATCACTATTTCCGGTCGCGAGGTGAACACCCTCCTTTTCCGCAATGGCGACATAAAGGAGGCACAACGCTGGCTCGGCAACATGACGGTCCCAGTTGCGTTGGTCACCAAGCTGCGGGAAGCGAGGCTGATGCATTTATTCTTAGCTGTAACCCCTGATGTCTCTGCGAGCGAAATGTTAACCCTAGTTAACTTCTTCAGCGAGGGAGCTGAACATTTTTGCACACGCGTGCGTCACATACGTGTAAACTTTGATATCGACACTTAGCTGTTCACTGACCTCTTTGGCGTGCCCTCTGACGGTCTTCCCATAGAGGAAAAATCGAGGAGGAGTGTCAAATGTCAGGAAGAGCTGGAGGAGTGGTTAGGGACCAAGAAGGAAGCCAAGGATCCCTTGCGAAAAGATCGAATTAGAGATCACCAAGACTATTTATCCCCTCTTCCGAGCCTGAGCCTTCCCCAAAACACTCTCGCAAGGAAGGTTTTTTACTATAGAATAGGCCCGTATTATGTGAGAGGTGATGGAGGAAGGGACCCAATTTGACTGGGCAAGCTATTTCGCTGAGAGGTTACGCACTAAAATGATGAGACTCTGCCAAAAGCTTGAGTCGCATTTCAGTGTGCACTTCGCCTTCTTCATAACTTACCTCTGGCATTTTGCCAAATTTTTGGTTGTCCAGAGGAATGGGGTCTAGGTCCTACAAGACCGAGACCAGTTATCCAAACCTTGGATTTCTCATATCTTCGGCACTACCCGGGCACAGGATCCTCCGGAAGGAATTGGGGAGTTGCTGTCTGTAACGACTAGGGATTTGGCAGCACCTCGAATGCAGGGCCCTGACAGTGTAGCTGGGGCGCTTCCCACTTACACTGGTGATGCATCACGGGGAAAGCATCTGGCTGCAGAGATAGTAGATGCCTCGGTTTAGCGTAAAAGACCTCGCTTAACCGAGGCCCCTGTGGAACCAGCAAGTGGCACAGATAGAACTATGCAAGTCAGAGTTCAGCGGACTAAACCTCCGCCTGGTAAGCGTAAGGACATAGTGAAAGTTATGGCAATTATTGTATTACGTAGCTTTATTCAAGGTATTCTGAATCATTTAAATGTGTTACGTGGCATGAACAGGGAGACCTACAGAATAGTTGACCCCTGAAATAGGGGCAGTGGTATTACATCGTGGGGAAGGGGCCCTAGTTTTGTAAGAGGAGGCCCCGACTGTTAGAATAAGTGACGCACAGACCCTTGTGTGTGAGGAGAGAGAGGAGGGGGAAAACGTTGATGCACTCCCCACTGCAATAGGCAGAGGTCAGTGTATTAGAATTTTTAAGGAACTCTGTCAATAATTAGAAATTTTGACTTAGTTACGCTACATATGAACAAGGTGCATCCCCGTCCACTGTTGTCAGCAGAGCGTGGGGCGAATTCTTTGATAAGTTTGCCTTCATGGAAGGCGTTGTTAATGATATGATCAAGCGCCTCGAGCGCGTGGATCCTGGAGCTGGTATGTTACTGCTATAACATGTTTATTTTATTATAAGGTTATAACTTTTATTTACGCTTAATAATATTTGTTATCAGGAGCTCACCTTCGATGGGACCCTACAGAGCCCATTGACCTGGACACAGTGGAGCCTTCATCGGATGGCGCGGTCGTGCCACCCAACATTTATGAGGAAATGCGTAAATGTGTGTTATGCTCGACCCGCTCCTTGTAGGAGAGTTAAAACATCAATGAAGACCTCTGGAAGAAGCTGCAGAGGTCAGAGAAAGAAAGAATATCTCTGACCAAAGAGGTCGGAGACTTAAAATCGTGATGTGAATTCTTGCAGACGCGAGGAACTGGAGAAGAGGACTGGCGGATGGCTGTTATTGACTACGCT
Source organism: Gnetum montanum (assembly GCA_015680685.1). NCBI lineage: Eukaryota > Viridiplantae > Streptophyta > Gnetopsida > Gnetales > Gnetaceae > Gnetum > Gnetum montanum. The sequence goes on from MNCI01002211.1 coordinate 66,889, forward strand.
CGCTACTGGACCGCAGTTAGAAACAGCGTTCAAACCAGTCGAGAATTGGTGGAGCAAAGGATGCAAATAGAACTCTTGGCCCAGAAGAACCAGGACTGGAAGGACTTTTGCACAAGCATCCAAGAGTGGGGGTAGAAAGAAAAAGATCACAAGCATCTGTATAAGCGAGAAAGTCTCGCTTATCGTCAGCACTATAGAGATTCTGCCATTGAAGCTCAATCCTTACGAGTTTTCCTCGACGTCATTGGTGCATCTAAGGCCTTTGAGAAGTTCCAGGAGTAGGTGACGGTAAGTGCGTCCCCAGAAAGGGAAATTACTCTTCCCGGGGAAGAGACTACAGTCCCCACTTTCTTCCTTGAACCACCCCGATGGACTAGCATGGAGAAAGGGAAAGTGAAGGCTGGAACTATTCTGGGGGATGGAGTTTGTTCTGAGCTAACCGAAGACGAAATCATGCAATGCCTATGGGTCGGTTTAGACCAACTCCCCTTTGCTGCGGATGCAAGACCATCGCGAGTAAGTTTGAAATCTTATTGAATCTAAATTTTCTGGTTTATCCTATCATGGCTTTTTCTTATGTATTTATTATATGTAGATTCAACAAGTGGATGAAGAAGGTGAACAAGATGAGGAGCATGTTCAGGAAGAAGAGCGTAATGACGCAGACCGTCCTCTTGGGGAGCCAGTGTTAGCGCAAGAACCCCGTGAAGATGACATTCCTCACGAAGGAATACTCTCTAAAAAGGATGGCCCACTCGAGGATGATTTGTTAGGGTTAGAGGCAGACTTAAGGGATACTGGTGATAGTGGTATTAGGGGGGATGCGTAATTGTGATTACGCATGATTTTATTGATGAAATTTGAACAATGATAATATGAATGTTGGCGAGATTACTCATGAGATTTTGTTTATGGTTTTTATTCAATTTTATGTCTTTATCTATAGAAAGCGTAAACAGAATCGTTAAAGACTTGGAATAGGTTGCGTTGTTATGACTGTAGAATGCACTTGCTAGTTTTAGGCCGTTGCGGGCCGTTACTAGTTTTAGGCCATTGCGGGCCACTGCTAGTTTTAGGTCGTTGCAGGCCATCTACGTACGTCTGGGAGTGTAATTGATAAAAATATACATATCTGCGTAATTGTGCTAATATGACTAGTAGAAGTCAAGAAGCGTAAATGGCGTAAAATGAGGTGTAAATAGCGTAATGGATAGAAAGCGTAAATAGATGTATGTATATTAAAGAGAACTGATAATCAAATTTGATAAGTGTAAGCAAAAAACTAGTAAAAGTGTAACAATGCGTATAAATACCACTCAGATCAATCGCTAGCCCGCAATTGTTTCTTAATNGTCTAGTAAGAAATCTCTTAGATCATTCTTTGGGAAGATAAACTTTGTGAAGAAGTTCATCCCCGGGTTTACTGAAATTACCAAGCCTTTGATGCACATGCTAAAAAAGGATGTCCAAGTAGAGAAAACACCAGAGTCAGAAAAAGCGTTATTAGAAATCAAAAAGGCTATACAAGAGGCTCCATATTTGGTAAAGCCCTAGGTTGCGTTATTATAACTGTAGAATGCACTTGCTAGTTTTAGGCCGTTGCGGGTCATTACTAGTTTTAGGCCATTGCGGGCCACCGCTAGTTTTAGGTCGTTGCGGGCCATCTACATACGTCTAGGAGTGTAATTGATAAAAATATACATATCTGCGTAATTGTGCTAATATGACTAGTAGAAGTCAAGAAGCGTAAATGGCGTAAAATGAGGTGTAAATAGCGTAATGGACAGAAAGCGTAAATAGATGTATGTATATTAAAGAGAACTGATAATCAAATTTGATAAGTGTAAGCAAAAAACTAGTAGAAGTGTAACGATGCATATAAATACCACTTAGATCAATCGCTAGCCCGCAATTGTTTCTTAATGGCTTTTACATTCAGTGGTGCGTAAGGACGAGGAGGTTTATGGCCTGATTCTTCCACATCGTCCTCTTCTCCCTGAAATGGTAGGTCTGCCCAGGCTAGGCTGTCATTATTCATTTCGACTTGTTCGGGGGTCTGGACATGGATTTGACTTTCGGGCATCTCGATCTCCGAACCCCATTCCTCCTCGACGTTGTTGACAGTCCTAGAAATTATTTCATCACCATGTATTACTACCTCTCCCTCTACGTAAGGGAGGTGTATCTCTTGGTGTATTGGTGATGAAACTACCCTCAGTTGGGCTAGCCAAGACCTCCCTAGAATCAGGTTGAAGCTAGGCATCTCCTCGACAACGAGAAATGTGGCGTTTGTTGGGAATTGCTCCCCTACCACAAATTCAATATGCACCATCCCCTTGACTTGCACCCATGCCCCGTTGAGCGACTTTAGGCACAATGTCATTGTAGGACTGATCTGGTCGACCAGGCCCAACTTATCCACTATAGGATAAGGGATGACATTCGCAACCGCACCATTGTCAACGTGCACCCTCCAGATCCGATATTGACCAACCCGGATGGTGATAAACATGGGTTCTGTCGTTACTCAACCTTTCTCTGGATCATCTTTGATGGATTTATCGTGAAAGGTCAAAGGGGTTGGTTTAGGTTGCTCAACAGTGGGAGGAAGCATGACAGCGTGTATCGTTTCCTCTTCCACTAGTAAGCCTTCATCCACTGGTATGGATGTTAGCATACGGACCATAGCCTCACGGTGCTTTTGGGATGTCATGAGCAAGTCATAGAGGCTCAGCGTTGTGTTCTTCTATTTCAGAGCTTGCTTGACTTGCGTAAATGCGTCGAGAAGGTCCCGTTCTCGACTAGGTTGTTTATCTCCCTTGTCTTCTTCCATTTTTCCTAAGAGACGAATCTCCTGAGGTGGAACAGCGTTAGTCGGAGGGTTATGTTTCTTTCTGCCGAGGGGAGGTGGTTGTGTTTCTGTACCCTTGTCTTGCCCATAAGTTGTAGGCACAGGGATAGAGGCCAGGGGCCTGCGCTTAGCGAAGCCTAGCATAAAGTGGTTTTTAGTAGCATTAGCCGACGCATCCCCTTCCTTTTTTTTGTTTGGTGGCGGTTGGTGATTTTGGTTAGAAGCTTGCCCCTGCGTAAATGGGGCAGCCGGTGGTCTTGGTACCCTAAGGATAAAAGGCACCTTAGGAGTGGGCGCGGACATGGCCGCAGCTTTATCGTTAACATGAGATCGAGTTATGGCTGGATAGGGTGCCTAAATAACAAAGGGCAGCCTCAAGACGTTGCTAACTGTCGGTGAAGAACTTGCCCCCTAGGGTGAAGTGGTAGGTATGCGTAAAACAAAGGGTTGTTTAGGCAATGCCTTCCCTTCACTATCCGTACTTACCACGTTGATTGTGTAAGGTGCGTTATTTGCGTTTAACGGATCTTTGTACACATGCAACGCCTGGTTTTCGGGACGTGTTGGACTACTGCCGTCTAGTTTAAGAGAACCATCGTCAATCATGCATTGAATGTCGTCCTTCAACGCCCAGCAGTAATCGGTATCATGACCACACAACTGATGGTAGTCACAAAAAAGGTCGAGCCTAAAATATTTCGGAACTGGTGGTTCGTTAGGTAGGGCTAAAGAAGGATTCTTCAGCAATTCACAATGACGCCTGTGACACTAGAGAGCTTCTTCGGATACCTTTTTATTCTAAATGTATCCTGCCCCTAATAATTGTTTCAACAGTTCCGAATGTTTTATAGGCAACGCTGTGCATTTTGAGCGATCTTTACGCTCGAAGTTTGGCCTTGGCTGGGGGGCTTTTCATGGGCGGGTGTGTCTTGACTGGTGCTGCTTGCACTAGCCGAGGTCTCGGTAGACGCTGTGGGTGCCTTCTTGTTATTCTTGTTTTTAGCACCCTTAGCCAACGCAGCTACTGTCGTTGTTGTTGCTTTACCCTTGTCTTTACCCTTATTATTGGCGTTTTTATAGGCCACATACGTCAGGTCTTTGCTAGCCTCAACAGCATCCTGGATGCTCTTAGTTTGGGCAAAAGCCTGACTCAAGGAGCTAGGGGCAAGGTAATACAGTTTAGACTTGATGAAGTCATTAACTGCTCCTTTGAAAATAGCCAGCAGATGGGCTTCCACAATAAGCTCACGGATTTCATTCAAAGTAGCGGTCCATCGTTGTATAAACCTCTAGACCAATTCAAGTGGATCCTGCTTCACTCCCATAAGTTGATCTAGTGTGACTTCTGGCTTCAAATTGTACTTAAATCGAGTAACAAATTGTGTTAGGAGTTCTTCCAGGGTTGAGATGGAAGAGCGAGGAAGCGCTTGATACCAGTCCAAAGCTTTCCGTGCCAGAGACATTGCAAAGACACAGATAATTGTATGGGGCCATTGCTACAATAACAAGGATTCAGACCTGAAGGTAACAAGGTGAGCGTTAGGATCTCCTTCCCCATTATATTTAGTAAAATGGGGCAACGACATCCCTAGCGGCAACAACAGCATAGGAACCACTGGGCTGATAGGATCATCCTGGTAGAAATCCATGATTTGTATCGTATCAGAGCTAACAGCTTTAAGGTGCTTAACTTCCTCAGTGAGGGTCTGAATAAGCAAAAAGGCTTAATCCAGACTTGGTGATGAAGAAGTTTGCGCAAGAGGAGCAGGGGGTTGGACTGAAAGGGCAATGCCAAGCAATGGGAATGAAGCGATGGCTTGACTGACAGGTGGTGCAACAGGGACTGTCCCCGTAGACAGAGCTGCCTGTGGAAGCCACCACCCACCAGGTTGAGCAGAGAGATTGGCTGTCACCGGGTGTGTAGGATGGAGATGGTAGGGGTATTGTGGGTTTATTTGTGGGACATACATGGTAGGTGCGGCTAAGGGTTGCGCGTCATATAATGCAGATTGATTATGTAAGATGGGCGGGATCCACTGACCAGTCATGGGTTGTTGAATGGATTGCTGCAATTGAACAGTGGTGGTGATCTGTTGCCTTGCAAAGGGTTGCATCGGATTTTGCACCGAGCAGGTTAGAGGTGTGGTATGAGGTTGCACGTGGGGAATAAAATGGGGTGCGGTGGACGTAGGTACCACCGACGGAATACTGATTACACGTGGTGATGAGACTGCTCCCATGTTATTTTGAGATGGTATTTGCACTTGCAAGACTGATGATTGCGTAGTGGCCTGTGGGATGACAAGAATGTGGGTTTGGAAAGTTGTGACTGAGTTGAGAGGGGCAGCTTCTCCGGTAAAAGGAAACAGGGGATTTATGTATGTGTGGGGGCTGAGGGTATGGTATGAATCTGCGTGTTCAAATTGGGCTGCGAATTCATCTTCCTCTTCCTCCCTATTTTGAGGTTCTAGAATGGATCGTGTAGCCTAACTCCTAGCCATAACCGGTTGAGTCAGGAGTTCATGATAATGTTTGGTCAGAGGGATAATGT
>MNCI01002212.1:0-17866 GCA_015680685.1 Gnetum montanum
AAAACATGTGATCTAGGAGAAATCTACTCTACAATTTTGCCAAATTTTTTAGTCCAAAAATGTTACTAGAATGAATGATGGTCAATGATTGGATCATTTCTCCCTATCTCACAATTATCTGATGGGATAATAGATTTTTTCAAAAGCTAATGTCTATATAAAGGTTGAATTAAAATTTTAGCAACATACACTTAACAAGTTTTACGTTATCATCTCTCAAATTTGCACTGCCAAAATTGGTGTGAGTTTTAATAGATTCCTAGGAACATAATATAACCTTACCTTCTAAATATCTTTTGTAGAATTCCTTTCTCTAGATTTTATAGAAATTCCTAAGATTTAAAAAAAAAACAAATTTTTTTAGCAAATTTAATGTGAGTTCAAGATAACCAAGCAATTCACTCACTATTTAAAATTCCTTCAATAACTATGCATGTTAATGTAATAATGTCTAAATATTATAGTGAGGTGTTAGACTAGTATTAAGAATCTTAATTTAAAATCTCCAAGTCATGGGTTTAATTTTGGTGGATCAAAATAACTTATAAGGCTCTAATTAAACTATATCACAATTATTTTTGGGTTCCAACACACACATACACACACACCACCTTCCCCCTCCTCCCCATTTAGTCTGCACGTAATAATATCTAAATATTATGATCTTCCTTGTTAGTAACCACCCCCCACCCATTTTTTATAATTTTTGACATTATAATTTATGATTTTGATCTAACATTCCATGGTTATTTTAAAATGATTATTCTTTAAGGCTTATTCAAACATAATTATTGGATTATAAGGTTTCTTAATTGATGTATTAAGATTTTTCAATAATTATTTAATTTGGATGCTATGTACTTCATATGAATTATATGGACTTCTAAGGAATTTATTCATATGTTATAAGTAATTTTATGTATTTATCTATGATTGTTTTGGAGGTGTAACAAGGCATGTTAGGTACAACCATTTCTCTTAATGGAATTTGAATGCCATATGTTAGAATATTCATGAGAATATTAAGAGGTCATACATCCAAGCATGTTAGATAAACAAAATATCTTCGATGATGAAATATGAATGTCATATATTAGGATGTTCATCATACGATTAAGAGATTACACATTCATGTATGTTAGGTAAACCACATCTCCTTGATAATGGATCTGAATGTCATATATTAGGATATTTCTAATAAGATTAAGAGGTTTTTCATTCATGCATGTTAGGCAAACCACATCTCTTTGGCTATGAAATATGAATACCATATGTTAGGATATTTCTAAGATGATGGATATGTTGATCATTTATAAATGTAAACCACTTCTTTTCAATGATAGAATCCCAAAGCTGGATGTTAGAACATGCATAATAGAATTAAGTTGTTGCTCATCCATGCATGTTAGGTAAAACACTTTTCTTCATTGATCTAATTCAAATGTCATATGTTAGGATATTCATGAGACAATTAAGAGGTTTAATGTCTAGGTATGTTAGATAAAGCACATCTTTTTTATGATGGAATCTAAATATCATATGTTAGAATATTTATGATACTATTAAGATGTTTCACATTTTGGCTTGTTTGGTAAGCATATCTCTTTGATGATGAAATCCGAATGCTAGAAGTTGTCATATTCATGATATGATTAAAAGGTTGCTTGTCTAATCACATTAGGGAAACCAAATCTCTTTAATGCTGAAATCCCAATGCTAGATATTAAAATATTCATGATACAATGAAGAGGTTACTTTTCTATGCATGTTAGATAAGTCACTTCACTTTGATGATGTAATTCCAATACTATAAGTTAGAATGTTCATGGTATGATTAAGAGGTTGTTCGTTTGATCATGTTAAACAAACCACATCTCTTTGACAATGAAATCCTAGTGCTAGAAGTTAAGATATTTGTGATACAATTAAGAGGTTACTTTTCTATGCATGTAAGGTAAATTACTTCTCTTTAATGAAGAAATCCCAATGCTAGAATCTAGCATATGCATGATATAATTATGAGTTTTCTCATCTACTCATGCTAGACATAACATATCTCTTTGATTATGTAATCCTAATGCTAGATGTTACAATATTCATGATACAATTAAGAGGTTACTCATCTATGCAAGTTAGATAAATTACTTCTCTTTGATAATGGAATTTGAATTCCATATGTTAGGATATTCATAAGATGATTAAGAGGTTGCACATCCATGCATGTTAGGGAAATGACATCTATATGACATATTAGAAATAGTGTGAATGGGTAGCTCCAACTTCTCCATTTCCATTTCTCTTTAATGTTTCTTAGAGTAGCAAGTGGTGGTAGTCTTTACTTTCATGTTTTTATGTTTACTTTGATGTAATAGATATTATAAATATGTTTGTTTAGAGATAAAAGATCATAGAAGAATACCATTATCTTAGATCATGAGGTAATGAAAATATTTAGAATAATACCATTGTCTTAGATCATTATGACTTAACGTGGTTACATTCACATCATGTTGAAGTTCCATTTAATATAGCATATTTAATAGGATATATAATTTATAAATCCAACTAAGAACATTAATAGAATTTCCTTCCATATGCATAATAATTTACATAGTATTTATATGATCATAATCCATGAATATGTAATACTAAAATATAAAGTTATTTATGATATATTAGAAAAATTGTAGAAGATATAATAATGACAATAAGTTAATCACTTATGCCACCTATTATTGGAAACACACATTATATGCATTATAACTTAGAGATGAAAGCTTTTAGACAAAGGTTTTATCATTATCAAAGACATCCTTGTACATCAGAAGGAAAAATATACTCAAAATTACATATTAGTGTTATATATTAAAAAATCTCAACTATTAAGCAGTATTTATAGCTTAAATTAAAATTCTTTGAAAATGAAAAATTTCAAGACATTAAGCTATGAAAGCATAGATTCATTGAAGTAAAAAAAAACAAGAAAAAAATTAAACTTATCAAAGAATAAACTTGAAAACCTTAACTTTAAATGCATAGTCATTTGACCCAAATCTAAGGTTGCATAATGATGAGGAGATCACCCAACCCATTTAATATTCTTAATAAATTGTAATTGTGTGTGTTCTTTGTAGTTTAGGTGTGTTTTATATTTTCCATGTTTCAACGATAAGATGAGATAATTGGATTTGTATTTTGCTCATTAGAAATTTTGGGAAGAAGTCTAGAGTTTAACAATTCCATTTGTGAAGACATCTCTAGGCATGTTGAGATATCTCAATAAGAAAGTTTCTCACCAAGGCTTTCTAAAATCAAGGCATAAAACAAAGAAATTCAATTTCATTAATGCTCATCACATCAAGAAAATACATGTAATTGTTTGAACCTCGGGTAAGCTATTTCACAAGAGTTTCTTTGTCTTTTGGAAATGTTCTAACCATTTGCAACATAATTATTCTACATAATGGACGTAATTTATATCTTGTAACATATATTTTGTAATCTTCCTCACATTGGCCATAAAATTAAATAGAGAATGTGTTAAGAAAAGAAAAATTTAAGTTAAGTGTATTCTTAAGTTGGATCCTAATGTTAACAATGCGAGGTAGTTAAATATTAAAACATAATTTACATGCTAATATTGGCGATGATAAAAACTCAAAGCATCTAGAAGATGGCTTGGTAATTAGTATTATCATAGAGTTCCTATATATGACTTATTTAAAGCTTAGGGTTTGTATATTTCATCTCTCTGTGAGATCCTCTTGGGTATCCATTGAGGAAATAAAACTCAGTTTAAGTTTCAGTTTCATATGTACATTTAGAAATGCTTTAAAAATATTTAAAACAACATCCTAAGACTTTATTGTAAATACCTAAACTTTTTGTGTATGATCATCAATGAAAGTAATAAAATACAATGAACCACCTAATGACACTAGATTTATTAGACCACAAATATCATAATAAATAGTTCTACTTTATTAACTCACCTGTGTCTTGTATTTCTATGAAAATTCACGCTTTGTGATTTACCAATAACATAATCTCTCCAAGAATCTATGGAGCTAATTGTAAATTTGGGAATGCAAGAATGAGATTGAAGTACATTTAAATTAGAATAACTGATATGGCTTAACCATTTATGTCATAACTTAGTATCCTCCCTATGGCAACTACAACTACAAAGTCATCCTACAAACATATATCAGCTCCTAGTATACATTATGCCTCTTGTTTTTGCTTCCAAAATTGTTAAAATGCCCTTGGTAATTTTCCACGGATTATTTCCACATAAAACATTTAAACCCAAATCATCATTATAAGAAATAGAAATAAGCTTTTTAGAAACTTTAGGAATATGACTAACATTATTAAGAGTGATTTTAGGCAAACTAGGTTGCTATAAAATAACACTTACCTTTATATGATTTATTTGTAGGCCTACATTACTTTCTGATTTTTCCAACTCTATATTTCTTTGCTATTGCTATGATGTTTTCCATGCTTTGTAACACAACAATCCTTCTTCATGTGACCAAATTTATTGCAGAATTAGCATTCAGACTTGCTTTTAGAAGTGGTTCTAATTTGATTTTTTTCCTGTTTTAATTAGATCCATTATTTTAATCATGTTTTTTTAGATCTACCTCTATTTGAAACTATAAAAGCATTACCTAATGATTAACCCTATCCTTCAATTAATCTTTTTTCTACATCCTAAAGATTAGAGACTACATCATCAAAAGAAATATTAATGTACTTAGATGTAGTAACAGCTTTAATAATTAGATTCCAACATTCACGTAAAAAAATTAAAGCAACATAACACTTTTGTGGTCCTAAAATTATCACTTTATATTCTTTAAATTTGACAAAAGTAGTTTTCATATCATCTAGATGATCTTGCAAAGAAGCACATTCTTTCATATTTTTATTAAAAACCTTTTATAAATATGAAACTAATTCAAATCTAAAGCTTTATCAAACTTGTTTTTTGACTTTACCCAAAGAGCATAGCAATTTGTTTCATTTCAAGGAGATGCCAAAATTTTGCTACTTAAGCAGGAAAGACTTAGGGTTAGTTATTTTACTTGCAACTTTTTCCAATCATCATCTAACATCTTTGCATGTTTTGAAGGTTGAAGGCCTCATCACACTCCTTTTGTGCTAAGATGTCTTTCATTAGCATACTCTATATGTTCTAGTTATAACTAACAAGCATGTCTATTGTGTACAACTGCTTCATCAACCTACTTTGATACCACTTGTTATGAAATTAACCAAATCTATGAATAGAAACACCAAAGAAAACAAGAGAAATACATACTAGAATTAATGTAGAAAACCCCAAATAGGGGGTTAAAAAACCATGGGAACTAGTGTAGAGCTCTCCCTTTGTTTGGAGAAAGTAACCCCAGGACACAAGTTGTCCTTGATAGCTCTCATAGCTTGTTGCAGTTACCACATCCTTAAGCCCTTCCACTCATACTTCATGGTTAACACACTTTCACATACATCTCCCAACTCTGCCCTCAATTTATAGGAGAAAACAATAATCTTTTTTCTATTACAATATTTTGATAATATTAGAAACTACTAATTATATCTTAAAAAGAGATTACAAAAAAGGAAGCCAAGAAAGACATAATTGAGATTGATAAAAACAGACGAAGAGTTTTCATCACATTAATAGTTCTTACTTATCTTTCTTGAAAAAGAGAATCAAGATATATGCAACTGTTTTAAAATGAATCTTTGATGGTGATGAAATTGTTATTTTATAAATTTTTTTGATGATGTTCAATATTAAAATCTAAACCTTGTATACTTAATTGTGTTACTAAATCCAAATCATATGCATGTACTTGTGTGATTGATATAATAGTAATTATGTTCCAAAATCCAAATCATATATACATAATTCTTCAATTGATGTAATAGTTTTGATATTGTAAATTTGACCTCCATTTACAGTACTTGTGATAAGCATCAATGTATTTAAGTAAACAACAATTTTTAGGAATATTTGTGTTCGTAAGTCTTAGGTATTATTGCTTTTAAAATAGATTGAGTTATGATAAGTTAGTTTGAAATTCATGAGTGATTATTGAAAGTTGGTTCAAAAGAAATAAAACTCTAGTATTCTAGTTCATCACTAAGCCATTAACATTGGCAACAAAAACTTTTAGGGCATGGAACTGAAGAAAATCTTGACATGTTCAAAACGTGAGGGTATGAAAAATGAAGATATTTTTACCTTAAAAGGTCTTCTTCAAAATATATGACCCGAAATTTCTTTAATGTTCAAAGCCCAAGACCCAAAATTTCTTTAATGTTCAAAACCTGAGGGCATGAAACTAAAGAATATGTTTACCTAAGACGTCCTGAATTTATAAACAATGGAGATGTAGGGTATCAATCCATGTACCTCTCGCATGCTAAAAGGATGCTCTACCATCTGAGCTACATCCCCGATGATGTGCACCGTCTTTAGGGATCCAAACTAGGAATTTAATTCATAGAAATTAACATGTATTAATTGGATTTCTATTTTGTATAAAATAGTTCAAGAACAATAAACTGTGACTAGAATGATTGCATGCCAACATAGATTAAAAAGAGTGATCCAGCTACCAAATGGAGAAATTACCTATTTAAAACTATAACCCTATTCGGTTTCAGTGATTTGTTCTTGAAAAACTAAAAGAATCCTAGGCAATGAGTTAGGGTCTTCCATGGGAGAAATTTGCTCTACAATTTTGTAGATTTTCTAAGTAATAAAATTTCATCAAAACAAATTATGGTTAATGATTGGATTATTTCTCCCTTATCTCAGAGTGATTTGATGTAATTCTAGATGTATTTGAAAGCTAATATTTGTGAAAAGGTTAAATGAAAATTTTATTCTAAAAAACATAACAACTTTTTAGTTATCGTCTCTCAAATTTTCACTATCAAAATTATTGTGATTCTTGATATATTATAAAGAACATAGTATAACCTTAGATTCTAGATATCTTTTGTAGTAATTTCTTTTTCCAAATTATATAGAAATTCCTAAGACTTCGAAAAATATAAATTTTATTAGCTAATTCATTGTGAAGTCAAGAGAACCAAGTGATTCTTTTTCAACCTAAAATTCCTTCACTTGGTATCAGAGCATCAAGTTCATCTCCAAAAATATGCACAAAAGACATAGATAGATGCTCCATCATATTTAATGGTTCTAAAGATTTTAGCTTATGGATAAGGATGATGAAAGTCCTCATTGAACATAATTATTATTGGGAAATAGTTGAAAAAAGTTTCGAATTCATCTATGATTTTGAAGAATTCACTAGATTACAAATCAAAAAATATGAAACAAAGAAGAAGAATAAAAATTTGGCTCTCATGATACCATTGCATAGTAACTCAAAAGTTATTTCTAACAAATATAGTTTTCACACTATCATGAAAGAAGACTAGGATAATGTAAAATTAGAATATAAGAGAAGCTTAAAAAGTCAAAAATTGTAGCAACTAATCTACACACAAAAATTTGATACCCTAGATATTGGAAGAAATGAAAGTATCGAAGACTTCTTTACTAGAGTGTATGAAATCTTAAGAAAAATAGGTGAATATGACTATAGATATACTAATAGAAAAAAAAGTTTAAAAACATTTTCAAGCTCTGTACATAGATCTAAGATTTAAAAACATGATGGAAAACATTATTCTTTCAAAGAATTTCAACATGCTTAGTATCATTGAATCAGTTGCTCATGTTAGAAACCTAAAAATTATAAAGAATAACAAACAATCTAGTGAAGATGATTAAGCCTACATAACTAAATAGAGAGAAACATGTAACACCCTCCTACCAAAGCCTTAGGTTGAAGAACATTACATTGGGTAGAGGCCCTAATGAAAAGATTGGTCATGGTAAGAGATGAGAATAAATGAACTACACAATGAAAAAAGATGAAGGAACCTAGCATGAAGTCATGATCCCACTAAATAATGGAATAATAAAATGCATGAATATAAAAAATTGCATAAATATATATATGTTGGAAAATAAAATAAAATAACATAATCTAAAAAATTAATTCCCATGAAATGTATGAATAATATAAGATCATAGGAATAATCTATTAATCTCTTGGTATGTTAAAAACCTAAAGAAAATGGATAATATAGAATGTGTGTGTATTTGTAATTTTTCAAGGCCATGAAAGAACTAGAACTTCAAAAAAAGAGATGATTTAGAACATGATCCATGGTGAGATGTTTTTACAAAGTCTAAGTTGACAAAATGAAGACATGTATGAAAACAAAGTCTATAAATAAAAAAAAGATGTTTCAAGGACTACTGAGGTGTCAAAGTAACAAGAGAAGGATTCAGAGTTCAAAGTGTCAAGGTAGAGTAGATGTCTATGAAAAATAATAGACATCTATAGGAATATGTCTATAGTTAAAGTTAGATGTTTGATGAGTCGCATGGTTTGGCCACAATGACAAGGTGTTGTCGATGCAACCCTATCAATGGAATCTTGTCAACATAATCCCGTCAACGTAGGGTTTGATCCATTGATGTCTACCCATCAACAAGGCATCCTTCTTCACCTATAAATGTGCACCCAACTATTACATTTATGACATAAGTTTCATAGTTGTAGTGAATCTCTAGTAGTTTTTCCACTTGAAAGTTAGAATATTTTTTGAGTGCCCATAGTAGGAGTTAAAGAGTGTAGGGATCTTTATTTTAGCACTATTATACCTAATCACTTTAGTGTGTATGGTAATAAAGACAAGCATTCTAATCAAAACTTGCAACACTTGGACTAGATTAATTATTTTCTTTAAGCATTTAATATTCAAGAAATTTTCTTTAATGTTTTTAAGTAATTAATTCATTAATTAATATATATTAAATAGAAAACATAAGTATGATCACTTTGAGAATATGTCTAATCCTTGGTAATCCCAGTAATGCTTAATGTTGGGTAACCCAATAGCGCTATACGTGTTTAGGATGTGTATGGAAAGCAAGAATGGATGCTTATGTTAGGATTAGTGAAGTGTTAGCTAGTTGCTGGATTAATTTGGCAATTAAATTACTTTATTCCTTTTTCATGATTCTTAGGCAACCTAATTCATAAAATAGATAAAATGATAAAAATCATATACCTCAGTTACACTTAACCATATCCTTGAACTTCACAAGTGGAAGTAGGAAGACAAAAATTTTAACAATTAACTTCACCACCTATAACCCAGTGTACTAAGAGAACTAAAGTCTATAGAATTCAACTAGATTTCTGAGCAAACACTAGTGATTTGTATGGTTGGGCATAGGGTATACTCATTGCTCATCATTGGAATTATTGTTAAGGACTTTAGTTAACTTTGTGCACTATCTAGGACCTAGTGAAAATCATTCAACATATTGGATCAAACCTTCAAGTCGCAATCATTCTAAACAAAAATAATAATTATACAAAGCACACTAATTTTTCTTCTAATCCAAATGTATTCTTCTCACAAGGATGATTCTCTATCAAAATTTTAGCACACATCTAATTAAAGGAATGAATAATCAAATCAGTCAATGCCCTAACAATGTCAATTGGTATATACTCATCTCAATGAGTATGTGCCCAATTTCACCTTCATCCTGCATTGGGATGACTAGATGAGGTGGAGGGGCATGGAGGGCAACATTCTATCACCACCTAATCGATCAATTCATTGGATACTTCAACAAACTCTTATGAGGTTGGGCATCTAGAGGCTCCATGCTAAATACATTGTGCAAGATCACAAATCTTATGATTACCATCCCACTAAAGCATAATGTAAAATCAATTGGAAATAGGAGAAACACTATGAAGCTACAAATGGAAAATGGTTCATTAACACATTGTTCCTACTAGGCCAAAAAGACAGTGAGGATTCCTTCTCTAGGGGTTCTCATTTCATCCCCTTAGTTTTGATGAAGAGGGATTGATCCAAAATTTACAATCTATTGTAAACAATCTTGGTTTAGGCATGAATGGATCCTATGATCATGGGGGATCCAAAGATAGGATTCATGGTAGGGATAAGGAAAGCCATCATGATGATGATAATGGTTATGACCATTGAAGAGGAGGTGGTAGGCACTATGGTGCTAGTCCTCCTTTCTCTTTACCTTCATCATCCTCTTCTTCCTTCTTTAGATTTGATTAAAGCCAAAGAGAACGTGACTATGATGGAGGTGACCAATGCGATAGAGATGATCATGGGGCCCACTAGACTAGTCAAGATTAGGGGTGTGGGCATTCAAGGAAGGTGTGCCACCACAAGAGAAGAGGTAGCAAATGACATCATAGGCATCATGACCATCATAGAGGCCATGACTATGATGAACCTTTACTTGCTACTCAAAATATGCTAAATATCATAGAGGTAGTGAGAATTTTGACAAGGCATGTGAAAGATAGTTGAATAAAGTGAGTGAATATGAATAATATTCCTATGTTTGGAGGGGGTTAAAACTTAGATCCACAAAACCATTTCCAAGCCTTTCACGATGCCTATGTCTTGCATAACATAGAAAATAAATGATAGAAACTTAAGTTGTTCCCTAGGACACTCATAAAAGAAGCTGAAAGTTAATACTAGTCCTTGGAGCTAGAATCAATCTATAGATTGGGTACAATTTTTGAGCTATTTAATGATAAATGTCAAATGTACTCTTGAGTGTCCAACCTGAGAAAGCAAATCCAAAGATGGTGGAAATGAACACATGAACCCTTAGACATAGCCATGGGCAAGTACTATTTGCTTTTGCACTAATTTCATAGTCATGGTTAGTTTCAAAGAAAGTAGCTTCATCATATCATAGATAGGCTTCAATCAAAAACGAGAAGAACTCTTGGGGTCTATGCCCAAGGGATACTATCAAAACTTAGAGATCATTAGATCCAAAGGCTCATTGAGTAGGTTGATAAAGAAGAAAAAGAGCTAAGGAAAAGAGAAAGTATGAAGGAGAACAACCGAGATCCTTCCATCAAAAAAAGGAAAGTCTAGTTTTGTGACAATGAGGAGGAGGTACCACTTGATGAGGTGCTACAAAAAAAGACCTTGCCAATCTAGAAGTCTATTTTAGAAATTTTGACTAATGTGAGACTCTTTGGATGAAAAGTTCTAAACAACTCCAAAAATAGTAAAGGCCTCGAAAGAGCAAAGTAGTGATCATGATCATAGGAGAAAGAGGGAAGTTGAACATGTCCACCAAAGGAATAAGGATAAAGGTGCTACCATAGAGGAGGTTTTATAGTCCAAATTAGATGATGATGGTGGATGTGACATCTGCCAATACGAATATCCTAAGGGATGCTCCCTAGTTGTGTCACACTTGCAGGAATCTAGGGTGTACACTTTAAATCCTAAATTGGCCAAAAGGNTTCCACCAACAAAAAGTCTATTATCCAAGTGGAACTTCACCAAAATCATTTTAGCAGTATCATTAGTGGTAGCATCCACATTAGGGGGGGTGGGGGGGTGGATGCCACAACCAAGGTAGTAGTACCCTATATACATCTTGATCCATATGGGTACCATGTTTATCATCCCATTTCTCCATGTGACTCTTCTAGTCACACCTCATTTTAACATCATTACTACCCTCTTGAGTATTACATAGCTCAATCTCCATATCTAAGAGGGAAATCCCCATATCTTTATCATCCTCCTCATCCTTCTACACATGTCCCTTTACCTTCAATCCAATTATCACCTACCCAATCAATTTAGGATGAAATTTCAACCTAGCCATAGCAATGTAATGCTACTAGGGCTATTAACCTATAGTCAACTCCTTAGCTGAGTAGTTTGGAAACTAGATCTAGAAAAAGATCATTCTTTCAAACTAGTAGTCCTTCAAATCTCTTACAAACCCATGTGGTTGATAATCCAATTTCTCCCTCATGCTCTATATGTAATCCACTTGAGTTCCTTCAAACCAAACACCTCTCAAGGAGAATATCATCATGGTAATCCATGCAGTAACTAATTGGATAAAGGTTGACCATCTTTCTAGGAAAATATTTGATCCTAGGAGTCCCTAAATTTATTTGCAAATCACTACAAATAAGCCTTTTTAAGCTCTTCTAGATTTAGGTTTTAGTGTTAATATAATTTCTCACAAGATGTACAAGGCCTGAAACTTGCCTTCACTCAAAAAGAGTAACATTCACCTTACATTAGAAAACTAATTAATTATTATTCCCTTGGGATTAGTGGAGAATATTCTGAGTACCAGCTATGAGTGTTATTATACTATTGACTTCCTAGAGATCTGTGTTGATAATTGTAAGGGGGACTTTCTAATCATCATGGAAAGGACTTGGTTAAGTACCATTGTTGCATGGATGAGAATTAGAGACCTTTCCTTGGAGATTTTCAAGGAAAATGCATTCGAAAAGATTGAGAAGAAGATAGTTTTATGCATCATGTATAGTGATATAGGGTGCAAATGTTTGTAGAAACTATGGATAATCAAAAGGACATCAATCACAACATGTAGATAGTGTGCAAATGAATCTAAAATACAAAAGTGCTTATATGTACCAGCCATAAATCAAGAGGGAACCCAATGGCTAACCATTTATTCTTAAGGCAACACACTCTACATGGAACTAACAGAGAGCATAATAAGTGCCTATGTTAAAGGCATGAATTAACTACAGTGAGTTCATTACCAACTCTTTAATGATGAAACTGATGACACTTATTGAGAAGAGTTGGAAATCCCTAAAAATTTAAAACATGAGCCCTTAGAGTTGAAAACTTTACCTACCAGCATGGAGTATGCTTTTTTGAATAATGAAAAGCTAATGATAATCAATGTCAACCTTGTTCCTATAAAAAAAGAAATTTTTTTAAAGGTGGCTAATAGATGGTCAACAACCTTTACTTCATCATATCTAAAACTCATTGGGATTGATCCTAGGATATGCCAACATTACATTTATATTGATCCTTCCATAAAGCTAAAGAGATAGCCAAAGCGATGGTTGAATCCAAAATTGAAGTAGATCATTAAGGAGGAGATTGAAAAACTTCTCAAGGTTGGCTTCATCTATCCAATTGCAAATAACGAGTGGGTTAACCCACTTGTGATCATGCCAAATAAATGTGGCAAGTGGAGGATCTATATTGACTTTAGGTTGTTGAACATGATGACCTACAAAGGTCATTTCCCATTTCCATTTGTGGACTAAGTGTTGGACACTATCTCTAGGCATTGCTTTTATAGCTTCTTGGATGGTTATAGTGGTTATAACTAGATTCAAATTGCATTGGAGGATTAGGCCAAAACTGCATTCACAAGTCCCTAGGGAACTTTTTCATATAGAAAGATGTCATTTGGTCTATGAAATGCCCCTATAACCTTTCAATGTCTTGTCCTTAGCATTTTTAATTATATATTGATAGCAGGATAAAAGTATTCATGGATGACTTATCCAACTATCATGCTACCTTTGAGCATGCCCTGGACCACCTTGAGTAATTATTGAAAAGGTATGTAGAGACTAATCATTGGCTCAACTAGCAAAAAATCCATTTAATGGTCCAAGAGGGCATTGTGTTGGAGGAATAGAATCTTGTAAGTAGGGATTGAGATGGACCTTGAAAATATTAGGGTCATCCACATCAAATTTTTTTAAAGATGTCTAGTCATTCCTTACATTGGCTACTACTGGTGATTCATAGAGAATTTCTCTAAGATCAATAAATTATTAGTGGAGTTGACAAAGAAAGATGTTTTATTTGTATGGACTTATGAATACAAATATGCATTCTAGCAACTCAAAGAAAATCTTGTAGAGACTCCAATTCTACAATAACCTAATTGGTCCTAGTCATTTCATGCTATGATAGATGCATTAAACTATGCCTTGGGAGTTATGCCAATGTAGTTAGATGATTAGAAATGTCCATATTACATATACTATGCAAATAGAAGTAGTATGGGTGCACAACTGAATTACACCACAACAAAAAAAAGATAATGATGATGGTGTATGCCTTATAGAAATTTAGGCACTATGTGCTTGGATACAAGATTTTTGTGCACATAGATCATAATGCAATTTGCTTGTTGATGAAGAAACTAATAGTGAGCCCTTGTGTCATATAGTGGCTTGTGATCTTATAGGAGTTTGATCTCACAATGGTAGATCGAAAGGAAACTAAGAACGTGGTTGTTGATCACTTGTCTTATTTATGATGGGATAACAAAGAGGAGGAGAGTCCACTTTCTTATTAGTTCCTTGATGAACTTCTCTTTGTTGGTGTGTTAAATGAACAAGTGCCTAATGAACCTACATGGTATGATGGCATCCTCACTTATCTCCTCACTTAGGAGATGCCACAAGAGTTATATCAGAAAAAGAAATAATAGTTTCTTCATCAAGATAAATATTTCATGGAGATCAACAGACACCATTACAAGGTGTGCATTGATGGCCTAGTTCATTAGTCTATTCCTAATACTGACCAACTACAGATTCTTCAAGATAATCATGAGGGCCCTTGTGGAAACCACCATGCTACGAAATGCATGGCCATTAAGATCTTGATGGTAGGGTATTATTGTCAATACTCTTTAGGGATGCCCACATCTTCATCCACTCTTATGATTGCTATCAACATGATGATGGGATGGTTGCTCAAATGAATGGATCTTAGTAGTGGATCCAACCACTAGAACCCTTTCACATCTAAAGCATTGACTTCATGGGTTCCATCATACCCATGTTGAATGGAAAAGCATACATTATAGTTGCTACTAACTATTGTATGAAATGGGAAGAAGAAGCAACCATCACCAGTTGTACATCCTATCCTACTACTCAATCTTTATAACAAATTGTTGTAAATAGGTTTGGGGTGCCACATGTACTAATTTCTAATAATGGTACTCATTTTATAGGCACCACCTTTCAAAAACTCATGCAACTCTTGGGGGTACAAAATAAATTAACAACACCTTACCACCCCCAAGCCAATAGTTAGGAAAAGGTTACAAATAGGAAGATCACTAAGATCTTAATAAGAAAAATTAGCAAAAATAGGAGACAATGGAGCAGAAAACTCAATAATGTTCTTTGGGCTTACCGATCAACATGGAAAATCCCTAGAGGCTACTCTCCATATGAGCTGGTGTATGAAAAATTGCCAACTCTTCCTATTCAATCTAAACTGTCTACAATTTCAATAGCCTGTGACCTTGGTCTTGACCTTAGCCTTGTACAAATAGAAAGACTGATCAAACTCAATGTGCTAGATGAGAATAGATTGATGGCCCTATCCTTAAATAAATTGCACAAACCATTTAATAAAAAATCCCATGACCTCAAAATATAGAAAGTAAAATTTTAACCTAGAGATAAGATCCTTTATTAGAACCCCACACATGTGCCACAACAACGAAAGTCTCAAACATTGTGAGAAGGACCTTATATAATTTATGAAACCTTTCCTTCTAAGGCCATGTTGATCTATAAACTTGAGAGCCCAAAAAAAATATAGTTGATCAACATGCAACAACTCAAATGTTTCCATGAGTCCACAAGAGTGAGTGCTAGAAACACCTCATTGGATGGATAGCCACACCCAATTTTTCAAATCTCCTTCTTCCAACTAAGTTATGGAGGAGATGGCCACTCATGCTAATCATTAAAGTGGCTCCTTAGTTTTTACCCTTTTTTGTTTTACACTTTGTTATTTTTGTAATTTTTTGTTCCACACTTTCTTTGTTTTATACTTTTCTTATTTTTTCCATTTTTTGTTTTACAATATAGTTAATACGTTTTAAATTTCTTGAATATTCTAAAATTTATTTTATATTTTAATTTATTTCGATATGATTTTTTCTTATGGTTTCTAATAAATTAGTGTATTGGNAAATCTATGGTGTTTTTGGTTAGGAAATATGAGATCCCTTTCATTAATGAAACTTTAACAAACTCATGACCTTGTTAGTTTTCAACATTGGAAAAGGTTAAATGGATTGATAATGATGTGACTTCAAGGAGACTCAATTCTCTTCATGCTTTTTCTACTCACTTGAGTGCATGAGTGTTTTTCAAGGATTTCTTACTACTCCATGTCAACAAATAATAGGAATCTAAGTCTTTTCATAATATGGTTCCCATCCAAAAATCCATTAAAACATAAAAATTAAAAAAAAATAAAAATTGATGCAAATTCAAAGGATATCCCTTAGACAAAATAATGGGCTACAAGCACTAGTTATGGAACTACAAAGATATGTTACTCATGCTTAAAGGTCCCCTCTAACTAAGGCCCTTTCTCTCTTCCTACTTCTCTTTTCTTCTCAAATAAGGAAGAATGCTTGATCTATGGGAGCATTCTTATGTCTCAAGGGTGGTGGTCTACTCTTAAAGTATCAATGCAAATTCACTAAAAGTGGTTGGTTTTGATCTAGACTAAGGATGGGCTTGATCAGGTCATTTAACCATCAAATCCACAAGGGACTTCATGTGACTACAATTAGGAGCTCTATTCCACCTCCTCTCTCATCCACCAATGTTTTCCATGATACACCTTACTACTAATTTTTTATGTCTTTTTTAATGTCTTAGTTTGATATGTTAAAATTATTAGGTAGATTCTTCTAGATTACATCCTTAACTTTCCATACCAATTAATCAATTATGGAGCCTATAGTCTCCTTGGTTTGAGGATATGCAAGGGAAAAAATGGCATAATCCTACCATGNTTGTAAACAAGACCACATCAATGCAAGGTCAAAAGTCTATATATACACGATGCTCCTTAGCGATTCTTTCACATTTGAGCCAAAATGAGGGGGAGTTTTTGAACTTTTTAGGCCCTAGATCCTTTCAAGAGCTGTAACTTCCTAACCATTTCTCCAATTCAATCCATTCTTCGATCTTGTAGCTACTAGAGATAAGTTGTTTTTTTTAGGGGCCACAAACTTTAGGTTTTTGATGGAAAATTTTTCAAACTTCTTCTAACTCCCACAAAGGTCTCCCCAAGGAATCAATTTTAAAACATTAATTTATGAAATCTAATCTCTTCCAAAAAGCTCACGTGACCTTAGAAAGTAAAATAACATTAAAATAATAATAGAATAAGCAATCTACCATGGTCAAAACTTAGCCTAAGTGTAATTTCTCGACAAGATAAGGTACTTAAAGGTTATAACTTACACATTAAATGCTAATCCTTGGCTATGTTGTGACCATAGATGGCACCTAAAGGAAAGCATGCATAGGAAGGAGAACCTTCCCAACTAAGGAACAAATGGCCATGAACTAGAAGGGACCAAGAACAAGTCCAATAGCAAGTAGAAACCCATGCAATGGGACCTCTGTCTAACTAATTTCTAAAGAAGCAACCACAATAGAACAATCTCACCAAGATGAGGCATTAGAACCAAGATCAAGCCTTGAGGTCATCTTGACAAAGTCATGCTTCAAGAAAATTGCAAATAAGAAGGTCCAAAAATCTATGCTTTCAAAGTAAACTTTGGACCTTTCTTAAAGTTTATGCCTCTAGAAGTGAAAACTCAATTGGAGAACTCTCCCATGTGGCTCATAATCACCTCCAACAAGGAGTGGCACATCTAAGAGACATACCTATTCTAAAATAATTAGTAGGAAAATTCAATGATCAAGATCAAGGAGTTTTAGTGTTCTACTTTGTGGAAGCCATTTCCAAGGTCCTTGGGTTACCCAAAATTAGGGTCAATCTTAAAGGGATCCCAATGTAGGTAGATCCTAGCATAAAAAATGAATGAATGTAGTAGTGTTATGAAGTGAATTGCAAGGACTTTGAT
>MNCI01002213.1:0-10635 GCA_015680685.1 Gnetum montanum
ACAGGCATCATGGAATGCCTGTAAATAATTTTGTAGATCAACACTATATCCCCCTTCAAATCATGGGATGTTGTTCATGTCTAATCGTTTGATCTGGCTATCCTTTAAATGCCTTGTGGGAATCCTAACTACCTCCATTATGTCAAGCATACTTCGAGTTGCGAGTAGGGGCTCATCATGATCGTCTCTTTCATGACGCCTGTGATGTCTGCGTTGTTCCCTACTCTCCCTATGTCCTTGCCCTTGTCCTCTCTCTCAACTTTCCCATCGAGGTTTTTCGTCTTTCTTACTTTTATCCTCACCTTTATGTTCATGGTGGCTATGCCTAGATGTGGAAGGAGAGGATGAGTGATGTGAAGAAGGGGAAGAAGAAAGGGAACCATTGCCATAACAATGTTTCTTACCTTCTCTTCGGCTACTACGGCCCCGATCGTGGTGATGATCAAAGTGCCCATCCTTAGCATGAGTGGTTGTTCCCTCTGTGAACATTTGGTGCTCACGGGCATCAGAACCAAGGATATGTATCGTTCATCGTAGGTTCTAATACCCAACCTCCTCATCATTGTTAGGAGGGGGAACATCCTTTTCTAAAGAACCCGTGATAAAGGGTTCATCTCCTATTTCACTAAGGACATACGGGACCTTGCCCTTCGACAATGTATGTTGGCTCTCCTTCCTTAAGTCTCTTATACATTGGGCATCTGTGGGATAATAATCCCTCATGTCAAAATCCTCCACAACGTATTCAGCATATAGCTCGATCATGCCTATCTATGCCAAGGCACGAAAAAGCATGTGAGAGATTGATCGATCTAGGGGTAACACAATGTTACCTTGCAAGTCTCTCCACCACATCTATTCGTCCTGATGGAGAACAAAAGTAAAATTAGGAATATACTCATCGGGATGAGTATATGTCATCTTGTATTGTTTAGGACTTGGTTGATTTTGGTTATGTTTTTTATCTTGCCGACTAGCTCGTGTGTGGTCCTTAGGTGGTGAGTTGTTCTTATGAAAAGAAGGCATTTTTATTGGTGTGCTAATTCACCATTATATAAGTTTTCTCTTGATTAGCCTGAAGGTTCATTAAGGCTCAAAACGATGTGAGTGATATCCCTTATGTTCTATTCGGTGCACAAACACTTAGTCCCCAGCAACAACACCAATGATGAGTGGCAAGGTACCCCTACACTCAACCATACGAAATGAGTGTAGAATGCACGATTCAGTCAAACTCTGCAAACTAAATGCTTAAACGCCCCATGGAACACTTGGGGTTAATCATTTGTTGTCTTCCCAGACTTACTTGTTATTGTCACGGTGTATGGTTAAGTAAGTCCGAGGTATATGATTTTTATGGTCTTTTCTAGTTTTTCTCCTATGCTATGAGGTGAAGGGTTGAGAAAGCTAACTAACTCTAACTAAGGACCTAAGTCTAAATTAACTAGCATCAGCATCCATTCCCACTTATTGTACACACCCTAAACTATGCAACTATGGCTACCAAATGCTAATTGTTACTAGGATCACTACACGTAACGCATGTGCTCGAAGTGGTCATACTGAGGCACCTAACTAGCCTAAGTGTGATGAGTAGCTGATTCCTTGACTAGCCATACACATCCATAGATGCTCGTAATCAATTCATACTCATCCTGCATTCTAGGAGATAAGGGTGAGATAATCTAATCGCGATGAGTAGCCGATTCCTTGATTAGCCGTACACATTCGTTAATGCTCGTAATCAAGTCGTACTCATGCTGCGCTAATGCATGTAATAAATAATAGGTAATAAATAACAGGTAATAAACCTATTCCATGCACTACAAGGTTTATCTACAAAGCTTGTCTTTATTGTTGTACACAACTTGCGTTCAGGTACAAAGCTGCTTGAATAAAGATCCGTTCACTTGGGGACTCCTACTGCGGGCACATGGAAAATATTCTATCTCTGGAGTGATCAAACTGCCAGAGCTTCACTACTTCTATCCTAGGATGAGAAATGAGCGGAGTGCCACCTCTTATTTATAGATTTTGTGGCGGACTGAGATATCGCGTACGTAATATCGCAGGGGACGACACGATATCGCGTAAGCGATATCGCATGGGATGCGATATCGCGACGGCCGCGATATCGCGTGGTGCATGCGATATCACATCTCATAAAATATTAAACAATAAATTAAAATTTAAAACTAAACTAAAATGTATGTGCCAGAAACAAAACAATGCAAAGATAGAAATATTAATTAAAAGTAGGAAAATGAAAGTTAAATTTAAGTGCTTTAGAGAAAAATAGATAAAGTCAAACTTAATATAAAGATATTTTGAAATATAAATTGAAATTTTGAATTGAATGAAAATGAAGTTTACAATCTTTAGCTTTTGAAAGTACAAATAGAAGATTAAATAGGAAGTAAATCCAAATGAGCTTTAAAATGAAAAGAAAATGGACATACACTTTAAAAAAATCTAAGAACTCATCTATGTATAAAGTCTATAATCTTGGCTATTAGTTTTGCATCTTATTTCAATAGGTTTCATACATGCACCTCTAATTGACAAACTTTCTTCAAAAAATCCTTACGTTGGGATTGCTAGATCACCTATAAGCCAAAGAAAAACTCTTTGTTGAGGTACAACTTATAGTTTATCTCCTCTTCTTTAAATTAAAGGGGCCTAAACTAGTCTCACAATCAAGGAAAGAGGTAGGTATATAAGAAGATGACACTTTAGGTTTGTGAGAGTGGGTTAACAAGTCTAGGTTATGTACATCAACAAATTTAGGTAGGAAAAATGAGGAAAATGTGAAACTAATTGTAGAAAAATCAAATTTAGTGAGCTCTAAAATTTTGGAGCTCTTAGGATGTTGCTTCTCCTCCAATACTATCTTATAACCCTTGGTATTGTTGATGCATAAATTTTGGATGCACCAACACTTTTGAGGAGACTATCACCTAGGGTGTCTCCCGTATGGGTACGAAAACCCAGGAATAGTCTCAACTAAAGAGGGCTATGTGATGTTTTAAAATAGTAACCAAATTAAAAAATCAGGAATTTAAATTAAATGATTTTTTTGAATTCAAGAATATAATAAGTAACTAAAAATAAGATTTCCCTAGTCCCACTGGTATCGCCAATCCATCGTTGCCAATGGTACCCATTGCCGAGCAAAAAACCTACAACTATCGCCTAAAGAGGGAGAGAGAGAGGGATACCACTACTATCTACTCTACACTAGCATGTGCTTCTGTCATGCCATGTAGTGTAGAGAGAGGGGATGAATCTGTGGGTCATTTTCACACTTGCTACACTGCTAGGAAAGAAAAGAGAATTGTCATCACCTGCGAGAGATCACCTACTGCCATAATATG
This sequence comes from Gnetum montanum, assembly GCA_015680685.1. Lineage (NCBI taxonomy): Eukaryota > Viridiplantae > Streptophyta > Gnetopsida > Gnetales > Gnetaceae > Gnetum > Gnetum montanum. The sequence goes on from MNCI01002213.1 coordinate 3,375, forward strand.
CCCCTGTGTGCACGTGCCCTACACAATCTATGTTTCTATAAATGCACAATAGCAACTAACTACCACATGTTTCTTACTGGTTCACTACTGTGACAGGGGAGGGAGAGATAAATGCTACTATGTCTATTTCCTATCATGCTTACTACTGACAAGAAGCTTGCATCACCATTGCTGCCAACACCCATGCCTATCGCTAACATCTACAATCTGTACATGCACATTAGCCCCTACCGCCACACATCAATGTGCACCTAGCTGCTATCTACTACATAGAGAACAAAAAAGGAACCACCATCTGTCATTGATGCACCATTGTCTATGCATGTGCATCTACAAGCTTATAGGCTAAGAAACGTGCTACTATCCCTAGAGGACCTATCATGTGCTACCTTTTCCTATCCACCTGCAATCTTTGGTGGTCATAGGAACCCTACATCATTGCTTTTGTTGATGCCTACACCTACCTCTTATCCATCAAGTGTGTATGCCTAAGCCAAGAGAGAAGGCTACCTATGGTAGTGTCCAAAAGAGAAAAACGTCATCCCTGTTATCCTTTCATTTTTCAAAAGAAGTAAGTGTTTCAAAAATAATAATAATAAAATATTGCTAATAAACTTATTACAAGATCATTTGAATGATCCTATTACCTCAATGATAATAATATTCCTGAATAAAACAAACACCTTTAAGCTATATCTTTTCTCTTTTCTCTATGGTTTATTTCATAGGTTTTTCTCTAACTTACATCCTTCTTTGTTTTCTATTTGGGTTCCAAAGATTTGATTTTTTTTAGTGAATCTAATTTTTCTCTAGAAGATTATTGTTCAAGATTGATACTATTTATTATGGCCCCGTACATAGCATGGGTAAGGTTAACATCAATACTTAGCCCCCAAACTTTAATTGCATGCAAGTGCAAGGATAACAAAACCACAAAAATTTTAAAAGGAAATGCAATAGAAAACATGACAAAATGGACAAATTAAAACTTGAATGTAAACTACACTGACCTAAACATGATTAAAATAACCATAGAATCAAAAGAAAACTAGACATGGGCCACCCTTACCACACCATCTTATTTAATTAAAATCCAAATACATAATTTATTATTTAACTACATAGATCTATATATATAATTAAAATATAACTAAGATCTCATTTCTAATATTCTCACAAAGTAAAAGTAAAAAGTATGTAGACTACTTTGAGCATGAGATTTATACTAAACTTAATGAGGAGGATAGGCTCATGTTAGATCGTGGCTAGCCCCAATTTTTAGTTTTTTCCTAAGAACTTTTTTTTCTTTTTTTTAAAGAGAATGGGTGAAAAAGGATTATTTTCTTCTATTTTTTTATGAATTTTGGGGGAAATAGATTCAAAAGGGGGAATGGAGGTTAAGGTGAGGATAGCTATCGAACCCCATCATACTTAAGAACTTATTACACTATCAATGAAGATGGTCCTTATTCCTTTTTTTTTCTTTTTTTGAGGAAAATTTACTCACTGTGTACTTCATTCTTAAGATAGGAATTCCAACACAAGTTTGGTAGATTAATTACACTACAAAAGACCACAATCCTTTTGGAAATTTGCCTATGGTGTAGTTCAACCCTCATGTATGTGTCATTAATTACAATTTGATGGCATCATAGTAGGTCTCCTAGGTGGCTAAGGGTTCTCAAGTGAAGATGAACACACTTCATCCCGTTCTTTACAGGACAACCATGGATCATCACACTTAAAGGTTGGGTCTTAAGAGAGGAAAAATGGAATTTTCCAAGGTCACCTAGTGATTGCGGCTAACCATTATCCAACGTCAAATATCCTACACTCACATGATCATGATCATTACATGATAAGTTAGCATAAATCTCATCCTTCATAATCCAACAACTTAATAAGACTAAAACCTTGAAAAAGACTAGGAAGAATCATAACATTATTGAAATATATAATATAAAGGAGACTTCATGTAATAATAATAATAAATATTATATAAAGCATTACTAACATTACTTTCCAATGGTTTTCAGATGATCCAACGCCTAGTAACTCAAGTGATCATAATGATTATTAAAATCATATGAAAAGCAAGAATCAAAACTAATGCTAAGAAAGAAATGATTGAAATGCAAAGAAAATATACAAATGCAACTATATACAAATGAAATTCATGGTGAAGAGGAAGAAAACATGTAACTAAGGATCTACTAGATGTCCACGTGAGGCATCTAAGTAGAAATGCTTCAAATGAAATGCATTAAAATTCCTATGTAACCTATGTCCTTGTAAATTAGCAAGTTTGTACACATTGGGGCCAATGACATCTGTAACTCAAAATGCGCCTAACCACATAGAAGAGAATTTATTTTGAAGACTTGTTTGACCAAATGCTATACCTCTTTCTAGGACTCTGATGAGTGGTGAGGTACCCCTACACCTAACCATACGAATACGAGCATCTCACACACGATCCGGTCAAACTCCAAGGACTAAGTGCTTACACACCTTAATGGAACACTTAAGGTTAATCAATTGTTGTCTTCCCAAACCTACTTTTATTGTCACGGTTGTATGGTTAAGTAAGCTTCAGGTATATGATTTTTATATCTTTTCTCATTTTAATGTCTTATGCTAATAGGGAAGGGTGAAGAGAACTAATTGACTAACTTCCATTAAATATTCACTAACTAAGTTCTAATTTTCCTAACACTAGTATTCATTCCCACTTGCCACACACAACCTGAACTACTGCAACACTGCTCGGATTACCAAACGCTATTCGTTACTGGGTTACCAAGCACTGCACACGTGCTCGAAGTGGTCGTACTGGGTGCACTTAACTAGGAGAATCAATGGTTAAGAGAAATTAATTATCTAGGAAAGCATTTAAATAATTAATAGTAATTAACTCCTATTTAGCTTAGTCCACATGCTACAAGGTTTATCAGAAATTTCATCTTTATTGTTGTACACAAATGTGTGCTCAGGTACAATTTGCTTGAATAAAGATCTGTTCACTTTAAGACTCCTACTGCGGGCACATGGAAATTATTCTAACTTTGGAATGCTAAAACTATTATAGTTTGGCTAAGGGTCTACATCTCAATGCCTAAAATAGGGAAAGCTGCCTCTTATCTATAGACATTGCGATGGGCTACGATATCACGTACATGATATTGCAAGGGTGAATGCAATATCGCATACGTGATATCACGGCTCATCATATCCCCATGATTGAATAAAAAATCGTCCTTGAGTTTCTTACAAAATATTGGAAAGGTATGGAATTATTGACTTGAATGACACTAATGGTGAATTGGGTGACATGTGAACGGATCATCATTACAATACATGACAAAATTAGAGTTCATAACAACAGGAGTGAACACTATATACATTTGACATCTGGCCTTATTTGGTAGCTGGGAAAGAAGAGAGAAGAGAGAGAGAAAAGAAAAAGTCTGCTGCTACCAATGCCAAGATTGTGCTTTTCATTGTCCATCCATAAGCACACTATCAATCTTGTTCCTTACATAACTGCTTCAGCACTAGTCCATTCCAAGTGCTCCCTCTAGATCTAATCCATTATTGTATGATTGTCATCTGCACACATAACACAGTTTTATATTAGTAAGGATAAATGAATCACAATGCAGTTGATACCTTGCTTTAGTGTAAGGTCCATTAGCTGAGTTGTGATATGGCTGATGTGGATTTTGGAGATATAACACTCATGACTACCCAAGGTGTAGGGGTTAAGAGAAATCAAAAAAATTGGACCAGGACCCCCATGACTAAGAGTGAACCTCTAGTAGCGAGAGAATGGAAAAAGGTAAGGAATAAGAAAGATGGAGAAAAAGAAACAACAAAAACGCCGATAAAATAGATGTCAAGGATGGAAATGAACAAAATAAATGTTTATTGCAAAAATTTTTAAGGAAAGAAATTAACTGATGCACCAAATAGGAATGTCAGTGGGTCCTCCTCAAAGTAGGCTCATGCCCTTCATGCCCTGACAATCCCACATTCAAAGAGTTCGTAGGCTCTAGAAATGTCATTTGGAAGCAAGAGTTAAAGTCTTAACCACAAGAATTTAGTAAAAATAAAATAATGCATCAACCAAAATATGGACTAATGATATAAATGGCAATGAGATGAAAAATGGAGAAAGAAGGATGGGAAGAAGAGAATGGAATGGAGCCTCAAGAACAAGGTGGTGTACAACCCCTTGTTTAGTAATGATTAATGTGACTTAGTAGATCTCATTCCAAATCCAGCCTCAAACCAACCACATCCAATGACTTCACATTAATACAGTTGGCCACTCCATCCTCCTAAAGTAACATGAATGCCTCCATCACATAGTCACCACCATTCTGACGAAATGAAAAAGGAGAAAGCAGGAAGTGAGAAAGGGCCTTAGTTAGAGGGAACATGTTTGTTTAGTTTCATAACTAGTGCTTGTAGCCCAGATGATTATTTCGTCTAAGGGGTGTGCTTTGAATTCTCACTTTTTCATTTCTTTTTTGTATGAGAACCACACCATGTAAAGACTTATTATTTTTATTAGCTCAGCTTCCCAATACTAGAGTAGCGTCAAAATGTTAAGGAAACCTCAAGAAGAAAACATCCAAGCACCCAAGAGAATCACCAGCATGAATGCATCAAATCCCCTTGAAGTCACACCCTTTTCAATCCTTGAGTCCTTCCTTAGTTTGAGGAATTCCTAGTCACCAATTCATTAATAGTTCTTATTATTTAAGGAAAAGGACTGTACAGTTCCAAGCCAAGAGAGACCATAGAAATTTATGGATGTATGGATGACGTGGACTCATTGCCTATTATATCAAAAGAACCATACCTTAGTATCAACATTATAACTCTAAGGTAAAAACCAAACATTAGCAATCAATGAAATACAATTCATACTATCTTCAGGAGCACTTATTAGGTGAAAAACTTAATCAAAATAAATAAACATACAAATAAATGAAAAAAGTGTGAACGATGTTGCAAAACAAAAACAAGAAAAGTTAAAGAAATTTGTAAAACAAAAATATGTAAAACAAAAACTTAAAAAGGAACTAAGAGCCTTGATTGATCACCATAGGTGGCCATCTCCCCCATGACTAAGTTGGAAGGAGGAGATCCGAAATAATGAGGGAGGTTGTCATTTCTCCGATGTGTTATGTGCATTGACCATTCTAGATTCATGATAAGGTTTGGTCTGTTGCACATCGACTAGTATTCTCCTATCAGAGCAATTGTTTGAACTTTTTAGGAGTTTCCAACTTCCCCAAATTGATGTTTTTAGGTTAAGGGTTGGAAGTTGGCAACACTCTTGCTCTAGTGCATCTATGCCTTCTACGTGAGCACAAGTTGGTTCCCCAGTTAGTTCCATGGATGTTGGTGAGTTGCTCTCTTGACTAGCTATCAACCATTGGATGTCTTCTTGTTGTGTGGTTGCTACATACAGGCATTTTTGTATGTTAATTTCTTAGGCACATCGGTTGCATGTAGGCAATGTTGAACATTCCTGTACGTAATCACCCCCTGTATCACTGTATGTGATGCATGAAACTTTCTTCTCAATCTTTTCAAAAGTTTTTTCCTTAGATATTTCTAGGGAAAGATCATGAATTCCTAGACATGCATTTATGGTACTAGGCCATGCCCTCCCCATTAATATTGAGAAGTCCCCTTTGTCATAGTTTACTTGTATCACCAGGAACTCAGTTGGTTATGACCAACCACACACAGTGGTAATGATGTCCTCCACAAGTCCCAAGGGGACAGTGATGGACTGGTTAGCTAGCTCTAAGAGAATATTGCTCTTCTTTAGTGGAGGTAGGTTCTAGGCTTTATACATCTCTTGTGATATTAAGTTGACTCTGGAACCTGAGTCCAGAAGAGCTTTACATGGTTCATTCCTAGCGACTTGGAGATAGATTAAAGGACTTCTAGGATTAGACAATTTGCTGGGAAGGTGGCCCTCCTTAATCTAGTCAGTCACGACATGTGTTAACATAACTATGTTCGTTGAGCTCTAGTTTTGGTTTGAAGGGAGCTCTGAAGCCTTATTTGATGGAGAAGCATTCAAAGGTTCAACTGCTTGTGGTTGTGAGAGCTTGGTTGGACTGTTCATTCTGAGCAAGTGTCTTCTCTTTGTACGGTTGCCAAAACCAATAGCAGGTTGAAGGTTCATAGCTCTCATAGTTGTGCATTACTATGATTAAGTGGAGAGTTCCCCTTGCATCGCTGGAGCCGGTGGTAATGGATCTATCGGTGTAAGATTTGTGGATGGATTTGGAGGATGGTATGTATGTGGTGTGTCTCCCCTAGGAGAAGGAGTCCTATAATACTCCCAAGCTTGGTAGTGACGTTGTGGTGTCATGTGACCAACCAAGTCACGTGGAGAGATTGGTTGTTGCACGTAGTAGACATATGGATCCGGTTGCCGGTAAGGGTATTATTGCCTTGGCGGTGGCATCCCCCATGACTATGGGTATTTCCACTACTAGTGTTGCTCAATAGGTTTTGGTGGAGTTCCACTTGGATAATACATTAATGGTTGGTGGAACTACCTTGGGTTACCTTGGGGATAAGGTAACCATCAGGGTGCTTGTTGTTTGTTAAGTCATGGATTAAGTGCATGCACCCCAGACTATTGCAGATGTGAGATTACTAGGAAACATCCCTTAAGATGGTCATACTAGCATATCTCACATCCACCGTCATTGTCTATGTCAGAATCCACAACCTCGTTGGTGATGATCATTTTTTCCTTACCTTTGTTACGTGCATGGTCTAAATCCCTCTTATTCTTTTTGTCATAGTCACTACTTCGCTCCTTAGACTCCTCTACAATTTTTAGAATGGTTTCAAATCTACTATCTAAGGAGTTCCACATTTGGTCTACCTTGGCCGACACTCCTATTGTTAATTTCTGGAGCGGCAAGATTTCCCTATTCACCATCTCTTCAAGTGGTGACTCTTCCTCCTCCTCACAGAATCTCACTCCCCTTTTTCAAAGGGAAGGATCGTAGTTGTACTCTTTCGTGATTTCTCTCTTATGTAGCTCCCCTTCTTCCTTAGCTACTTGCTCCAACAATCTATGAACCTGATGGGACCTAAGCTCTGATAATCTCCCTTGGGCATACATTCCAAGGGTTCTCCTAGTTTCATGTCAAAGTCCATCTACGAGATGGTGTAGTTGATCTTGCTACGAGTAACCATGGCCTAGGCAACGATGTAA
>MNCI01002224.1:2506-13781 GCA_015680685.1 Gnetum montanum
TGCAAAAAACAATACACAGTACATGACGCAGAACGCAAGTGCTCAAACATGAGCACGACACAAAAAGCAAGCTCTTTCAAAAAGACCGGAAAAATAAAAGAAAAAAAAACAAAAGAAAAAAGAACAAAAAAATGGTCAAAGAGCAAAATGCACGGAAAAGGTCTTCAAGACCCCGTTGACATCATGAACAAAAGACTATTGGCCATTCTCATATAAGCCCTAGGCGAGAAGGAAGTTGTCTTGAAAAAAAGAAAATAGTTACACTTGTGTCTCAAAGAGACCATGTTGCACATCACTGTGTGGCTTTGGCTGTTTACAACGGGCCCTGCAAATACTCTATAAGAGTCCCGTTTCTCCAAAGAACGCACTTCCTATCTCTTGGTTCCGAGTCTGCCGAAAAAACTGGCTGTTTACAAGGACCAAATGACATAACTTGTGCGTAAGAGAGCATTCCCCTCCCACAAATCCCAACAGCAATCATCGCCCTTAACCTCCTAGCCTCCCTGGTTACAACCAATTCCCTAGCAAATGAACCACATCCCCTCAATCCCATGTACTTTTAAAAATGGTGCGATGATATCCAGCCAAGGGCTGATGGTTAATGTTTGATGCTTTGTTTGTTCGTGGTGTTTGCACTTCTTTGTCGACGCCTCTCAGGTGAATTCCTCCAGACGTCAACAAGGAGGGGCCAATGAAACACCACTAATTTTAGCATGGCACTTTGAATGAAAAATAACTTGAGCCCTTTCAAGAATTCAGAAGAAAAATTCTTGATCCACGACATCAAGCTCGGTAAGCGCAGTTTTGAAGTTTTTTAGAATCCATTAAAAGCTCAACATCAAAGAGCATTCGTTCTGCATGGTGTTGTTGACGAAGAAAATGAGAAGAAGAAGGGTAGCAGCTACAGTTTTGTCTTCCTTGGCGTCTCGTATTCATCACCTGCATACAGCAAAGCATAGGCAGAGGCCTCGTCTACATGCCTACTAAGGCAGAGTCCCGATCCTACCATTTTGGATGGTGTGTTTGTCAATTTTCATGGGAACAAACAGAGAGACATATTCCAACAGAGCAACGCTGGTGTCAAGTGTGCAAACGTTTCCCATGGAGCAAGGCTCCGTAGTGGGGATACTAAAGAGCTTCTCGAGTCTGAGCAGTGCCACTTTCAGCCAAATCTGCGTAGCCCTATACGCGCCGGACCAGGCGGCCTTAATATTCATTGTAGCCGTCGAGCCATTCATGGTGGCCACGGTGCTCACGTTTCTGCTGCTGCCATTCTGCCATGCCTCCTGCCGTCGTTTCCGCTAACCACCATGCTGCCTGACGTCATACCGCCTTCGCCACTTCTCTGTCTCCCGCTGCTCACCGTCCCTATCATTTCTACGCTTTTTGTTGCTGCCACTCCTGCGCTTTCCACTATTGTCTCCCCTGCGTGGCCTGCTCTGCTGTTTCCTCCGCTGTAGCCGCCGAGTTGTAGAGATGTTGCCACGTTTCTGCTCCTGCCGCACCATGTCGTTGCTGTGCTTGCCGTCGCTGTCCTCTGCCGACTACTGGGCACCTCAGGCACAGAACGCTGCCACCGCTGTTTTCCGTGCTCTTGCCCTGCTTACCGTGTTGCTGTATCACGCTGTCCACCCCTGCCGCACTGCTGCCTGCCGTTATCGCCAATAACAAGAGCTCCTCCTGCGCTGGTTTCTGAATTGCCGCCACGTCACCAATCCTGCGCTGCCTCCTGCCGCGTCCCCGCACTACCGCACGCATCCTCTGTGTTCCCGCCACCCTCTGCGTCGTGTCGCTATTTGTTGCCTCTCCGCTGCCACCTCACTTCGCGTCTGTCTACTGCCTCCTATGCTTCCTAACGCTGCTATTTTCTGGTACCGCCGCTGCTGTTCTTTCTCTCTCGCGCCGTCCACCGCCGCGTCGCTAACTTCCCTGTCCGCCAGACGTCACCACTGTTCCCACTCCCGAGCCTGCGCATCACTGTCTGTGCCTGCCGTGCTGTCTCCTCTTCTTCTATGCCGCGCTGCTATTTCTGCTGCGGCCGCGTTGCTGATTTTGACGTCACTGCACTGCTGCGCTGACACCTCCGCGTTGCTTCCCATCCACCGGCTGCCGCGCTACCACGCCGCTGCTTCCTCCCATCCGCCACGCTGCTGTCCTGCGCTGCCGCTGCTGCATCACTGGGCATCCGCAATGATTAAAAATTTTTCACCAAACACATTAGAGAATTCCAATTTTCAGCCGACCAACCAAAAAAAATAATTTTTAATTAAAGGAGCCGCCACCGCTGGACATCTTTTAAAAAATTTTCTAAAGTTTTACAACTCAAGGGCTTGTATTTTTAATTTTTTGTATCTTTTATGGGCTCAAATGACCCATAAGTTGTAAAATACATTGAACTTGGCCAAGAAAAGAAAAATTTCCNGCACATCCGATTTTTGGCTTCCGATTTTTTCTCACATTAATCACATTTCATCATCACATCATTGTGTCACATCATTCTGGGGCTAGGCGTTTGACTTGTCGTCCACACTTGTGCAACTACGCTTTGACCGGTGCATATTCTTGTTTAAAAACAATACGATACAGTTTCATTTTTGCCTCTCATTTACATTATTTACTTCAGTTTATCTTCTGTTTACAATATAACTTTGTTTACACTTTATTCATAATTCAGTATACTTTATTCACATTTCATATCATTGTTTATATTCCGTTTACACCGTTTACGATAACCCAAGCGCTAGCCATAGCTTACGCTTGGGGAAGTCCTTGATTGATTTGCGTGCGAACCATCCAAGGCACTTTGCCTTCGTTCGTTTTTCCAGCTTGCCCTCAAGCGAAGGCAGGGTTGGCTGTGTCTGTTTCCCTTCCAGCCTTACACCGATGATTTAGGTCAGTACACAGTCGAACATTTTATTTAAATTCAAAGAATGTTCCAGACATATTATTAATTTGTGAAAGAAAGAATGGAATACGAAGAAATTTATTTTGCTTATGTGTTATGTGTTGTACTTATTTTAATTTTATTTTATTCCTTTTTATTTATGAATTGATCTCGTTAGGAGAATATCATTTTAGTTTTAGGCCATTTCATACCATAACAATAGTTTAAGGCCATTTCAGGTCATTGCTAGTTTTAGGCCATTTCAGGCCTTTGGTAGTTTTAAGCCATTCCAGACTATTGGATGATGGTAAGGGAAAATTTTTCCAGTTTTAGGCCTTAGCTGGCCATTGTGTAATGTAGACAATGAACATGATGTAAACAATTTAAAAATTAATTAGACACTTAGCATAGATGAGTGAATGTAAAGCAAACAATGAATAGATGTAGAAAGAGCATTAATTGGGTAAGAAGCAATGGAGTTGTTACGCTACACAAATAACGATCATCCTCACAACTGCTTTCTTACCCATCGTGGACTTGGTGATGCATAAGGCCAAGAGGCTTTATTGTGGTATTCTTCTATGTCATTATCTATTGCTTGAAAAGGTAATTTAGCCCACGTAGTTTCATTTTCTAAGCTGGCATTTTGGACCAGCTCCTTTGCCAAAAAAGTCACTTCGGTGGAGATAGGTGTTTCATTCTTAGAGGTTATGACCTCTGAACCTTGCTCCATATCAATGTTGTTTATCACCTAGGTTTCCACTTTGTCACCATGGATCACCACCTCCTTTCCTACATAAGGTAGGTGGACTTTCTGATGTATGGGTGAAGAGACAGCCCTGAGTTGGGCTAACCATGACCTCCCCAAGATTAGGTTAAACCCAAGCATCTCTTCTTTCATGATAAATGTTGCATTTGTGGGAAATTGGTCCCCTACCACGAAATCAATGTGGATAGTGCCTTTCACCACTACTCGTGCTCCATTGAATGACTTTAGACATGATGTTGTTGTGGGTTTGATTTGGTCCACCAAACCTTATTTTTCCACTATGGGGAATAGGATGACATTTGTAGCAACCCCATCATCAACATGTACTCTTTAGATCTTTTGTTGGCTGACCCGAATTATGATGAATAGCTACTGTCATCACCTGACCCTTTTCAAGGTCTTCCTTAATGAACTTATCATTGAATGTCAACTGAGATGGTTGTGGTTCTTCGAGTGTAGAAGGAACCATAACCACATGGATTTCCTTCTCCTCTACAAGCATGTGTTCATCAACTAGTATGGACGTTAACATGTGAACCAAAGCATCGCAATGTGCTATGGAGGTCATTACCAGATCATATAGGCTCAAGGTTGTGTTCTTCTATTTCAAATCCTATTTGACCTGAGTAAGGACATCTAGAAGGTCTCATCCACTTTCTCACTAGTTGCCACCCTTCTCTTCCTCCATTCATTCTAGAAGACAAATTTCTCAAGGGGGAGTAGTTTCAGGTTTGGGGCTAGGCCTTTTTGGACAAGATGGCGATGATCGTGCACACGTAGTGGCATTAACTTTTGGTGATGAGGGGGGTGTAGATGCAATAGACTTGGACGGACGTGGGGTGCTACGCTCCTTGGTCATTTCATTCGTTAAACACTCTTTCCATTTCCTTGAATGACAAGGCTATGATGTTGTCTTGTGTTGGTTTTGTGGGATGGGGGCAGTTAACTATTTTGGCCCCCTAATGATGAATGGAATTTGTGGCATTAGTGTGGGTGGTGATGCGATTCTAAATAAGAAGGGTGTAGGGGCAGATGTCCAAGCAGGAACCTTAAGGATAAATGGTTGTTGGGGTGTCTTCTTGACCATTGTTGGTGTCACTATGCTATGTTGAGGTATGTGAACCACAAACAGCTGCTGTGGTAGTTCTGAATTACCATCTACACCAATTGTGTTGATAATGTACCCCACATCATTAGTGTTGAGGGGGTCCTTGTAAACATGCATAGCTTTATTTTCGGGGTGCACAGGGTTGCTTTTTTCTAGTACCAACTTCCCTTGATCAATCATTGATTGAATGTTGAAACACCACAAAAATTTTGAGTTTAGTATTTGTCTGACAAGAAGCAGATCCCCGTAACCTACAGACAATCTTGGCCACATTTGAGGCCATACAGGGCAACTCTGAGAATCGAAACACCTGGTTTTTACTAAGTGTTGTGCTAGTGTCTATGCCTGGCGTCTACGCCCAGCGTACACGCCTAGCACTCCAGCGTATACGCCCAACACTCCAGCGTATACGCCCAGCGTATACGCCCAGCGTATACGCCCGGCTCTCCGGTGTACACGCCCAGGTACGGCAGATGCACACGCTCGACGATAGGATCTCCAATGGCAGCATGAAGATTACACCGAAGAGCAAGGATTGAAGCAAGTGGACATCCTTCGGCATATACGCCCGGCGTATACGCCCAACATTCACCAGCGTATACGCCCAGTGTATACGCCCGACGTCCAGCATCCATCAGCGTATACGCCCCAGCGTATACGCCAGCGTCCATCCAAGTTCACGCCCAGCGTATACGCCCAGCGTATACCGAGTTTCTAAATTGTAGCGTATACGCCCAGCGTATACCGAGTTTCTAAATTATAATGCCCGGTCTATACACCACGTGTCTCCCAGTCCAGTTTTCCCGGTAACCCTACCCCTATAAATAGCCCAGTTTTCCGCATTTACCAGGTAGGCAAAAATTTACCAAAGCAGACCCAGAGCTATTACGCTGTAGAAACCCCCTTATGCTTACGCTTACGCTGGAAGTCCTCTACGCTAAGCATAATCCGAGCTCCGCCTACCGTGTCAGCCTGCTGCATCCCTCCGTCCACCGGGGCTTTACGTCCGCCTTGTGTCCCTACACAACTGCGTTAGACAGGTGCACAACATTTTAACTCTGTAATCCACTGTTTACGCTTGTTGCAAGTTCTTTTACAGTTTTACGTCAATTTGGCCCACGCTTCGTTTACGCCCATTTATGTTCATGCTCCGTTTGTGCCCGCATACGCCCACTGTTTACACCATTTATGTTTGCTTACGCCCTACATTTATTTACGCTATTTACGCTGTCCACGCCTGTATACGCTTACGCTGTGATTATATTTGTTTACGCTGTTTACGCCCGACCCTGTTTACGTCCCTTACGCTTACGCTCTGTCAATGCCTATTTCACTGTTTACGCTCCGTTTATGCATAACCCAGCGTGTAACGCTTCGGCCGCGCTCGGGGAAATCCTTGTCTCATCCGCGTGTGGACCACCCAAGGTACCCTACCTTCGTGCATTCCAGCACGCCCTCAGGCGAAGGTGGGGTCATCTGCGCTCGTCCTGCGATCCCGCGGTCTCTATTTTCCTTTCTAGCCGGGGACCGACGATTTCAGGCAGTACAGATTTTGGTGCAAGAAGGAGGGCCTCCGCTTAAATAGTTTGGCTGCACGCTCCTCAGCGTCTATGCTCATTAGCGTTTTCGCTACCTTGTTTAAACCCTCGACTCAGCGTCTACGCTGTCAACCTTCCAGCATCTACGCTGCATACATACCCTAGCGTCTACGCTGCACGCTTACGCCAGCGTCTACGCTGCACGCTTACGCCAGCGTCTACGCTACAAACTCCAGCGTTTACGCTGCCCTAAGAACAGTGTCACGCTGCATACTTAGCGTTTACGCTACCCTAAGACCAGCGTCTACGCTGCATACTTAGCGCTTACGCTACACAGCGGTTACGCTGCACACTGACCAGCGTTTACGCTGAACACTTAGAATTCACACTCGAACCATTTTGCATATACAATCGACCATCATGAATCCCGTAAACACCACTGCTGCCACTACCCAGAACATCGACATCTCATACACAACAGCTGCCCAGCAGTCTATCACACAACATATGGGAGGGCAATCCACAATGGGGTCCCGTCGGTCGTTGAGGTTGCAAGGGAGAGACCCTGCCGCTAACATTATAAGCCAAGACGAGTATAACTTCATCTGCATTAAGATGCAAGCCGACTTGGCAGTAGATCGGGCTGAAATGGAGGTAAAAAGGTAATTTGAAATCTTTTACAGAGGGGGGTATGAATTCATCCCTTCCCCATACGACGTAATCCCCATTCCAGAATAGTTCTCGGAACTCTTTACGCAACTCCTTCTGCACAGGAGCCAATCGCTAGATCAAATTACGGCAGATCCACAACGGGACGAAGAGGACGAATTCATTGCGCAATCTGAGCATGAAGATTCCTATCATACTCTTAGTCGACATAACCACATGAACCCCATATTTAACCCGGACACAGGGGAGACCATATCCCTCCAACCCCTTAACTCTGCCCACACCCAAGCACCATTACAAGAAGCATCCGCGTCAGCCCAGGTCCCTCCCCAGGGCAACCCTTTTACCGTTGCGGGTTCATCCTCACAAGCACCGCTCCCCCACAGTAACGTGGGAGTGACGTTCCAATCCCAAGTGGTAGGAGTGCCACATATGATACCTGTGTCCACATCTGCTCACTACATCCCGCATGTCCAAACGCATACACCCCCTTTCACTACTGTAACCCAACAAGGAGCCCCATCGTACAACATAGCCGAACAATGGCCGATGATGAGCATGACGCCGCAACAGATTTCCCACCAGTATGTGCCACCCCACACATTGCCACCAGCTCATGTGCCCCAGGAACAGCCACGACCACAGCAGCAACAACCCCCTCTCTATAATGTATTTCCCCTAGTGCCACCTACTGTACACCTCCCACAAACGCAACCACCAACAATGCAACTTTCAGCCTTCCAATCCACCGTTCAACAGTCTAACCCATACAGCGTGCCGCAAGTCCAAACCGCCATGCTCCCAAGCGCCCAGGATTAGGCGGATGCCAAAAGAATGATGCAGGAATTAACTGACGAGGTAAAACGCCTCAAGACAGCCGCTGACGGGGAGTTGAAAGTAGTAGACTTCTATAATGATGACCCCATCAGCTCCTCCGTCCCGCCTTTAAATCTACCCAAAGGCATCTCCCTACCAACACTAACCAAGTACAATGGGGAGACAGATCCCAATGCACATTTAATAATGTTCAGGTTAGAGTGTGCACTGCTACAAGCATGGCCCCATGCAATTCTTCGCGTGTTTCCCATGTCCCTCTCAGGGAGAGCACTCGATTGGTATAGGGCGCTCCCAAGAAACTCTGTCTCCTCCTTGGGAAACCTACTACACCAGTTCATGACCAGGTTCAAATATAACGTAAAACCTGAGGCCACACTAGATAGCCTCATGTAGGTCAAGCAGACACCGCTTGAACTGGTCCAGAAATTTATTCAGAGATGGAGCGCAGCCCTCAATGAGCTGCACGAAGAAATCTCCTAGACATACCTGCTCACTATTTTGAAAGGAGCCGTCAAAGATTTCCTTAAATCCAAGCTGTACTATCTAAACGCACGCAACCTCGACCAAGCCTTTGAGCAAATTAAAAACATAGAAGAAGCAGCCCAAAATAGCAATGACCCGGCTTACATAGCCTTCAAAAATCAACATGCTAAAAAAGATAAAGAAAAGGCTAAAAAGACTATAGCGTCGATAGCAGGGGCACAACAACAAACTATGCTGCTGCAAACCCCTGCTAATTACAACAAATCCACTCTAACAATTGCGCAAGAATCATCATCACAGCAGAATCCAGCGAACCATACACGCAATTTTGAGAGGAAAGAACCCTCTCAATATACACCCCTGCCCATGAAGCCATCCCTACTTTTTGACCAACTCCTAAAAGCCGATTTAATGCAGCATAAGTAGTTATCTCCCGCGGCCATCCAGAGACATGATCGCTTCTGTCAACTTGTTCAGAACCCAAGCCTAGCGATGCCGGATGAGCCCCCTGTACCTAAAGGCTTCAGGATGGATCGCTTTTTCGATTACCATCAACGAAACGGGCACGGAACAGATTACTGTTTCACCTTGAAGCAGGACCTACAGTGAATGATCGATGAAGGCCAGATCACCTTCGACGAAGCAAACCCAATTCAACAACAAAATCAAACTATGGGTGTCTATAAAGACCCTTTAAATGCTAAAGAGGCATCATACACCATCAGTACAGTCTGCCTTGACGATGATTCTGAGCCATCTTACATTAACACCATATCTCCCGAATATACGCAGCCAATATCCAACAAACCTTTTGTAGTTCGCACACCTGTCCCTGCGTCTACACCCGCACCCCGGCTGTCCCATCCTTTACAACAGCCGTATGTCATTCAGATACCCTCGACAGTGGCAACACCTAACACCACGACACCCGACAAGCCATATGTGGCGCGTGTCCCTCCTGTCACTCCCCTAAACGCACAAACTCCGCATAACCGGCCTACTCCTTTTGTGGTCCGAGTACCCTCAGCAACTGCAACAACGGAGGTCCAACCTTCACCCAAACCGACCCCATTTGTCATTAGAATACCCAAAAGTACCCAGGACTACCAAGCCTCTGTGTCACAAACACAACGCCAACCTAAGCCCTACGTTGTTAGGGTGCCTGTCCAACCCTCTAACCAAGCACATCCAGCAGTACAAGAGTCACCCCGTCCAACCCCATATGTGGTAAAACTCCCAGGGCAAACTGAAATGCCAAAACCAACGATGCCTCCACGCCGCACGCGAGAACGTCCCGGAGATAGACTTGCACGTGAACGTATGGAGAATGGATGCCAAAGGTTAGCTCTGGGGCCACCTAAGCCCACTCCCCTCAACTCTGTGCCCATGTCATCATCTACCGATCAACCAAGCACAGGCAATGAAGGCGAGTCATCTAAAAAACATGAATCATCTGAAACGACAGCTCCGAAAACTGACAAACCAACAAGACGGGAGATAAAACTGTTGGGTCCAATGGACCCAATCAGTACCGATACAAACACCCCCAACGGTGAAAACTTCGCAGCCGCCTTGACACAAGTCACGCAAGCATTAAAACAAAAAAACACTTTACTGAGCTTGTATAACTTAGTATTAACATCTCAAACGCATCGGGAAGCTTTAGTACGCATGTTAACATCAATCCCGGTGAGTGAGGACTTACCCCCAAACGAACCCTCCATCCATGCGGTGATGTTCTCACCTCACGGGACTACTCCTAAGCCACTAAGTTTCCATGATGACAACGTCAAAGTGGATAAGAGAATGGGGGAGATAACAACAGCCCCCATGTTTATAACAATATGTATAAACCGGTTTAAAATACATAGGGTCCATGTAGACGATGGAGCTGCGACAAACGTTGTGCCGTACCACATCATTGAACAACTAGGACTTACTGAACTACTGAAACCAACCACGACTACATGTTTAAGGTCATTTAGTGGGTCACGCGTAATGGTGAAAGGCACAATAACCTTGAACTTCATAGTGAGAGATCAATTCCTGACATCCGCTGAATTCCTAGTGGTGGACGAAATGCCAGGGTTCAACCTGATCTTGGGAAGACCGTGGCTAGCCCAACTAAGAGCTGTCTCTTCCCCCATCCACCAGGAAATCCATTTGCCTTATGAAGGTGGAGAAATCATCATACATGATGAAGCAGTTGCTCCTATTATCTCATCGCATATGGACATGGACCAAGGCTTGAAAGTCGAACTTGAAAAGCCTAGCCAAAATGACAAAAATCTACGATCATCGGTAAGCAGTAAATCTTCCGACATGGAACAAAAATCTCATCAAAGAGAAATGTCTGTGCCTCCTCAAGTAGAAACTGATATAGAGATCCCTAGGGACACTGAAATGTCCAAAAGCGCTAACACAGAAGACATTCCATCAGAGGTCCCTTCGGCCGAATTGCCGTTTAATATAATCAGCGAAGGTGACGCTGAATACCAGATCATACCGGTTGAAAAATCGTCTAACATTAAAACGAAAAAGATCAAAAAATTACTGAAGTGATCCTATCACTCATAGTCCGGAATGACGTTAAACTATAAAAAGTCTGAAATGACACTAAACTACGATAAAACAGGAAAAATAATTAAATGTCACTCCTGGTCCGAAATGACACTAAACTATCATGTCCGCAACGACATAAAACTAGCCACGATCAGCAATGATCGGTTATCCGAGAAATCTATCCACGTCTCCCTAAATATCCCTTGATTACGCATCGGGCCCAAAATGGCCATAAACTACGCACAGGGCCCGAAATGACCATAAACTAGTACTGGCTTTTCGTTCCACTTTTATAATCGCTTCTTGTATTACACTTAAAACAGAAAATAAACCAAAATATTTTACACTTCTATGGCATGTTAAACCCAAAATCAACAACAAAAATATATATATACATATATGTGTTATTACATACAATCAACCGT
>MNCI01002224.1:19378-76506 GCA_015680685.1 Gnetum montanum
AAAATGCTTGGATTTGTAGCATCAGAGGCAGGGATACGGATAGACCCCGATAAGGTTAAGGCCATTACAAACCTAAAACCACCTAGTAACCTAACCGAACTTCGAGGGATACAGGGTCGGTTACAGTTCATCAGGAGGTTCATAGAAAATCTGACGAGAAAACTCACGCCTATGAACCACCTACTATGCAAAAATGTTCATTTTGAATGGACCCCGTAGTGCCAAGAAGCATTTGACAACGTTAAAACAACACTCGCTCGGCTACCCACTATATTCCCACCCAAAAACGACAGGCTGTTTTACATCTACCTGGCCACATCAGAATCATCAATTGCATCCATGCTGTGCCAAAAACGAGATGACGGAACTGAAGTCCCTGTATACTATCTGAGCCATGCATTGGTTGCCCACGAAAAAAGATACAACGACGTAGAGAAGTCATGTTTAACTTTGGTTTTCTCTTTAAAGAAATGGCGACATTATCTGTTCCAAAATCAAGTTAACATAATTTGCAAAGATAATGTACGCAGAGCTATAACTAGAAACATCTACGAATCCAGCAGGATAGCCCATTGGAAGGCAATCATAGCTGAGTTTGACCTTCACTACGAGGCACAATCGTCAATAAAAGGTCAAGCCATAGCAAATCAAATGACCACGTCACCAACACATGATCCAGGCACAATAGAACCCGAATTCCCAGACGAAAACATAAATGCAATAGATACAGTACCAGATGACTATGATGCGATTCTGAACTTCGATGGAGCATCCACCTCTCGAGGAGGGAGTGCCGCCGCCATAATCACATACCCCTCTGGAGAAATTAAACCTTTTGCCTATCGCTTCAACTTTCACTGTACTAACAACGTAGCAGAGTATGAAGGTCTCCTCAGAGGCCTCGCGGCCGCACTAGCTTCGGACATTACACGGCTTGCAGTCAAAGGGAACTCGCAACTAGTCGTAAACCAAGTCACAGACGTCTATACGTGTAAAGCGCAACACCTATAACCATACTGTGATTTGGCCAAACACCTACTTAAACAATTCAAAAATGTTGATGTCCAACATATCTCTAGGAATGACAATACCATAGCAGACGCGTTAGAAACCTTGGCATTAAACATATCCCTTGACATGTTTCACGCACTGCCAAGCTCCGTAACCAGTTGTGTTGAGCCCATAACCAACACTCTCGACATGCTACCAATCGCATCTGTTAGTACAACACACGCTAACGTATGGTACGACGACGTAAAGGAATACCTTCTGCGCGGCGAAACGCCACAACATTTAACCAACGCACAAAAGGATGCAGTACGCAAACGTTCTAAACAGTACACACTAATAGGGGATACATTGTGTCGCCGATCCTACAAAGGCATACTGCTGACATGCGTCAATAGTACCGAAGCCCAAACAATTGTCGAACAGGTGCACGACGGAATATGCGGGGGACACATTGCACCAAAGGCAATGGCAACCAAAATAAGACGCTTAGGCTACTATTGGCCACACATGGAATACGATTGTCTGTCCAAGGTTAAAACATGTAGTACTTGTCAAGAACACAGTAATCTAATCCATGTACCACCAAATGAGTTGCATACAGCGCAAATCACATGGCCCTTCCAGAAGTGGGGATTGGACCTTATAGGCCCGATAACACCCACATCTTCTGCCGGGCATGGTTTCATCATAACAGCAACTGAATATTTCACGAAATGGGTAGAAGCTGNTACCCAAAGTAAACGAAGATGGCACAAACAACTGGTGTATGCATTGTGGGCATATCGTACTACATATCGGACTTCGATAGGTAAGACTCCATACAGTCTTGTTTATGGTTCAGAAGCTGTTTTGCCTTTAGAATTATAGGTACCGTCCCTAAGGATCACGCTTTTTGGACTCCTCGATGACGAGCAAAACAACGATCTACGCATCATTGACCTGGACTCAGTGGAGGAGGAGCGCATGCGCGCACTCGATTAGATCGAATGGTACCAGAAACAACAACAGCAACGACATCGACATAACATCCATAAGCACCCCATCAAAGAAGGAGACCTTGTGCTTAAAGCTGTTCGTGAACACCCCGATAAATTCTCAGTCAACTGGGAATGACCTTATCTAGTCATCAAAGCATTTGACAACGGGGCATTCAAGCTAGCTGACATGGACGGAAAAGAGTTTGCAAATCCAACCAATCACTTATTCCTAAAACCGTTCTATACATGAATTCGAACTCAGGTACAGAATAGTCCTGGAATCATGACTATAAACTGATACCACAGAATAGTCCTGGAATCATGACTATAAACTGATACCACAGAATAGTCCTGGAATCATGACTATAAACTGATACCACAAAACAGTCCTGGGTTATGACTTTAAACTAACACCACGAAGTCCGCTAAGACTATAAACTAGCTCGCCTCTTCATGGTCCGCTAAGACTCAAAACTGGCAACATAACGTCTGCCACGACGCTAAACGGGCAATGTCCGACGGGTTACGACACAAAACTAACCCATGATAGTCCGCTAAGACTATAAACTGGCGCGTTCATCTTCAACTCTTCATTCCACAGCCACATTCATTTATCAGAATCCTTGCATCCCTCATCAGCATCGTCGACATTCACATTCAATACTCAGAATCGCCTCAATATTTTGTTCACCTGCAGCTGTTTAAGTCTAAACTCATTAATTCACACATGGTTTTCTTGTCTCTTTGGAGTTGTGTTTGCAGGATGATGCTCGGAAGTTCTCGTACGAGAGTACGTTTCATCATAGACAGCAAGATGAGGCGATGTCCATGTTGTCCACCTAGCAAGACTAAATCGAACCGTTAACCCGCACATTCCCATTCCCCAAAAACCCACCATCTATTTACCAAACTATTGCACACTGCAAAACGTTATAGCAGTCGCAACACACAGAACACAATATTCACGCATGAGTACAAGGACAAAGTCAAAAAAAAACGAGACCCTTGGCACTTCCCATATAAGCCCCAGGCGGGAAGGTATCGGTCTTGAAAATGCGTACTCATGTCAAAAACAGTCAAGAAACATCCTCTCTCATGGCTTTTGCTCTTCGCTAACAGTTTCCCCAAAGAAGGGAGCTGTTCCTCCAAAGAATGCAAAACATCACCTCGTGGCTTTGGTAGTGACAACCGGTTCTCTTGAAAAATTACCAAGAGCACTGTTCCGCCAAAGGACACACATCACATGCTTGAATTCCGAGTCTGCCAAAAGATGGCTATCAACAAGGATCGGCATGCCGCACACCTGAGCATCCCATTTTCCTAGCATGATTCCTTGGGCAGCCACCGACCCCCACGATCCCTTCCCTCCTGCCAGTTACCAATCTCGTCTTTTCAATCCCATTCACCACTGAACACGGTACGATGATGTCTGGTCAAGTGGCAAAGGACAAAGCTTCTATCAAGCTGTTTGTGATGTTTTGCGCTTCTTTGTCGACGCTTCTCGGGTCGATTCCTCCAAGCATCAACAAAGAGGGGCCAATGAAACACCACAAAAATTTTGAGTTTAGCATTTGTCTGATAAGAAGCAGATCCCCGTAACCTACAGACAATCTTGGCCACATTTGAGGCCATACAGGGCAACTCTGAGAATCGAAACACCTGGTTTTTACCAACTGTTGCGCCAGCGTCTACGCCTGGCGTCTACGCCCAGCGTACACGCCCAGCACTCCAGCGTATACACCCAGCGTATACGCCTAACACTCCAGCGTATACACCCAGCTCTCCGGTGTACACGCCCAGGTACGGCAAATGCACACGCTCGACGACAGGATCTCCAATGGCAGCATGAAGATTACACCGAAGAGCAAGGATTGAAGCAAGTGGACATCCTTCGGCGTATATGCCCGGTGTATACGCCCAACATTCACCAGCGTATACGCCCAGTGTATACGCCTGACGTCCAGCATCCATCAGCGTATACGCCCCAGCGTATACGCCAACGTCCATCCAAGTCCACGCCCAGCGTATACGCCGGCCTGTTGTAGCATATACGCCCAGCGTATACCGAGTTTCTAAATTGTAACGCCCGGTCTATACGCCACGTGTCTCCCAGTCCGGTTTTCCCGGTAACCCTACCCCTATAAATAGCCCAGTNTGCTCCGTTTGCGCCCGCATACGCCCACTATTTACACCATTTATGTTTGCTTACGCCCTACATTTATTTACGCTGTCCACGCCTGTATATGCTTACGCTGTGCTTATATTTGTTTACGCTGTTTACGCCCGACCCTATTTACCTCCCTTACGCTTACGCTCTGTCAACACCTGTTTCACTATTTACGCTCTGTTTACGCATAACCCAGCGTGTAACGCTTCGGCGGCGCTCGAGGAAATCCTTGTCTGATCCGCGTGCAGACCACCCAAGGTACCTTACCTTCGTGCATTCCAGCACGCCCTCAAGCGAAGGTGGGGTCATCTGCGCTCGTCCTACGATCCCGCGGTCTCTGTTTTCCTTTCCAGCCGGGGACTGACGATTTCAGGCAGTACAAATGTCATCTTTTAAGGCTAGACAATAATCTATGTCATGACCACAAAGTTGGTGGTAGTCACAAAACCGTTCCAACCTAAAGTTCTTAGGAACTGGAGGCCCGTTGGGCATAGCCATGGAGGGGTTCCTAAGGAGTTCGCAATACCATTGATGCTATTTGGTTTCCTCCTCTAACATCCACTTATGTTGGATGTACCCAGCCCGCAATAATTTCTTCAGAAGTTCTAAAGGCTTTACAAGTAGAGGCATGTATTTCGAGCTATTTTTATGCTTGAAATTGGGTTTAGCCAGGGTTGATGCCTCTGGTGCTGATGTGGAGGGTTGGGTAGCGTTACTTGGGCTATGCATTGGATTAGTTGATGCTATTTCTACTTTCTTCTTATTTTTGATGTTGGGCTTGGCCTTGTTGGCCACGGTGGCCACCATGGCCATTGTAGCTTTGCCCTTTTCTTTGTCTGTTTTGGTATATGTGTTTTTATATGCAACATAGTCTAAATCCTTACTGGCTTTAGCCATTTCTTGAATGCTCTTTGTCTGGGTGAAAGCTTGACTGAGAGAGCATGGGGCTAGGTAATATAGCTTGGATTTGATAAAATCATTTACTGCCCCCTTGAAGATGGCCAGCAAATGGGCCTCCACGATAGGCTCACGGATCTCATTTAAGGTGGCACTCTACCACTATATAAACCATTGCATAGACTCTAGTGGGTCTTGCTTAATACACATTAACTGATCTAGCATGACTTTGGGCTTCAAGTTATATTTAAAGTGGGTTACAAACTGGGTTAGTAGCTCCTCCAATGTCAAGATGGAGAAGCGTGGGAGTGTGCAGTACCAGTCTAAAGCTTTACCTATCAGAGACATATCAAAGACATGAATAATGGTATGCAGCCATTTTTGTAGCAACAAAGACCCAAATCTAAATGTAACTACATGTGCATTAGGGTCTCCCTCCTCATTGTATTTTGTGAATTTGGGGAGTGGCATCCTAGGAGGTAACATAAACGTGGGAACCACCGGGTTGATGGGGTCATCATGGTAGAAATCCATGACCTGCACCATGTCAGAAATGGTGACTTTGAGCCATTTAACCTCTTCAATAAGGATTTGGATAAGTTGAAACACTTGATCCAGACTTGGAGATCACACAAATGGTTGTGGAGTTGCAGGTGTAACCATCATTGGTGGTGTAGTAGGGGCAGTGGCCTGGCTCATAGGGGGTGTTGTTGGGGCTATCCTCGCAAAAGGTGTTACTTGTGATGTCCACCACCCAGTGGGTGGTGTTTTCAGAGTGGCAACCACTGGTGGTGTAGTAGGGTTAGTCATTTACATGCCCAATGGGATGAGCCATAGTCCCATGCTTGGTTGTGAGACCTGCAGGACTTGGTGTGCTTGGTGGTAAGAGTAATGTGGTATTTGGTGGGGCTACGAGATAGAAAGAAAAGTGGCTGGGGTCCACCATGTGGTTGGGGCAGGGCCTACCTCTGATGCTAGAACAGGTGTAGATGATGCAATAGGAGTGTAGACCCCATGCAGCTATGAGGCAGACATGGTATCCACATAAGGCAACATAGCTGTGATCAATGCTTGATACAGAGATAGGAAAAAATGAGGAGGGAGAGTGTCTAGGTATGCAACTAAGGGAGGTGCATGTTGATACACTGAGGATACAAGATGGCTACCCATGGCTAATGAAAACATAGATTAAGGTAAATTCATGGCAATCACAAAGGGAGCTATCAAAAAAAGTAGGTTTGACCTAAAGGCTATGGTAGGAGGGATGGTCATAGGGTAAGTTTGGCCATCCCCCTCAAACTGGGATTCCATGTTTTCCTGCCCATCATAGAATGCTTCATCGTAATGGAATGCCACATTCCACTCCCTACGCTTACTAACTCGTAGTAGCTGATCAAAGATCCATTGATATGTCTCTGTCAAGGGGATGGCAACGTTGGGATTAGGTACAAACTCCCTCTTGTTCTAATAGAGAAACTCAAAAATATGTTTTTGCTCGAGTTCTTGGTGATCCAGGGGCAAATTTGCCTAGATCTTTGCATAGATAAAGCCGTAACACTCTACATCTTGTGCCAAGAACTCAAGTGACAAATTTCAAATCCTAAGGGATTGGCATGGCGCCAGCACTGGGCTAGGTGGCCGCTCAGCACCCATGGTGCTTTGGGCCAAGAAAGGAGCCTCAAGCCTCAAGGTGGAAGCAGTGGTTGTTGTCGGAATCATCTTGCATGGTAAAAAGAAGGGATCACAAACTAGAGACACAGAAATCGATAGGAGATGGGAGGCTTTTCGTCCTACCGGGTTCCAAAGGAACCATCATGGTGACCAATCTACATCACACGATGCGTAAACAACTAGAAAAGGGTGTCACATTTATGCTAGTGCATGAAGGGGTACATAGAGCATGCAGGACTACCCATAGCACACGGAAGATGCATGTTCAGGCCCTCCTTCTAGTGGCAAAAATTGTAGCAATTGAAAACATCGATGGCTAGAACACTGAGAGGTTGTCGGGTGAACAGTTTAACCCTAAATCAGTGCGAGGGCCATGCTAGAGAAAAATGGAAGTGGGGCATCCTGAATGGTCTGGTCGATCAAACAGAGACTTAATCGGTGTACCTTAACCTTATGTAAACGTTTGTTCCAAAAGCAAGACATGTGAGATAAACTAATGATCAATAAATGTAAGATGGAAAAAATAATGCAAAACAATTATTATAATGAGGAAATAGCAAAATAAACTCAGGTGGGAAAATGCACCACCCCAAGGTCGCAGATTTGGTTCTTAGCCTTGTTTGAAAGGTGTACAATAGGTTATGCAACGCTGGAGAGACACTGCTTACATCAAGCGGTATAGTCACAATTCTTCTGCTTGCCAATCTATTTGCTAAGATGTCAAAATTATTGACTCATAAAGGGATGTTTGGAGCCAACCAGAAAGCTCAAAGGTAACTAGAATTCTCAAGAAAAATGCCAACTATGCTTTCTAAAAGCCAACTGCACGCAAAAGGCCAACCAAGCCAATTGCTCTTGCCAGCATCAAAAAAACCAACCAATCTTTTTTTGCTAACAACAAAATTTTTTTCAACCTCTCGAGCATTGTTTTCCAAGGTATTTATAAGGCCAGGAGTAGGAGAGAAATGTGTTTTGGATGCCACATGTCCTAGACCCCACAAGATGTTAACATGACCGTACCATGTAGATGTGCGAAACTGGATGCAAACTTTGTTATGCTGTGACTATACCGTCAGCACGTCATGTGCCAAGATCTAGTGTGCCAAAAATGTGACCAAAGTGGAGCCTATGCTCTAGTACTACATCTTCCTTGCTATTGCAAGTAGGGTCAAGCATAGGGACAATGTTTTGGGAGCTGACTAGGGGATGCAAAGTGGAGTGGAATTGCTGATTTTGCTAAAGAGATGCCAGAGTGAGGAAAATTGCTATCAACAAGTTCTAGAGTTACCTGAAGACATCTTTCTACTCTTGTACCAGTGTTGCACTATTCATGCTAGAGAACACATTGGCGTAGCATGAGTGGCTGCTTTCTATGTTGTGCTACGCTACGTAGTGTAGCATAGCATAGCCACTAGTCTTGACTAAAATTTGCACAAGAGTTGAAGAGCATTTTTTTGCAAATTTCTTCCTTCATGCTGAAGAGCTTTTAAACTCACTAAACTCATGTTTGAAATGCTTTTTCTGCTTTTGCATTGTTGCTATGCTGTTTTATGCTACATAGCGTAGCAGCCAACGTATTTTGCTTTTTCATTCAATCCGCCATTTTCTAGCAAGGAATTTTGCTCAAGGCCTAAGGGCTAAGCAAGGAAACCAATTTTGGAGGCTGAGGTGTTGCCAACTGTAACTTTCTAGTTAGAATCACTTGGCAAGATAGGCCTTTCTGCTTTGCGTTTACTACATTTTGTTATGCTACATAGCGTAGCATAGCGTAGCATCTTGCGTTGATGACTTGTTTTTCAATCATTCTATCACTTAGCACTTGGTCGCTTGAGCAATTATCTTTCGAAGCTTGCTACGCTACATAGCATAGCGTAGCATAGCAGACTTCTTCACTAGAAAAATTGCCAAACTTTTTTGCTCATCTCAAACACTTTTGGCAACTCCCAGCATAATTTTTGGGTAGACTGTCAGCCGAGTTAATTGTCCAGTTGGGCAGACCAAAGAGTCCATTAGGCCTATCAGCTCTAGAGATAGAAAACTTGCCAAACTGGATAGTTCAACCTTAGTGCCTACATTTTCCTATTGAACTTTCATGATGCTGCACTTGTGGAAGCCCTTGCCTAAATTCCAAGACCCTGTTGAAGCATGAGGGTCCTAAAATTTTATGGTGTTTCACATCCTACCATGTTGAGGTCTATGCTCATTATTGCCATACATAAGGCACAACGTGTGTCTTAGTCCACCTCCTTGTTATCATCTATGCCCTTTACAACATAACCTCATCCCATGCAGCCAACATCAATGATGTCTACCTTACCATCTCCCTTTGTCATGACAGAAGGACCCTTATCAAGACCCCAAGAAACATAGGCCTCTCATACTCCCTTTGCTCTCTTTCTACTACATATCCTAACTCAAATTTCTTTCTCCTTGTTTAACCCACCTATGATGGTGGTCACATGACCTCTCCCCTCTATGCCAATGTCAATTGTATAGTCTCAAGCCACTCAACTCTCTTCACAACCATTAACATAAATACCACAGTCCACAAGGATGCCCCAAGACTTGGATTAAGCCTTTCAAATGATCCAAGACCTTACCAAAGAGCTACACAAACTCAAGGCCAGTACAACTAAGATAGTTAAGGTTCTAGATGTTTACCAAGATGATCCTATAAATCTTACTATGTCTCAAATAACCTTACCTATGAGCATGCCTATATCAAATTTCACCAAATACGATGGTGAAGGAGATCCCAATGCACATCTAGTTATCATCTAGCCTGAGTACCTCTTTTTGCATGTTTGGCCTCATACGATATTACAAATTTTTTTGCATATCCTTCAAGGGAAAGACTTTAGATTGGTATTGAACCTTGCCTAGGGGTTCCATCTCTTCCCTTGAAAACATAATAGGCCAATTTATTAATTGATTCAAATACAACTTGAAGCTAGATGCCACCTTGGATCAACTAATGAAGGTGAAGCAGGGGCCACTTGAGCTAGTCAAAATATTCAATCAAAGATGGAATTTAATCCTCAATAAGATTCCAAAGCCTATCTCTAAATCTCACAACTTATCCATCTACAATGGAATAGTAAATAACTTCATTAAGTCAAAGCTTTACTACTTAGAGCCCCAATCACTAAGCCAAGCCTTCTCATAAATCAAGAACATCGAGGAGGTAGCTAAGGCTAGCAATAATCCAACCTATGTGAAATATAAAAACCAACACACAAGGAGGGATAGCAATAAAACTAGATAAGAACATACAACCATGGCTGCAGTAACAAAAGTTTCAAAACAAGGGGAAAGGTGAGAATCACTGTCATGCAACACATCCCAAGATTCATTACAACCATCCACTTCCTATGCCCAAAATCAACCAAGACCAAAATTTCGGTGAAAGAATAGCTCTAAGTACATAAGGTTGCCTATGAAGCCCTCTAAGATTTTAGAGTAGTTGCTTAAAGACAACAATATACAACATAAGCAACTATATAAAGAAGTTCATAAGAGGCATGATCATCTTTGTGACATAGCTAGAGATTTAACAATAGCAATCAAAGATGATCCAAAGATACTGAACTACTTTAAACTGGATAGGTTTTTCCATTATCATCAAATTTCTGGTCATGGCATCAATTTTTTCCTAGCATTAAAAGATGACCTCTAGAAGATGATAAACTATAGAGAGTTGATGTTGAATAAGCTAAACTTTCCAACCACTAATAAAAACTCTTACATTGTAACCTCATTCATAGAAACCAAATGGTCTAATCCTCCTAGGGAATCCTTTGTCATATGAGTATCACCTCCTCCATTTCCTAAGAAGCGTTTCATCACATGTGTTCCTACTTCAATGACATCAATTGCACAATCAAGACCATGAATTACCAATCCTGCAAAGCCTAGGAAACCATTTCTTATTTGGGTCCCTTCACCTTCAACAAGAAAAATCATGACAACCTATGATCAAAGCCCACACTCACTAACAAAGAACCAATCCACTTTATCATTGAACAAGCTTCACTTAGGGAAAATGGACATCAATCCATGCTCAACTTTCATGATAGTGAGGTAAATATTGACTCTCAAAATGAAGAATTGTTATATGATCCTCTCCTCATTACTATATGTGTTGGTAAGTACAAGGTTCATTGTGTTCATGTGGATGATGGAATGACAACTAATATAGTACTCTTTTCCATTATTAATAAACTAGGCTTGATTGAGAACATTCAAAAAACTACTACATTAGCACTCAAGTCATTTAATGAATCATAAGTAGTGGTGTGAGGTTCTGTCTCCTTGAATTTTGAAGTTGGTGAATAATTCCCTACATCCACCAACTTCCTAGTGGTTGAGGAGATACCTGGCTTCAACTTGATGCTAGGGAGGCCATGGTTAGCTAAGCTTCACATAGTCTCATCTCCTATACATTAGGAGATTTACCTACCATATGAGGGTGGTGAAATTTTCATTCATGGGGATAATATGTCAATACCTTTAGTTAACTATCTTAACATCAACCAAGGTTTAGAGGTGGCATTTCAAGAGAAAACTCCCAATACTCATACTAGGGCTACCAATAATAAAGACAATAATGATGCTATCAATATCAAATCTACAACATTGGATGATCAACAAAAATGCATGTAGCTTATCATGTTGAATAAGAGAGATGGTGAGCACAAGATCATTCCAAAGGTACTCATTGATCTATCAAAGATCAAGCAACAAGTTCATAGTACATTTCTTATCCCTTCTTTGGTTAATGGTTGGTTATTTACCTTTNTCTTATAGTATTTTTAATTTTTTATACATGTTTTAGTTTTTTAAATTTTATGTATTTTTTGTGTTAAGGTTACGTTGGTTAAAACACAAGATTATAAGGCAAAAATTGGTAAAGCATAAAACTAAGGAAACCAAGCAAAACAATAGTGAAAAATATGTATAGTGATTATAGTAAAGATAAGGGAGAGCAAGGTTATAAAGGTATTGCCAGTTTAAAGCCTTGGTAGAACACTAGTTTAAGGCCCTAGCAGGCCATCATGTTACTAGTTTTAGGCCTTAGCAGGCCATGATGTTGCTAGTTGTAGGCCTTAGTAGGCTATGATATTGCCAGTTTTAGGCCTTAGTGGGCCATGGTATTGCCCATTTTAGGCCTTAGAAGATCATAAGATTACTAATGTTAGGCCTTAGTAGGCTATGATTTATAGTTTCCTAGTAGGTATGGGATGTTCTTGAAAGAGCATATAAAGCTAGAGCCAATATTAAAATATGATATAATGCCTCAAAGGTAAATAACCAACCATTAACCAAAGAAGGGATAAGAAATGTACTATGAACTTGTTGCTTGATCTTTGATAGATCNGATTTTATTTATGTAATTCCTATCTAATCCCATGTTTAGTTCATCCCATAATAAGAAGATCCTTAAATGAGATGATAAGGATCATCCATGTGATTTCCTACCTTCATACTTATCTCTCCAAATCTATTCTTGGGATATTAAGACCTATATAATTGTAGTAGCACATATTATTAGTAAGAGAATTTAAAATAGTTTCATAAGAGTGTGCTTGTTCTAACTAACTTCTTTATTTTCTTTTAGCTTAGATCATATATTTAGGGCCCTTTAGATTCTTCATGTGCTATTGAAGCTAGTTAGTTTAGATCCTTGACAACAGATCTCTCCACTATGACCCAAAATCATGGATTTGTATCTCTTCAAGTTCTTATCTTCAATGAAGATAATTATGAATATTGGGTAATTAAGATGTAGACATTTTTGATCTCACAAGATTTCTGGGATTTTTTGAAAATGGATTCAAAGATGTTGATCAAGCAGCATTTCAAGCCTTGAAAAAATAACAAAAGAATGAAGTCAAGGAGCTTTGTAAGAAATAAGCAAAAGAATTATTCAACATTCAATTCGGATTAGATGTGACAATCTTTCCCAAATTTGTCATGCATTGAACTAGCAAAGCTATGTGGGATGCACAAGAGATTGCATATCAGGGATCATCAAAAGTTTGTATTGTCAAGTCACATGTTTTAAGGAAATATTTTGATTTTTTTCACATGCTCTATTCAAATAATATTGATCAATACATTAGCCAATTTCAACAAGTTTGAAATGGACTTGAATCTTATGAAGACATGCTTGAGGAAAGACATGTTGTTAAAAAGATCCTTCAAAGTGTAAAAAAATGATATGATCCCATCACCATGGCTATTAAAGAAGTAAGAGATCTTGATAAGATGATCATGGTTGAGCTCATAGAAAGCTAAAGAACATATGAGCAAAGGATTCCTGATCATAAGTGATGAGCGGCAAGGTACCTCTACACTCAACCATACAAATACGAGTCGTCACGCATGATCCGATTGAACTCCAAGGACTAAGTGCTTATGCACCTTCACAAAACAAGGATGGGTTAGGTGATCATTATCTTCCCAAGCTTACTTGTATAGCATGATTGTATGGTTAAGTAAACTTGAGGTATGTGATTTTTATGGTTTTTATGTTTTATGTTCCTAGTGCTTAAAATGGAGAAATGAAATAATTTAATAACTAATTTAATTTAACTAAATAACTATGCTCTAACTAGTCCTAACACTAGTATCTATTCCCACTCTCCATACACATCTTGAACTAGTGTCACACTACTAGGATTACTAAACACTATTCGTTACTAGGTTACCAAGTGTTCCACATATGCTCGAAGTGGTCATACTGAGTGTGCTTACTTGTGAAAATTAACGAATCAATAAAAACAACCAATTAACTATGAAAGCATTAAATAACTATAAATAACATTAAATGCAATAACTAAGCTATTCTGAATGTTGCAAGGTTTATCACAAAGTTTATCTTTATTTCTAGACACAAGGTGTGCTCAGGTACACAATGCTCAAATAAGAATCCATTCACTTTATGACTTCTACTACAAATACTTAAAAATAATTCTAACTCTAGAAAGGAAAAATTACAAGATTTTGGGTAAGGGACTAAGAAAACTAACTATCTAATCGCCAAACCAAGTGTGCCCACCTCTTATTTATAGGCAACAAGACAAGTTCCAACATCAGATATTCGATATCACTTGGTAGGCTCTAATATCACAGACCCAATATCATGGATATGATATCGTGGTCCCAATATTGCGATTCATCATACCCCCATGACTAAATGAAAACTTGTCCTTGAGTTCCTTAGAAAATATTGGGAAGGCATGGGATTATTGACCGTATGACAATCTAACAATGACATGGAATGATAGACTCAAAGTACCCGGTGAACGAATCGACAAACATATTACAACATTGGTGTTCATACCCATTGTGGTGAACACTATACATAGATGACATCTAGATCCTCATTCAACAGCTTGAAAAGAGAGAGAGAATAGAAAATGAGGTGCGTTGCTGCCAATGTCAAGACTGTGCACACCGTTGTTCATCCATAGCCATATGATGCATGTTCCTTACATAACTACTTTAGCTCTAATCCATCCTGAGTGCTCTCTCCTATCCCAGTTCATTATTCATGTAATTTCCATCTGTACATACAACACAATCATAAATTAGCAAGGATAGATAAGATAGGATGTAGTTAATACCTTGCCTCGATATAAAGCACATTGGCTAGGTTGTGTGTATGGCAGATCCTAGGTTAGAGGTTTATACTGATAATTTCCCAAGGTGTAGGGGTGAGATAAGTAATGAAATGGAAAAATTTGTGATAGGGCCCCCATGACTAAGAGAAAACCTTTGGTAGCAATAGGATGGAAAACTTAAAGAATAAGATAGATGAGAGAATTAACAATGGTGAAGCCAATAAAACAAAAACAAAAATGGATGTCATTGATGGGGGAAACGAGAAATAGTTGATTGTAAGGAATGTTTAAGGGAATGAGTTTAACAAATACACTAAAAAGGAATGCCAATGGGTCCTTCCCAAAGCAGGCTCATGCCCTTAATGCACTAACAAACGAACAAACTAAAGAGTTTGTAGGATCTCAGAATGACATATGGAAACAATAGTTAAGAACTTCCCCACAAGATTTTACCAAAGAATAACAATGTATCAACCAAGATATAGACAAATCATAAAATTGGCAATGAGGTGGAATATGGGAAGAGAAGAGAGAATGGAATGGAACCCCAAAGTCAAGGTTGTGTAAAGTCCCTTGTGTAGTATCTGTTTAAAGTGACTTAATAAAATTCTGTCCAAATCTAGATTCAATTATCCACAACCAAAGATCTTGCATCAACACACGTGGCCAACTGATCCTCCTGAAGTAACAAGAATGCATCCATAGAGCCACCACCATTCCAACAAGAGAAAGATAGAAGTAGGAAGCGAGAAAGGGCCTTAGTTAGAGGAAATCTTCAAGCATGGGTAACATGTCTTTCCAGTGCCATAACCAGTGCTTGTAGCCCATGTTTCTTTATTATGTCTAAGGGGTGTGCTTTGAATTCTCACCAGGATTTTTTTTTTAGGTGAGAACCACAACATGCCAAGACTTATTTAATTTAATCAACTTCCTGATATTTGGTCAAGAGCAGAATGGTGGAAGACTCTATGAAAAACATCCAAGTATCCAAG
Source organism: Gnetum montanum (assembly GCA_015680685.1). Lineage (NCBI taxonomy): Eukaryota > Viridiplantae > Streptophyta > Gnetopsida > Gnetales > Gnetaceae > Gnetum > Gnetum montanum. The sequence continues at coordinate 34,719 of MNCI01002224.1, forward strand.
AGAATAGCCAACACAAATGCATTGAATCCCGTTAATGTTACACCCTTTTCAATCCATTTGAACCTTTCCTTAGTTTGAAGAATACCAAGCCACCAATTCATTAATAAGTTTACTTTGAAAAAAGGATAGTACAGTTCCAAGATCAAGGGAGATCATAGAGCTAAATGGATGAATGAATGATGTGGACTCATTGCCTATTTTATCAAAAGAAACCATATCTTAGCATCAACATTAAAAGTCAAAGGTAAAAATCAAACATTAGCAATCAACACTATTATAGTATTCTCCACCATCATGAGCAATTATTATGTGATGAGGGAGATTTATTCAAAAAAAATGTAATAGAAAAAGAAATAATAAAAAAATGTTAACAATGGTGTAAAACAAAAATAAGTAAAGATGAAGAAAGTGTAAAAAAAATATGTAAAAATAAAAAAGGCAAAGGAACTGAGGGCTTATAATGGTTAGTGTTAGTGGCCATCTCCCCCATGACTGAGTTGGAAGGAGAAGATCCAAAATAAGGAGTAGAGTTGTCCATTAATAGAGGTAGTGTTAGTACTGCCTGTTCTAGGCTCATGGAAGGGTTTGGTTTGCTGGATGTTGACTAATAATTTCCTATATAGGCTTTTAGGTTTATAGATCATCATGGCCCATAAACAAAAAGTTTCATGAATAATATAAGGTCCTTCCCATAGTGTTTGAAATTTGGTTCGTTGTGGCACATGTGTGGGATTCCAATAAAGAACCTTATCTCCTGGTTGGTATTTAACTTTCCAAATCTTTAGGTCATGATGGGCCTTGTGTAGTTCATTGGATGACAGGGCAACTAATCAATTTTCATCTATCAAGTTAAGGTTCATTAACTATTCTTTTTGTGCTAGACTAAGGTCAAGGTTGAGGTCACATGTTGTTGATAGTGTACAAAGCTCAACCTGGATAGGAAGTATTGGAAGTTTACTGTACACTAACTCATAAGGAGAGTAGCCTATAGGGAGAGTTTTCATGTGGAGTGGTATGCCCAAAGAGCATCATTTAGTTTGGTGATCCAGTCTCACCTATATTTGCTAATGGTTCATGTCAATATTTTTGTGATCTCCCTATTGGTGACTTCGACTTGACCATTCGCTTGAGGATGATATGGTGTAGTTAGTTTATGCTTAAATCCTAAGCGTTGCATCAACTTTTGAAAAGTTACACCTGTAAAATGTGTACCATTATCAAAAATAAGTGTACAAGGCATGCCAAGCCTATTTACAATTTTATTTTAAACAAATCATGCAATGGTAGATGATGTACATTCTGTAACTGTGGCTGCTTCTACCCACTTTGTAAAATAGTCAATAGCAACAATGATGTATTCTTTTCCATTAGACATCAATGTAATAGGCCCCATAAAATTAATTCCCCATATGTCGAAGGGTTTTAAGGGTTAAATCCATTATTGTGGACCCTCCATTCTAGCAATCATTCCCCCATCGCATTGGCAGCACTTACAAGATTGAATGAAATGATAAGCATTCCAGAACAATGTAGGCCAATAATACCTTGCAAGTAAGATTTTAATGGTTGTTCATCTCCCAGTGTAATGACCCCCACAAGGCCCTCATGAGCATCTTGGAGAACTCACAATTAATCTACATCAGGAACACACCATCGGACCAAGCCATTGGAGCATACCTTATAAAGGTTGCCATTATTTCCATGAAATATTTGGCTTGGTGAAGAAATTGTTGTTTCTTTTTAACATCTAGCCCTTGTGGTGTTTCTTCTGTAAGCAAATAAGTGAGAATTCTACTATACCAATTTGTATCAATGGGTAAGTGATTTTTTATCACACCTGTAAAGAGGAGTTCATCAAAAAAGTGATTGGAAATTGGATATTTTTCCTCTTTATTATCCCATCATAACCGAGATAAATAATCAATGACAATGTTCTCGATGCCTTTACGATCAATCATCATAAGATCGAACTCTTGTAAGATCATGAGCCATCATATGATGTAGGGGCTCACCATTTTTTTATTCATTAGGAACCAAATTGCACTATGATCCTTGTGTACAAATATCTTATAGCCCAATACATAGTGCCTAAATTTTTCTAGTGCAAACACCACATCCATTAACTCTTTTTCTGTTGTGGTGTAGTTGAGTTGTGCACTAGCAATACTTCGACTTGCATAGTGAATGTAATAGGGGCATTTCTAGTCATCTAATTGTGTAAGTACAGCTCCCAAAGCAAAGTTGGATGTGTTAGTCATTATGTGGAATGGTTTGGACTAGTCAGGAGCTTGTAGAATAGGTGTTTCTACAAGCTATTATTTCAAGGTTTGGAAGGCTAGCTCATAGTCCTTGGTCCATTCAAAGGGTATGTCCTTTTTCATTAATTCTACCAATGGTTTTGCAATCTTAGAAAAGTTCTCAATGAAGCGTCCATAATAACCAGTATGTCCAAGGAATGATCATATGTCTTTTACAGTTTCAGGTTGACAAGTGATTTCTTGGATGACTTAAATCTTTTCAGGATCTACCTCTATCCCTATTTGTAAAATCTTATGCCCTAATACAATGCCTTCTTGGACCATTAAATGGCTTTTCTTCCAATTGATCCTTAAATTCATTTCAACACATCACTTTAGTACTTGCTCTAATCAGTCCAATACTTGTTTGAAGTCTGCTCCGTAGGTGTTGAAATCATCCATAAAGACCTTCACACCATTTCTTGTTTGCTGCTGAAATATGCTTAGAACCAAACTTTGAAATTTTGTGAGGGCATTGCATAGCCAAACAATATCTATTTATATGAAAATGTTCCCCAAGGACTCATGAATGTAGTCTTGGCTTGGTCCTCTAGTGCTATTTGAATTTTATTGTATCTATTGTAACCATCCAGAAAACTATAGTAGTAATTCCCTACAATGGTATCTAAGACTTGGTCAACGAATGGCAATGGAAAATGGTCTTTGAATGTTGCCATGTTCACTAGCCTAAAATCTATACACACCCCCCCATTTACCTCCCTTTTGGGCATAATGACTAATGGACTAACCCATTCACTATCAACAATGGGGTAGATGAACCCAGCTTTTAGAAGTTGTTCAATTTCTTCTTTAATCACCTGATTAAGCTTTGGGTTCAATCACCTTTGTGGTTTTCATCGAGGTTTCATGGAGGGGTTAGTGTAAATTCTATGTTGGCATATTCTAGGATCTATTCTGGTTAATTTAGGATATGACCAAGTAAAGGCTTTCAACCATTTGTTTACCATTTTTAGAAATCTTTCTTTTTGTTGAGGAGCGAGCTTAGCATTAGTGATTACCAATTTTTTGTTCTTGAGAAATTTGTACTCCATACCAGTGGGCAAAGATTTTAACTCAAGGGGCTGTTGCTTAAACTTTGTAGGGATTTCTAACTTTCCCCGGTTGATATTTTCAATGTCGGGACTTGAAAGTTGGTAATGGACTTGCTCTAATGTGTCTACGCTATCGATGTAGGCGTAAGTCAAGCTCTTAGTTGGTTCCATGCATATAGTTGAATTATTTTCTTAGTTAGCTATCAGCCACTGGGTGCCTTCCTATCTTGTGGCTATTGCATATAGGCATCTTTGTATATTAGTTATTTGTGCACACTGGTTGTATGCAGGCAATGTTAAACGTTGTACAAACCGGGACTTCTACATGCAATTACACCCTGTGTTACTGTATGCGATGTATGGAACTTTCTTCTTCTTGATCTTTCCAAATGTATCTTTTTTATATTTCTAGGGAAAGATCATGTATTCCTAGGCACATATCAATTGTACTTAGCCATGATCTTTCCATTATGATTGGGAAGTTCCCCTTATAGTTGTTGACTTGAATCACTAGGAAATCAACTGGATATGACCACCTACAAATAGTGGTAACAATGTCCTCCACTAGTCCTAATAGGACAGTGATGGATTGGTCAGCCAACTCTAAACGAATGTTACTCTTTTTTAGTAGAGGCAGGTTCTAGGCTTTGTACATTTATTAAGAGATTAAGTTTACACCTGAACTTGAATTCAAAAGAGCTTTGCAAGGCTCATTCCTAGCAATTTGTAAATATATAAGAGGACTTCCAGGATTAAATAATTTTATAGAAAGTTAACCAACCTTAATCCAATCAGTAATGGCATGAGTCAACATGACCGTCTGCATTAAGTGTGGTGTTTGGTTCAAAGGAAGCTCCGAAGATTCGAATAATGGTGAGGCCTTTGGAGAGTTAGCCGCTTTTGACTATAAGAACTTGGTTGGACTATTAGTTTTAAAGAAGGTCTCATCTCTGTGCAGTTTTCTGAACCAATATTAGGTTAAGGATTGATAGCCCTTGTAGCATTATGTTACTACGGTTGGGTAGGGAGCTCACCCTGCATAGCTAGAGCAGGTGGTAATGGAGCTAAGGGTGGAAGAGGTGCAATTGGATGAGAAGGATAGTATGTTTGTGAAAAATTACCCCTAGAAGAAGGAGTTCTATAGTACTCATGAGTTTGGTAGTAAGGCTGAGGAATGACATGACTAGTAGAGTCACATGAAGAGATTGGCTATTACACATAGTATCCGTGCGGGTGAGGTTGACAATAAGGGTATTGTTGTCGTGGTAATGGAATTCCCCATGATTGATACTATTTATTTATTTGTGGTGAAATTCCACTTAGATAATAGGTTAAGGGTTGGTGGAACTACCTTGGGTTACCTTTAGGATAAGGTAGCCTTTGGGGTGTTTTCCATTTGTTTAATCATGGGTTTAGTGCATACACCCTAGACTCTTGCAGATGTGACACTACTGGGCAACATCCTTTAGGATGGTCATATTTACATATCTCACATCCATCATCATTGTTTGTGTCTAAATCCACAACCTCTTCAATTATAGCAACTTTTCCCTTACCCTTGTTATGTGCATATTCAACTTCTCTCTTTTTCCTTCTCTCCTAATCACTACTTTTCTTTCTATACTCCTCTACTATTTTTAGAATGGTTTGAAATTTATCATATAGGAAGTTCCACATTTGATCTACCTTTTTCGATACTTCTAATGTAAATTTTTGAATGGGAAAATTTTTCCTATTTACCATCTCTTCAAGTGATGACTCTTCTTCATCCTCACAAAATCTAACTTGCTTCTTTCGAAGGGAAGAATCTTTGTTGCATTCCTCTATACTCTCTGTTTTCCTTAACTCATATTCCTTCTTGGTAACTTGCTCCAACAATCTTTGTACTTGATGGGCTCTAAGCTCAGATAGTCTTCCTTGGGCATAAGTCCCAAGGGTTCTTCACATTTTGTACCTAAGCACATCTACGAGATGGCATAGTTGTTCCCTCTGCTAGTAACCATGGCCAGGGCAATGATGTAATAATGCATAATATCGGCCCATGGCAGCATCTAAGGGTTTGTATCCTTCTTGTTTCCATCCTTGGATTTTCTTATGCAGGTTGGACACTTGGGAGTACCTTTCATACTTATCGTTAAACAATTCTAACATGCTACTCCATCGGTGAATGGATTATGGTCCTAAGGATAGGTACCAGCTATCCACTTCTTTGATCAATATCCATGGAAACAACTTTAGTTTTTGCCTTTTTTTTCTATATTTTGCAAGGCACATATGCCATAGAATGCCTGTAGATGATTTTGAGGATCAGCATTGTATCCCTCTTTAAATCATGGGATATTATTCATGTCTAATATTTTGATCCTACTATCCCTTTAGTGCCTTATTAGGATCCTAATGGCCTATGTTACATCTAACATACTTTGGGTGGCAAGTAGGGGTCCATCTTGATCGTACTATCTATGGTATCTATGATGCCTATGTTGTTTCCTACTCTCCCTTCTTTCATGATGCATTTCTCTAGAATGCCCTCATCCCCTTTCTTAACTATGTTTTCTATGATCCCTATTTCACCTACCATTATCCTCAAGGTCTTTTCCTTTATGAGTGCATTCTAATCCTAAAGGAGGGGGGAAGGAGATGATGAAAGTGAAGAGGAAGAAGGCCTATCACAATGATGATGCCTACTACCCTCTCTTCAGTGGTCATGGCCTCGATTGTGGTTACGATCAAAATTTCCATCTTCATCATGCATTTTTGTTCCTTTTTCAAATCCTTTATGTCCATTGGTATCAGAACCTAGGTTATGGATGGTTGAGTGAAGGTTGTAATACACAACTCCTTGACCAAAGTTAATGAGAGGAACATTGTTTTGTGGAAAACCTCCTAAGGCAAGTTCACCACCCTCATTCTCACTTAGGACATACAGAACATCTTGAGACCACTTCCCCTTCATGGATTTATAATGTCTCTCCTATTGCAGGTCCCTCTGATGTTGTGCCTCTATAGGTTGATAATCCCTCAAATCTTGTTCATGCATAACATACCACGATTGTAAGTGATGCATACCAATTCATGTGAGAGCACGAAGAAGCATCTTTTGAATTCAGTGATCAGGAGGTAACACTATGTTACCTTCTAAATCATGCCAATGCAGTTGTTCATCTTGGTGAAGAATAAAGGTAAAGTCTGGTACATACTCATTAGGATGAGCGTATACCAAGAGAAACTATTGGGGCACTATCATATCATCATGTGTACTATGCCTTCGATTGTTCATTATGTCAGAACTAGACAGTGAAGCACTCTCATAGGAAGAAGGAGACATGATTAATTATTTAGTATGTAATACTTTTTTTTCTTTCAGTAACTAACCCTAAGGGTTCGTTCCAACAATGGGAAGATTCCTAAGTTCTAATTAGTGCATAACAAACAAAGTCCCCAGCAACGGTGCCAATGATGAACGGCGAGGTACCCCTATGCTCAACCATACGAATACGTATGTTCACACACAATTCGGTCGAACTCCAAGGGCTAAGTGCTTATGCGCCTTCACAGAACAAGGATGGGTTAGGTGATCATTATCTTCCCAAGCTTACTTGTATGGCACAATTGTATGGTTAAGTAAACTTGAGGTATGTGATTTTTATGGTTTTTATGTATTATGTTCCTTGTACTTAAAATGGAGAAATGAAATAATTTAATAATTAAGTTGATTTAACTAAAAAACTATGCTCTAACTAGTCCTAACACTAGTATCCATTCCCACTCTCCATACACATCCTAAACTAATGTCACACTACTAGGATTACCAAACGCTAGTCATTACTAGGTTACCAAGTGTTCCACATATGCTTGAAGTGGTCGTACTGAGTGTGCTTAATTGTGAAAATTAACAAATCAATAAAAACAACCAATTAACTATAAAAGCATTAAATAACTATAAATAACATTAAATGCAATAACTAAGATATTCTGAATATTTCAAGGTTTATCACAAAGTTCATCTTTATTTCCAGACACAAGGTGTGCTTAGGTACACAATGCTCGAATAAAGATTTGTTGACTTTATGACTCCTACTACAGACACTTAGAAATAATTCCAACTCTAGAAAGGGAAAACTACAAGAGTTTGGGTAAGGGACTAAGAAAACTAACTATCTAATTGCCAAACCAAGTATTCCCACCTCTTATTTATAGGTGATGAGACAAGTTCTGACATTGGATGTCTAATATCGCTTGGCAGGCTCCAATATTGCAAACCCGATATCGTGATTCATCAATAAGGATTCAACAACAAATGCATTTCAAGAAAAATTTTAAAGGACATCTAATCAAAATCAAAATCAACATTAAAGATCCTCAAGAGGATCCTCATTTAGAGGATGTGGACACAATAGTGGCAAATCTAGAGGTAATTGTCATGGAAGATCAAATCAGACAAAGGAAGTTAAGAATTGTGATTTCTGTTGTACCAATATCCATAATACCCTTGAATATTGGTCAAGAAAGAAGTATGAAAAGAAGGGCAAAGCAAAAAGTGTAGAACATGAAGATCAGAACAAGGATCAATAAAGATGAAAAATTGTTTTATATTGAAAAGGAGGAAGATCAACTTTTAATCCCTACAAAGGTACTAGATGCTAGAAACAACAACAATATTTGGTATGTTGATAGTGGGTGTAGAAATCACATGATAGGGAATAAGAAATTATTATCAAGTTTAGAAAAATATGATGGAAAGGTAACTATAGGTAATCGAAAGAAGTTAACCACTATCAGGATTGGATCTCTTACCTTCATAACAACTCAAGGTAACAAATATGTTATTTCCTAGATCTACTTTGTTCTAGATCTTTCAAAGACCTTATTAAGTGTGGGGAAATTATTTCACAATGGGTATCATGTTGAATTTGAAAAATATGTTTGTAAAATCTCTAAGGCTAATGATGATAAAGGTGTTTCCATTATCCCTATTAGCAAGAATCAGATGTACAAGTTGCAGGTGCGAAAGGATGCTCATTGTCTCACTATCATAGGAGACACAACATGGTTATGACATACTCAATTAGGACATGTCAACCTTGGCTCAATGGACCACATGCAAAAAGGAGAAACTATAAGAGGTATGCCAAAATTTTCTTTGCTAGGTAATCATGATTGTGGCATATATTAACTAGAAAACATTACAAGGTTGCCATTTCCTAGAAAAGAACATAGATCTCAAGAAAAATTAGATCTAGTTCATATGGATTTATGCAGTCCCATGCAAACATTGAGCCCAAGAAAAAGATTATATATGTTGATCATAATGGAAGAATTTTCAAGATTTTCTTCGAGTTATTTTATGAAATTAAAAGATCAAACATTGGATTTTTTTAAAGAGTTCAAGATGGAAGTACAAAAACAAAGTGGAAATACCATTAAAAAATTAGACAAATTGTGGTGGTGACTTTTTATCAAATGAGTTTGATGAATTTTGCAAGAAAAATGTGATTATTCATCAAACTACAACATCATTTACTCAACAAAATGGAATAGCAAAGAGGAAAAATAGAATTGTGGTTGAATGGCAAGGTGTTTGCTTCAAATGTCACATTTAGAAAATAATTTTTGGGTAGAATCATGTGCAACAACAATTTACATTCTAATTAGGGTGCCATCAAGGTCAACTCAAGATAAACATTTTAAAATTTAAAATGGTATGGATATTCTCCCTATATTTCTCATTTTAAAATTTTTGGTTCACCCGTCTATGTTCGAATTCCAATACAAAACAAATAAATTTAGATCAAAAGAAAATGAAATGCTTGTTTATTAAGTACTATGCCAACACCAAAGGTTATAGATGTTATGATTTAGAAAATAGAAACGTAGTTGATTCTTGTCATGTGACTTTTATGGAGGCAACGTTACAATATTTAAAAAGTGGCTATGTCACACCAAAAGGAAAATTATTTGAATAAGAATATTTTCCATTGGGATTACCTATTCATCATTCAACGAACCAAGCAAGAATAATGAGTTAGGTAATGCATCATCTAATCATCCTGTCCAACATTTTCTTCACAACTTCTTGGAAATGTAGCAATGCAGGCACCATTTCCACTATTTGCTCAATCTAGCCATGGGTTTTTCACTTCTTTTCAGTGGAAACCATTATCCCAGCATTCAAAAATAATCCACAAAGCTACTAAACAATAATCTGCATAATTAATACCATTTTATAGCTCATTTCCAATGTCATCCTTAACTTGCACAATTTTTCTACTCTACATCAGCATCCATATTCCAAATTCCAACAAAACCAACTACCACATATCTCTCTACCATAGCAATATAACAATTCCAATTCACGTCTCCAACCATCCTAGCCACAATCATCATTGCAAATGATTTAAGCCACAAATACAACCCACTCTTCCTTCTATCCATACAAAAACATTGGACATCACCAATCAAAAGTATCATGATCAAGCTCATTCCTTTTGTCTCAAGTGACTCTCATCATCCATATTCAATGTTTGGGTCTAGTCCTCAGTGCCATCCATATTGGCATTTTTATGTTCCATTTACAACATCTGATAATTTTTTCACTTTAAGTTGCTAGTGTACTCCTCATTTTTTGGGATTAATGCCAACCATTTTTCTTTGTGCGAATACTCCACACTCAACAATAGCTCTTTCCAGTTCTTTGAACAATATGTTTCCCTTCACTCACCATAGTGGTTGTTCTTCATCCATTCTTCCCTCAACTTCCATTGCTTCCTCCATGATGTCTTCTAACTCTACACAATAGCAGATTTCATCCTCTTCCTAGGTGGCTACCTATCATCCAACTACCCAAATGTTGGATTTGAATTTTCATCAATGCATGACCTAGAGTCACTTTCAAGAGGACAATGCTCAGCCAACCCAGGATGTGGTACCTACTGCAAATGCTCTCATCGCTATAATAGATGATAAAATTTTTGTGTTACTCACACTGATGAGGGGAAGTGATGGTCTTATGGAACCATCTTCTATCACCATAGTGTAGGATGAACGCTAGACTGCTACCATGGAGAAAGAGCTACAAAAAATTAACAAAAATACCATTTGGATCCTTGTTCCTCATCCATGTGGTAAGCCAATTATTGGATTAAAATGGATCTTTAAAATCAAAATAAATCAATATGTTGTGGTGAAAAAATTAAAAGCTCACATGGTTGCCAAAGGATATCTCCAATAGAAAGGTAGAGATTTTGATGATATCTTTGTTTCTATTTTATGGATGGAATCTATGAGAATCTTTCTTGCTATTGCTACATAAGCTAGCCATGTGATTTATCAACTAAACGTGGCCTCAACATTTCTCAATGGATTTCTTAATGAAGAAGTTTACATGAGGCAAAAACCAAGTTTCATTGATGAAGAAAGAGAAATCATGTTTACAATNAAAACCGTAAATGAAGGATTGAAGGATGGGGATGTGTCATACTTGGTAAGTTTTGTATCAAGGGAGAGGTGTTTTTTAGGGATTACAATTAATCATGCCAAATTTCTCAATTAAGGATAATGCAAATTTGATTTGGCATATGGAATCTAATTTTGGTCTTTGGATAACTTGAAAATCCAAAAAAAATGACATCTTTCCTAGATCAAACATTTCAAATTCATTTTTCATGGAATTAAGAAAATTATTTCCAAATGTAGTTGTAGATGAAAAATAGGTTAAGTCATCTACATATTAACATACAAAAATGTAATAATCACAAGATAAATTTTTATATATAGTTGTTTGGAATTGAAGATTGGTGAAGCTTTCTTGCATGAAGAATGCATGGATTTGAGCATACCAAGCACGTGGAGCTTGCTTGAGCCCATATAATGTTTTATGGGGATTGTAAACATGATTTCTCTTTCTTCATCAATGAAACTTGGTTTTTGCCTCATGTAAACTTCTTCATTAAGAAATCCATTGAGAAATGTTGAGGCCACGTTTAGTTGATAAATCACATGGCTAGCTTATGTAGCAATAGCAAGAAAGATTCTCATAGATTCCATCCATAAAATAGAAACAAAGATATCATCAAAATCTCTACCTTTCTATTGGAGATATCCTTTGGCAACCATGTGAGCTTTTAATTTTTTCACCACAACATATTGATTTATTTTGATTTTAAAGATCCATTTTAATCCAATAATTGGCTTACCACATGGATGAGGAACAAGGATCCAAATGGTATTTTTGTTAATTTTTTGTAGCTCTTTCTCCATGGTAGCAGTCTAGCGTTCATCCTACACTATGGTGATAGAAGATGGTTCCATAAGACCATCACTTCCCCTCATCAGTGTGAGTAACACANAATTAGATAGATCTCATCTATAAATCTATATTAAATAAGATGAGATTATATTCATGTAATTCCTATCTAATCCCATGTTTAGTTTATCCTCTATTATGAAGATCCTTAAATGAAATGATAAGGATCATTCCCATGATTTCCTACATTCATGCTTATCTCTCCAAATCTATTCTTGGGAGATCAAGGCCTATATAATTGTAGCAGCACATATTCATTCATAAGAGAATTTAAGAGAGTTTTACAAGAGTGTATTTGTTCTAACTAAGTTCTTTATTTCCTTTTAGCTTAGATAATAGATCTAGGGCCCTTTAGATTCTTCAAATACATGGTCTCTATGGCCATTATAGCCAAGCAAAAATATCTACAACAATGATTCAACTAAAATGACAAAACAAGGCCCATTAGTGGATAAAAAATTAGCCATGGAAAGAGGAATATCATCATCATCAATATCAATTCTAATTACCATTGTAGCCTAGGGCTTGTGAATAAAGGAAAAATAATGAACATTAGAACATGATAGTATCAAGATCACAATCACAACATAACAAAAAAATAACATTTGACCTATTAATACTCAATTAAAAACTAAGTAAAAAATTCAAGCTATTGAAAACCAATATACAACATACAAATAACCTTCAGAAGACAAAAAACACTCATAAAAAAATACCAAAAATAAACCAACGTGGCCTATACAAGATTGGGAGGCTTGTAGTTTTAACAGCTGAAACTATAACTATAAGGGGTAGTTCACACAAACAAAAAATGATAAAATTTTATGCAAATTTTTTCCCTAAGTCTAGGAATTGCATATGCACAAATTTTAATAAAAATGTTACATCAATGTTGCAATTATAGGCATAGAAAAAATTAATGCAACAACCCATGGCCACTTTGAAATTTTTGAGGAAACCCCAGTCTATAGGAAAATAGCTGAAGTAAAAGTATTGGGAAAAATATGAAAAACTTTCAAAAAATTTCAAATTGATGCCAAACCCTCCGAGATAACCTTAGGCATCCCCAAGAAGTTAAGACATTAGCAAATAAAAGCCATTCCAAGTGTCAAAACTACCCAATTTCATAGGGGTAAAATAGTAAAAAACTAAAAGCCCACCATGCATTGACTTACAAGAAAATTTGTAAAAAATTAACCGTGAGTCAAAAATTAGTGACACTATTTTGACGAGAAAGCAAAAAACAACAATCCCATGGCCCCAAAAGCCAAATATTATCTTCCTTTTTCTTATAAAGAAAATGGAAAGTTGATGTTGCTTCTTTGGTGAAAAACAACATAAACCACATAAAACTAGGCAAAAAAATTCATAACTCAATATAGACATGCCCTAAGGCTAAAAAATGTATTACACACATAACAATAACCCAAAAATAACATCCAAACCATTTAAATAAAAAATTCATGTAACCTACAAGCTTGGACCATACAAAATGCCTAGGTTCTAGGCTAGAAGCTCATAAAAATGGCTAGGAAAGAGGTACTTGATAGTCATTTTGGATGAACCTTCTTCAATGATGGGCCAAGGCAACTGAGAAATCCATTTAGAGCAATGTTTTCTTCCTCTAGGGTAGGATTTTATCTTGAAGAGCCTCTTCTCTTTAACATCTTTAGTAGGTAAACTCCAAAACCTTTAATCTTCTTCACCTCTTCATAACTATGTTGCCTCTAATAATGCTAAGAGTTGATGGGAATGGAGTAAAGAATGATTAAAAAGCCTTGATGCTAAGTGTTTCTTATGACAATTGGACAAGAAAGAATGGTTTGAGTGAAATTTTAATGAATGGCTTGAGTGAAATTTTAATGTGGAAATCCTTCTAAAACTTATGCATTGGAAATATAAACACCTTGTCCAAAACACCCACACAACTCTCACATAACTTCATGTTTACAATTGGAAAGTGGGAGCTATGCTAGGTTAGTGGGAAATTAATGCTTAAAAATAATTCAAATTTGGATGGGCCCCACTAGGTTCCTACTAAATAAATCAATAAAAATCCTAATATACTAGGATTTAAGCCTTTCTACAAGAACTACATTAGGGTTAATTCCCTAAAAAGCCTTGGAATGGATTCCAAGCCTTAACCACTACCAAAACTCACCTTCTAGATGTCCATCTACAACATATTAAGGCCATTAAACCCTCATACCAAAATTGGAAATTGGATGTTGACATTAGAAGTTCCCAAGCACTAAAGGAAGTCAAAACTCATAACAAAACAAGCTATTTTTGGTAACTACACTAGCCAATGTAGTTCCAAGGGGGATGGAACTTTCCACCATTAATTATACTTTCAATCAACTTTCAAATGACCATGCTATGTCCCAAACCCTAGTTGAAGCCTCTGGTAGCTCCAAAACCTCTTAAAACCTCTCAGCAATTGTCAAAAACCATAAATTTTGGATGTTTCAACTACATTGGCCAGCATAGTCCCAGCATGGTTGGTAGGGGTATGACCATCAAAAGCTTCAAATGGCCTACAACTAGCATATCATAACCTTTACACATCCTTGGAGTCTTTAGTCATCCTAAAATGTTGAACAACCAAGCAAAAACAAGTCAAACCCCACTTTAACATTAGAACTACATTGGGGCACCCCAACTGCACTAACTAGCATTGTCCTAGCATAGTTGATTGAGGTTTGACCATCAAATATCAAAAATGACCTTCAAAATGGCACATCCCAACCTTCACACCTTCCTACAATCTCTACTGATCCTAAACTACTAAACAATGAAATAACAATCAATCAAAATACATTCCAAACTTAGAGTTATGTTGGGAAAGCCCCCAACTATGGTAGCTAATGTGGTCCTAGCATAGTTCTCATAAAAAATTTTAAAAATAGTTTAATACCATGTTAAATTGACTTCCAAATGCATCATCTGAACCCCAGAATCTTACCAAAGCCATTAGAGATCACCAAACCCTAAAAACTAAGTCAAAAATAGCCAGAATCCATCATATCCCTTTCATTCATGTTGGGAGTACATTGGCCAGCATAGTCCAAGAGGGATAACCATATCTACACTCAAAAACCCACCAAAATTGATATTTTAAAGTCTAAAACCCTAGCCATGGGCATCAGTGACCCTAAGAACCCAAGAACTTGATTGACCCACCCCCAAAACTCACTAAAAATCAAAATTCAAGAGAAACTATGCTAGGGAAGGCTAGAGCCACATTGGCCAACATGGCTTTAGCATAGTTGAGGTTCCAAAATAGTTTTGCTAGTACCATAGTACTCTAGATGGTTCAAAACTCAATTAGGAAAGCCTAGAATCTTGAAACCTTAAATCCTGCTTCAATTTGGACTTGTTTTGATCATTAAAATATCAAATTTTATCCATCCATTCTAAGGGTACCGTCAACTACATTGGTTAGCATAGTCCAAGAGGGGATGGCTAAAAATTTCACGTCCATAAACCTATTTTTGCCTTTAGATGACTATTTCAAAACCCTAATGCCCCTATGCTTCTATAGGAAGCTAATAAGACACAAACTTCAACCTTGGAACACCATGAATCCATTTTTCTCATGGAACTATGTTGAGGCCATGCTAGCCAATGTAGTCCTAGTGTAGTTGGTAATTCTAACTAGCATTTGTGGCTTCCATAAGGTCAAATCAACATAAAATTTGGTTAATCTTCACTCCTGATCCATTGCACTATCAATGTGAACCATCAAAATTCCAAAACTAACAATAATGAACCTAGAAATCCACATTTTAGTAAGAACCACACAAGAGCCTACCAAAGCCACACTAGCTATTTTAGTCTCCATGTAGCTCCAATGTAGTTGAAAAAATGGATCTCTTTTTTTCCTTCAAAAAACCATAAAATGACCTTCCCATGTGCCCAAACTATGCCATCAACCCTATAGCCTTCCACCATGGTCTACCAATGCCTAAAACTAACAAAATGTAATCTTGATTAATCCATATTCATCATGTTTTATCCCATGTCTCCCACCATGATAGTTTTGGCCTTGTTCCATTGTGTTTTGACTTGATTTGACCTTGATATGCATTATTGACCTTCGTTGCCCTAGCATTTGATGTCATTTAGCTTGATTTTCATCATTTACATACCATTTGGGCCTGTTCCACCCAAATGTTTCTATCATTTAGCATAATTTGATCCTAGTTGACTTGGTTTGGCATCAATTGATACGATTTGACATCAACATTACCTTGTTTGATCCTTTAGGAAATCATTTGAAAGGATTTGACCTCATTTGTCATCATTTGACTATCATTGGGCTTTATTCCATGTAGTTGGTCTTTGATTTACTCAGCCTATCTTATCCCATCCCTTATGACCCTTGTTAACCATACTTTGACCTTACTTGACATCATTTGATGGGATTTGACCCTCATCTAGCCTTCATTTGATGCTATTCTACCATAATTTGGCATTTATTTAACCTTTTTTGGCCTTTTTTTTACCTTATTTTTTTTATCCTACCTCTTATAAACCTTTGTTGACCTTGTCTAAACCTTGTTTAACCATTGATGAAACATGTGTTGATTTATTCATGCATTATTTCTAGACTAGTTTACATTCCTTTTACATTATTTAACAATTTTATTACACAGGTGCCACTTGATATGCTTATGTTGACATGTAGGAATGAGCTAGGAGGATCAGGAAGCAAATTCGACTAGACTAAAATCCAAAATGGGTTCCTCTCGTGATGTTGTTATACCAAGGTGACCTTATGTACCCAAACATTAAGCTTGAAACCATTCTACTATACAACCATAACACCCTAAAGTAGCCTAATGACCATTAACCTTGAAGCCAAAAATATTACATGGAGGGTTTCTTAGTCAGAGTTTCCATCTAGACCATGATGGTGAGGAGAAAGCAATTGAAACTAAGTTCCTCACTAGAACTTAAACCTGATCAAGACAACATTAAACCCTTATTAGACAATAGTAAAGCCATCACATAACCCTGATTATATCTAACACTCACATGTTTGCTTGTTGCATTGTTTATCATTATTTATAGGTTGCAACAAATGACTAATGTTGATGACTCTAATGGTCTATGATAAGTGAGCCTGTACCTTGTTCATCTATCTCTCTTTGATTGGCACAAAAAATGCACTACAAATAACTTTGTAAATTAGATGCACATCATACAGATCTCTCTATCATACACTGATAGTAGCCTATGCTGGCTTGTAGTCTATCTTTTTTTAATAGCATGTTTTCTATCTTTTCTTCTTGTCCTCTTGGATTTGTGCTTGTAGTATGAAGCTTGGAAGTAACTACAAAGGTGCAACTCATTGCAATAGCAAGTTATCATATGACCTTGATGCATAAGATGTGTTAGCTTGTCCTACCATGCCAAGAGTACTTGTATTACATCATTACCATTATTCCTCCTTAATTCTAATTCCATATCCTAATTATGATCTTCCTTGCCCTAAATGACAATGATGACCAATGTTTGATACTCATGCATTAAAACCATGTCATGTTTCCTTTGTGTGACATCCCATCCCCAGATGTCATGGCAAACATCAAATATACGATATATTATACATTATGAGTTAGAAAATATACCAATGTGAAATATAAGTGATATTCAGCATTATGTATAAAGGAAATAATAGAAAAAATGTAGAAAAGAGAAGAAAAGAATGCTTTATTGATATGGAAAGGTATATCTAGAGAGTGCTCTAAGAGAGTTCCTTGGGATTTTCCTCCTTTGGCATCTATCCCTTAGAGGCAATCCAGCACTGCCACCATGGTTAAGCCTATAACCTAGCTAGAAGGGTGGGCCAGTCCCCTTCCTATCCCACTTCACTCAACTCTCGTTACTCACCTCTCTAGGCTTCATAACTCCATGCTAGCACAATCTCTAACCCCAAGTATAAATGCCTTAGGTCAAACCCCCAAAGGTTACCTCAAGAGACACATTCGTTATTACAACATGCCCTTTTGGATCTTAATCACAACTATCCTTTCAAGTCTTGTTAAGATAACGATAACATTTGTTATGAAGAGACACCATCTTCATTAGGCAACTACATCATTTGGGAATGGGGATGTGACAATCTACCTTCCTTAGGTTTTTTTTGTCCCTAAACGAATCCATGTTCTCTATCTTCTTCTAGCTCTAATGCTTTCTTTCATGATCCTGTGCTCCAATAATTTTATTTCTCCTTTGATCTTGAAGTTGTTTCTTGCTTATTCTAAAAATAAGATATATGTGAAAAATATTATATGGAAAATTACTTTCTTGATACTTACTTCATTTTCAAAGATAATAATAATAAGTGAATTAAATATCTACCAACTACCAATCACTAGTTCTAACTAGGATCACACAATATGCAACTCATATTTGGTTATCCAAGTAAAGGTAGGGCAAATTCTTTATTCCCAACTTGTATTTCCTTAGATATTTTATTAATCTAATTGAAATATAAATTAAGCAATGAATAAAATAATAAGATCATAAAATAAAAGTAAGAGTGAGATACTTCTTGATATTGATCAACCTTATGAACTAATGGGAGTAACTGTAATTCTACCATAAGTGGTATGTGATCAGATGGTCTTATTCATGATGGCAAAGCTTGGTCTTAATTCTTCTCAACTCCTTCTTTAGAAATCAACTCTAATAACTTGGTAACTTGAAAGAATCAGGTATCATCCCAAATATAATCCAAAGTCTCAATGAAGAATGTTGTTGACCCATCTTCATTAATTATTGTAGAATAATTTGTAAACTGTGGTTCTTGATGAGTGTTATCCATCAACATCATCTGTTCTTGAATTCTAGAATTTGATATATCTACTGAAGATTCAAATTAAACAAAATATGCACTGGCTAGTGGAATTTCATGCTGAATTTATGGAAACATCTTCTTCAAGTCAAGTTCATCTTCCAAAGATTCCTTTACATGTCCATATTTTAGAAATTGATAAATGCTACTTCCAACTTTTGCATTGAAGTCTTCACAAAGAATAAATGGAACTGGATTGGTACAACTTAGGAATAACTTGTTCTTCAAACTTTCTTCTATTTGCTTGATCAAATATGCTCCTTAACAAAGTCTAACATCTAAACATGTTGGTTTGGCAATTATATTTGTGTTAACCACACATACACATCTTCCTGATAGATGAACTTTTAAAATCACTACTACGGCTATGTGATTTTTCCAAAATCTTAACTATTCTTTCTTTCCCATCACTTGAAGTTTTGGAATTTCGAAAATCATATTTTCTAAACTCTATTCAAATCTTTGTACAAATTCAAACTTGGCTTCTTTATAGAAGATTGCACAACCATCCATGTTGTAATTCCTATAATATGCTAATTTTTACAGCTCAAAAGAAGAACTTTCATAAAAACCTTTTTGCTTATAAATACCTTTGTATCCCATATTTTCAAAATCTAGTTGAAATTGATATAAAAAATTCCCATGGTAAGATTTCTTGTAAGCATAAGACATAGGCATCCAAATCTTTTAATTCTGCTAAGATACATGGGTATCGATATTCGTGCCAATCCAAGGCCCATGATGGACATAGCAGATATTGTTTCTCACTCACTAGAGATCTTGCAAGCACTTTATGTGTTGCAACTTCATTCCTATTCTTGGATTCTTGTCTAGATCATTTCTCTTCATGAGTATCATACTTCTTGTTGAAATAAGATTTTGTTTCTCCATGTTATTTTGCCCTATGTTTTGATTACAGGATGGATTAATATACCCTTTTTCGACTGTTGAATATTTTTCTATTTCTTAAACTAATTCTCCAACTAATACATCAGCTATTCATTAACTAATACATCAACTAATAATCAACTACATCAACTAAATAAGTAATTGTTAACATCATATAATTTTAGTAATATGTAACTATATTATCTAATTTTAGTAATATATAATTACATTACCTGATTTTCATTAATATTTAATTATATTATTTTTGATAACCTTTCTACCCTCCTTGAGAACACTGACTCCAACAATGTAACTAATGACATGCCATAGTGAACTTTAGACTATCTGCAAGGGTTATGCATTAAATCTTAAAACTTAAAATGTTGAATTTATAATACCATTGAATTATAGGGTGTCTGGATGATAAATATAATCTCACCATTGAGTTCAAAAGGGTGAAAAATATTAGAAATGACTATTCATATGATGTCAAAAAATGGACATCATATGCTCAAGTTGTGTGAAAATTAAACTTTTAATGATCTCAAGGCACTATATCAGGCAACAAGTAAAACCTAATTTTTGGGATTCCCTGGGATGGATCTGACTTCACCATTGTGTCCAGAAAGTTGAAAACTATAGGAAACAACTCTTTGTTTCTTCCAAAATCAAAAGTTATGGCTTCTGGAATCTAAGACATTTGGCACAAAAAACAAAACTTCCTGAGAGGTCACCCATCCCAATTCTACTCCAGAGCAAGCACACTTAATTATGGAATTTTTATCGCAATTGCTACCACACGGAAAAATTCTAAATTTGAAAATTATTTTTATAAGTTTCTAATTTAAACTAATAATTTAATAATGAAAATTTGAATCTTCCATTAATTGATGGGAATTTCAAATTTTTCCATTAGTTGATGGACAATTGAAAATTTTCTATCATATAATGGAGAATTTGCATGACGATGCTAGAGGTAGTGATGAGTGGCGCGAGAGGCAATGATGGGCAGTGTGGATGGCAGTGATGGGCAGAGTGAAAGGCAATGATGGATGGAACATAAGGCGGTGATGGGTAGTGTATGTGCAGCAAATGGTGGGAAAGCGGTATGCAACAGTGGGGTAGGCCTATGTAATGTGGCAAGGCAGTGTAGGTGTGGTAGGGATGTATGTAGGGAACATTGTGGCATGTAGACAATAACATTTTAGGGCTATGTGGGTGACACAAGGTGGCACGATCAGGGTTTTGAATGCCCTTGGGCCCCACCCAAGGGCCAATCCTCTATAGTTGTGGCTGGCCATAACCTTACTATGGTTGACCGCGGCTACAACTGCGCAACCCTCATAATCCTAAAATTTTGACATTTTTTTTGTTCAAATAATAATTAATAATTTAATATTATTTTAATGCACGTATAATGAGAAACTTTAAACATCAATAACTCTCAAACCATAAGTCTAATTGAGACAAAATTTGTATCATTGGAATCATTTCAATGAGAACTATGCATTGGACATAGTTTTAGGATTCAAAAATGAAGTTTATTTTTTCAAGATTTAAAAGGACCAAATTCGTCTATTTTTTCATATTGACATTTCTAGGCTAACATATGGTAACTTGGAATCTTCTAAATTACTTGGATAGTAAATTTCAATAAAATAAGATCAATTCAGGTCATGGTTACTAAATTTGTTGAAAGAAATTTAATAATGACCCTAGTTGATTAATAATTATAATATTAATATGGGTAAAAGTTAGCTTGACTGATGTATCATTATCTTACCAACATCTCTTGTAATTGATGAATTTTGATGAGGTGTGATCAAATCTTCATCAGTTAATGATATCCATGAAAGAAATTTTGTTGGTTGCTAGGATCTAGATGCCTAATCCATTATTTGTGAAGTTAATGGAAAGGTATCTTCTAACTTGTATCACAAACATATGATACATCTAGTGATGTTCAATGGCTTTCCATGTGTTGTGGCTTCAAGGTTCATCATCAAGTTCATGCTATAGCTTGAACCATGGTTCTGAATGGTCCTTTGATCATGGTTTGCTCTTATACCAATTATGACATCCCATCCTCGGATGTCATGGCAAACATCAAATATACAATATATTAGACATCATGCGTACAAAGAAAATACACCAATGCAAAATATAAGTGATATTTAGCGTTATGTATAAAGGAAATAATAGGAAAAATGCAGAAAAGGAAAGAAAAGAATGCTTTATTGATATGGAAAGGTATATCTAGAAAGTGCTCTGAGAGACTTCCTTGAGATTTTCTTCCTCTATCATCTATCCCTTAGAGGCGATCTAGCACTACCATCACGATTATGTCTATAACCCAGCCAAAAGGATGGGCCAATCCCCTTCTTGTCCAACTTCACCCAACTCCCATTACTCACCTCTCTAGGCTCTGCAACTCCATGCTGGCATGAACTCTAACCGTGGGTATAAATGCCTTAGGTCAAACCCCCAAAGGTTACCTCAAGAGACACGTCTGTTATTACAACATGCCCTTTCGGGTCTTAATCACAACTACCCTTTTTAGGTCTTGTTAAGATAATGATAACATTTGTTATGAAGAGACACCATCTTCATTAGGCAACCGCATCATTTGGAAATGGGGATGTGACACTTTGTCATGCTCCACCATCAAGTTTATTAGATGTAATACATCTCATTCAACAAGAAAACTAGATCAAACCTGACCTTGGTAATGAAACCCAATTAAGGTTTCACCCCCAAAAAATGGAAAAGAAGATTTCTAAGAAGCTTAAAGGCCAATGAAGACCAAAATACAAACCAATGGCTCCAAACAAGAAAAGGAAGAAGCCTAATATCCAAAGAAACATTGGAGCAAGGGGTTGATTCCACAAAATCATTACAAAGTGATCAATACATTGATGCATGAAGTGCAGATATTACATTGATTAATCATAGTGTCATTACTATAATTCATAACCATGATGTCAACATTTGAAGCTCATTGTTAATCCTATGACTGCTCCCTCGTCATCTCCTTGTAACCTTATCCCATCATCACAATCACTCTTTGGTATGGTTTAACACTACAAAATCAAGTGTAGAGAGGAAATGTTGGTGATGGACTTGCAATGGTGTTTTGTATTCTTTATCGAAGTCTCTTGAGTCAATTGTCAGAGAATCAACAAAGAGGGGCCAATGAAATGCCATAAGGAAAATTCATGTTGTAACCTTTTTGGCATTGTAACCTTCACCTCTACACTTGAGGCTAGATTTTCATTGTAAAATTATGAGGTTGAAAGCCCATGAGCTACAATATCACATACATGAACTTTTGGGACTAAAAATTCCCTCTAAGATGTCATGGCCTTACTTCCTAAGTGGAAAAATTCATATCATGTCTATATTTGAGCTTGGAAAGGCTAAAAATGCCTTAGAAACTATCAAATTTGGCATTTTCATGGGTTTTGTATGGGACATAGCACAACTACGCTAGAACTTGTTGGTACATTTTTACCATTTTTATGGAGTAGTGATGGTTCTTGATAGGCTTGAAAAGTTGATAAAGTTATGCTATGTTGGTTTTCTCAAAAAAAATTGAAGTTAGCCTACTAAATACCTTATAAAAGGAAAATATTTTGAAGGTGATTTTTTAATTAAAATATCAAAGCAATGTGAAGGAGAATATTGATTTTTTGTAAGGGATATATCTAAGCAAGGTGGGTTATATTTTAATTGGAAAATTGATAAGCTTCAAAATTTTATCAATCAAGTTCTAAAATTCCCAACATGGTTTAACCATTAAAATATTAAATTTACCATGTGTTGCCACAATGGGATGTTCAAGCAAAAACTCAACGGCCATGGCATGACACCTAGTGTAGATTCAAGCTCCATAACCTTAACAAATGGATTCCAAGAGCACCATCATCTTGAATCTACTAACCTCAAAGATTAAACCCTTGCTTCCTTAAGAAGTAATATTGGCATCCATGGCCTAGGTGCCTTAAATGTGGCTCATATGTGTGGCAAATTTGGTGTTACGGTTGTAATGGCTTGTACATCAAAGCACAGATTTTAGCAAGTTTAATGAAATAGACCACAATGATCATTCTATGGAGCACTAGGCTCATCTGAGAATTAATGCTTCTAGATTCATGGAATCCATGGCCATTAGCAATCATGTGTTTGAAAGGAATCAATAGCTATAGAGTTCCTTCATCCATGAATCCTTTGACAGCAAATCCTTTGGAACCCCTACAATACTTACCTAGGAAGAGCTCCACCACATTATTGTATGTTAGTTTCTCAGCAAAGGGAATCATGAGAAAGCATGGCAAAAACTTGTAGAGGCTTAGTGGCCGATTACCTATCAATGACAATGCTCACATTGGTGGTAAAGATGATGTCATTTTCTCTAATCTTTAATGTTGCAAAGTGGTGTTTGAAAATTTAATTAGAAATGATGCACCACTACACTGATCATGGAGGTAGAGATGGAGTTACAAATAAGTGGTTGCTACCTTGCATAAGCATGCAGCATTAATGGAGTATTTGGCAAACACATTGTCATTTCTTATTGGTAGTTTGACCATGTTTACTGTTGCATTTTACACCCACAATATTATGATTTTACATTCCATACATTTGTATTAAGATTTTTGTATGTAGTTATAAAATGACCAAAAAATAAATAAATAAAACCATGATATAAAAAAGAGAATAAGAATAAAATATAATAATTAAATTTTAAAAATGAAGTTCACATTGAGGGAACATATGTAATCAACCATAGATTGGCTATCTTGCATTTGTATTTGGGTGATTTGGAATTGAAGAAGACACCTCAAATAAAAGTTATCTCTACTTTAAAGGCTTAAATTATGTTTTGTCCCATAGGAGGATATATTATAAGGGTTGATGTGCCAAAAATGTTGAGCTCATATTAATGATAAAGCCTCAAGAATATTAAGAAAAATAAAATAAAATATTTATAAGTTAGTTATTGGGCAAGATACTTGCCAACTATGGCTTAAATTTCTCATGGAAGTTATAACTTCTTAGGGTGTTTATGAATTAATACCTTAGATATTTGTAACACCCTTAACTTCTCATGATTATTGTAACTACCCTAAGGCCACTATAAAATAAGCTTCAAAGGTAGAATTTAAAGGAGGAGGATTGGCGAAAAGATACTTAGAAGAATATTGAAGATTGTAAAGCATGGCTTGCTAAAGACATCAATTTAGCTACTTTGTTTTAATAATGTGAGATCATTTCTTCCTTTAGATAGTATCATGCTTGGCATTTAATTTTGTGATTTTATAGGTTGCCTTTAACTCTATTTTTGTGCAATATTAGAGTTCTATTGGGTTTTCCATATACAAGCTTATGTTGTATTAGAAAAACATCTTGAGCAATTTAATAGCAATGTCTTATAGAAATTACCTGTTTAAGTCTAGGGAATCAAGAAAATATTTGATACTTTATGATGATTGAAATAGCTTTATTTCTTTTAATTTTTATTGCCTTGATATTTCAATGTTGAAATTGTCAAATTTTTCTAGAAGTTCTATTGTTTGCAATTCTTGATTAATATTAACTAGCCAAATAGAAGCTTGTATTTTGTCATTTACAAAGCATTTTGGTAGTCAAATAAGAGTGTCTTTTATGAAATATCTTGTTAAGCTCAAATGGTTTGAATAAATCATAATAGATTGAATTAGAACAACTTTATCACAAAGTGTTTCCTCATGTTAATTTATCTAGCTTAAATGTTTGAGATTTCACACAAATCTACCTTTTTTTCTTTTCTTTTTCTAAAACCCATTGAATCTCTCTCTATTTCTAGTTTTCTTGTTGATGAGTGGTGAGGTACCCCTACACTCAACCATACAAATATGAGCGTAACACACGCGATCTAGTCGAACTCCGCAGATGAACTGCCTACACGCCTCATGGAACACTTAAGGTTAATTATTCGTTGTCTTCCTAGACTTACTTGTATTTTTCATGGTGTATGGTTAAGTAAGTTTGAGGTATATGATTTTTATGTCTTTTCTAGTTTATCTCCTATGCTATCAAGGTGAAGGGTTGAAGAGACTAATTAACTAACTCTAACTAACTAACTAAGTCTAAATTAACCTAGCGTTAGCATCCGTTCCCACTTACCATTCACACCCTGAACCAATGCAACCATGGCTACCAAATGCTAGTCGTTGCTAGGATCACCACACGTAACGCACGTGCTCGAAGTAGTCGTACTGAGGCACTTAACTAGGAGAGAAGGGTTGAGAAATAATTAATAACTAATAAAGCATTTAAATGGAAAATAGTAAATAACAATAAATAAAATCCTAATTAGCCTATTCCATGCACTATAAGGTTTATCCAAGAAGCTCGTCTTTATTGTTGTACACAAACTTTTGTTCAGGTACAATGTTTGCTCGAATAAAGATCCATTCACTTTAGGACTCCTACTGTGAGCACATGGAAAATATTCTATCTCTGGAGTGATCAATCTACTTGAGTTTCACTATGGTCTAAGCTTAGGATGAGAACAAGAGAGAGCTACCTCTTATTTATAGATATGATGATGCACTGCGATATCGCATACGCGATATCGCGGGGGACAACACGATATCGCATACATGATATCGCTAGGGATGTGATATAATGACATCCATGATATCACATCCCATCATACCCCCATGACTAAATGAAAACTCATCCTTGAGTTCCTTACAATAATATCGGGAAGGTATGGGATTATTGACTCAAAATGAAACTAATGGAATGACATGTGAATGGATCATCACTACAAGACACAACAAAATTGGTGTTCATGACAACAAGGGTGAACACCTTATTACATTTGACATCAGGCCTTAGTTGGCAGCTGAGAAAGAGAGAGAGAAAGAAGTGTTGTTGCTGCCAACGCCAAGATTGCGTCTTTCATTGTCCATCCGTAAGCACACCATTGGTCTTGCTCCTTGCATAGCTACTTTCAGCATCACTCCATTCCAAATGTTTCTTCCAGATCCATTCCATTGTTGTATGATCATCATCTACACACACAACACAATCAAATATAAGCAAGGGTAAATGAATCATCATGTAGTTGATACCTTGCCTCAGTGAAAGGTCCATTGGCTGGGTTGTGGTATGGCTGATTGTAGATCTGGAGATATATTAATGATGACTACCGAAGGTGTAGGGGTTAGGAGAAAATCAAAAAAATTAGGCCCCGTACCCCCATGACTAATCTTGAACCTTTGGTAGCGTTAGAATGAAGAAATAAAAGAAATAAGAAAGATAGATAAAAAGGGACAACTAGGACATCGATGAAATTGATGTCAAGATGGAAATGAACAAAATAAAATAAATTGCAAAAATGTTAGGGAAAAGAAGTTAACTGGTGCACCAAATAGGAATGTTAGTGGGTCCTCCCCAAAGTAAGCTCATGTCATAATGCCCTGACAAACCCACATTCAAAGAGTCTGTAGGCTCTAGGAATGTCATTTGGAACAAGAGTTAAAGTCTTAACCATAAGAATTTACCAAAAAGAAAACAATGCATCAACAAAAATATATACTAATGATACAGCCGATAATGAGGTGAATAATGGAGAGAAAGATTGAGAGGAGAGAATTAAATGGAGTCTCAAGAACAAGGTGGTGTATAGCCCCTTGTGTAGTTCATGATTAATGTGACTTAGCAAGTCCCATTCCAAGTCCAGCCTCAAACAAACCACTTCCAATGACTTCTCATTAATGCATTTGGCTAATCCATCCCCTTGAAGTAACAATAATGTTGTCTCTAAGAGCCACCACCATTCCAACGAAACGAAAGAGAAGAGAATGGGAAGTGAGAAGGGCCTTAGTTAGAGGGAACATTTTTAGTTCCATAACCAGTGCTTGTAGCCCAAGGGATTATTTTGTCTCAGGGGTATGCTTTGAATTCTCACTTTTCTTTATTTTCTTTTTCTTTTATTTTTTTTATTTTTTTGTTTTGTGTTTTTTATGCGTGAGAACCACACCATGCAAATACTTCTTATTTTTATTTGCTCAACTTCCAATAATTGGGTAATGTCAAAACGGTAAGAAAACTCCAGAAGAAAACATCCAAGCACCCAAGAGAATGGCCAATATAGATGCATCAAGTTCCCTTGAAGTCACACCCTTTTCAATCCTTGAGTCCTTCTTTAGTTTGAGAAATGCCCAGTCACTGATTCATTAAAGTTCTTATTAGAAAAGGACTGTACATTTCCAAGCTGAGAGAGACCATAGAAACTGGTGGATGGATGGATGAAGTGAACTCATTGCCTACCATATCAAAAGAAACATACCTTAGTATCAACATCATGACTTAAAGGTAAAAACCAAACATTAGCAATCAATAGAAACACAGTTCATACCATCATGAAGAACACTTATTTGGTGACAAACTTACAGGGTGGATCACACACACACACACACACACACACACACAATGGAAAACTGTAACAATGTTGTAAAACAAAAACAAAAAGATTTAAAGAAATTTTTAAAACAAAAACAAGAAAAGTTAAAGAAATTTGTAAAAAAAAAATGTGTAAGACAAAAACATGTAAAACAAAAACCTGTAAAACAAAAACGTGTAAGACAAAAACATGGAAAACAAAAACGTGTAAAACAAAAACTTAAAAAGAACTGAGGGCCTCCAATGATTAGCATAGGTGGCCATCTCCCCCATGACTAAATTGCAAGGGAGAGATTCGAAATAATGAACATCTATTTGAATTTTGTAAAAGTGCCCAACTTCTCCTGATTGATGTTCTCAATTAAGGGATGGAAGTTGGTGACATTCATATTCCAATGTGTCTATTGCTTCGTTGTTAGCATGAGTTGTTTCCTCAGTTCATTTTGTGCATATTGAGTTGCTCTTTCTAGTAGCTGTTAACCACAGGATTTCCACTACTAGTGTGGTTGCTACATATAGGCACCTTTGAATTTGTGTTTCTTGGCCACACCGGTTACATGGAAGAGATGTTGAGCATTCTTCCATGTCATCACCCTCTATGTCACTGTATGTGATGCATGGAACTTTCTTCTTCTCGATCTTTCCATACCTATTTATCTTATATATCTCCAAGGAAAGATCACGAATCCCTAGGTATGCATCTATTGTACTTAGCCATGGCCTTCACATTATGATTGGGAAGTCCCCTTCGTTGTTGTTGACTTCAATCACCAGGAAATAAGCTGGGTAGGACCAACCACACACAGTGGTAACAATGTCCTCTACCAATTCCAAGGGAATGGTGATGGACTGGTCTGCCAGCTTTAGTTGAATGTTGCTCTTCTTAATTTGGGGTAGGTTCCAGGATTGATACATCTCTCATGAAATTAGGTTGACTTCGGAACCTGAGTCAAGAAGAGCCTTATGTGGTGCATTCTCGGTGACTTAGAGATAGATCAAGGGACTCCTAGGATCAGATAGTTTCCTAGGAAGGTGGCCTACCTTAATCCAGTCAGTTATGATATGTGTTAACATAACCGTATACATTGAGCTCTGATGTTGGACTGAATGATGCTCCGAAGCTTTATGTGTTGGAGGAGCATACCGAGACTCAACCGCTTATTGTTGTGAGAGCTTGTCTGGGATTTTGGTTCTAAAGAAAGATCTTCTCTTGTTATGATTATCATAACCAGCAACAGGTTGGATGTTTACGGCTCTCGTAGTATTGCATTGTTGCAGTTGAGTGGGGAGTTCCCCGTGCATTGTTGGAGCAGATGGATGAGGAGGATGGTATGGGTATGGAGCATCTCCCAAAGGAGAAGGAGTCCTTCTAAAGTACTCCCAAACTTGGTAGTGATGTCATGGAGTTGCGTAACCCATAGGGTCACTTGGAGAAATTGGCTACTGCACATAGTAACCATAAGGATCAAGTTGTCGGTAAGGGTATTGTTGCCTAGGTGGTGGCATCCCCCATGACTCTGGGTGTTGCCACTACTGATGTTGCCCGATGGGTTATGGTGGAGTTCCACTTGAATAGTAGGTCAACGGTTGGTGGAACTGTCTTGGGTTACCTTGGGGATAAGGCAACCTTCGAGGTATCTTCCATTTGTTAAGTCTTGAGTTGAGTGCATAAACCCTAGACTCTTGTAGATGTGAGATGATTGGACAACATCCCTTAGGATGGTCGTAGTAGCATATCTCACATCCACCGTCATCATCTGTGTCCGAATTCACAACCTCATCGGAGATAGTTATTTTCCCCTCACCCTTGTCATGTGCAAGGCATGAATCTCTCCGCTTTTTCTTATCTTTATCACTACTTCATTCCTCCTTAGACTCCTCTACTATTTTTAGGACAAGTTCAAGTCTACTATCCAAGGAGTCTTGTATCTAATCTACCTTAGTCGCTACCTCTGTTGTTAACTTTTGAAGTGGTAAGGTTTTCCTATTCAACAACTCTTCGAGTGGTGACTCATCCTCTTCATCACAGAATTTCACTCCCTTCTTTCAAACAGAGAAATCATAGTTATATTCTTCCACACTTTCCCTTTTTCGTAGCTCCCCTTCTTCTTTGGCTACTTGTTCCAAAAATCTATGAATCTCATGGGATCTAAGTTCTAATAATCTCCCTTGGGCATAAGTCCCAAGGGTTCTCCTGGTTTCATACCTTAGCCCATCTACAATGTGGCAGAGTTGATTCCACTGTGCGTATCCATGGCCCAAGCAACGATGTAACAATGCATAGCAGCGGCCCATGGCAGCATCCAAGGGTTCATGAGTACCTTGCTTCCATCCTTGGATCTGCTTACATGAATTAGACACTCTGGAGTACGTTTCATATTTATCTTTGAAGAGTTCTAACATCGTACTCCACCTCCTAATGGTTTCCAATTCTAAGGATCGATACCAACTCTCTGCTTCCTTGATGAGTGTCCTGGGATACAACTTTAGTTTCTGCCACTTGTTCTCTATGTTCTACAAGGTGCAGGCATTGCAGAATTCTTGTAAATGATTTTTTGGATCCGCATTGTATCCCCCTTTAAAGCGTGGGATATTATTCATGTCTAAGCGCTTGATCCGGCTATCTTTTTGATGCCTTGTCGATATTCTTACAACCTCCATTATATCAAGCATGCTTCATGTGGCAAGTAGGGGTTTATCACGATCATCTCTTTCATGACTTCTATGATGTCTTTTTTGTTCCCTACTTTCCCTTCATTCATGCCCTTGTCCTCTCTCTCGACTCTCTCGTCGAGGCCTCTCATTTTTCCTACCTCTATCCTCACCGTTATGCTCATGATGGCTGCGCCTAGATGTGGAAGGAGAGGATGAGTGATGAGATGAAGGAGAAGAAGAAGGAGAACCATCGCCATGATGATGCTTCTTACCTTCTCTTCGGCTACTATGAGCCTGATCTTGATGACGATCTAAGTGCCCATCCTTGTCATGTGTTGTTGTTCCTTCAGTGAACAGCTGGTGTCACGGGGATTAGAACCAGGGTTTTGTATCATGGGTCGTAGGTTCTAATACACCACCTCCTTATTATCATTAAGAGGGGGAATATCTTTCGATAGAGAACCTGTTATAAGTGGTTCAACATCTCTGATTTCACTTAGGACGTGTAGGAACTCTTTGCCCTTCAATAGTGTATGTTGTCTCTCCTACCTTGAGTCCCTCATACGTTTTGTGGCTATAGGATGATAATCCCTTGTGTCAAAATCACCTATAACATATTTAGCATAGAGTTGTATCATGCCAATCTGTGCCAGAGCATGGAGAAGCATGTTTGGGACTGATCGATCTAGAGGTAACACAATGTTACCTTGCAAGTCTCTCCAGCGCATCTATTCATCCTGATGGAGGACAAAAGTAAAATTAGGTATATACTCATCAGGATGACTATACTCCACCCTATATTGTTAAGGAACTGGCGGGTTTAGGTTATGTGTTTTTGATTGCCGACTGTTCTTTGTATGATTCCTAGGTGGTGAATTGCTCTTATGAGAAGAAGACATCTTGATTTAATTCAGTGTGCTATTAACCATTATATAATTTTTTCCTTAATTAACCCTAAGGTTCATTTAAGCTCCAAACAATGTGAATGATCTCTTATGTTCTACTTAGCGCACAAACACTTAGTCCCCGGCAACAACGCCAATGATGAGTGATAAGGTACCCCTACACTCAACCATACGAATACGAGCGTAACACACATGATCTGGTCAAACTCTGCAAACTAAGTGCCTACACACCTCATGGAACAATTAAGGTTAATTATTCGTTGTCTTCCTAAACTTACTTGTATTTGTCACGATGTATGGTTAAGTAAGTCTAAGGTATATGATTTTTATGTCTTTTCTAGTCTATCTCCTATGCTATCGAGGTGAAGGGTTGAAGAAACTAATTAACTAACTCTAACTAACTAACTAAGTCTAAATTAACCTAGTGTCAACATCCATTCCCACTTACCATTCACACCCTAAACCAATGCAACCATGGCTACTAAACGCTAGTCGTTGCTAGGATCACCATGCGTAATGCACGTGCTCGAAGCGGTCGTACTGAGGCACTTAACTAGGAGAGAAGGGTTAAGAAATAATTAATAACTAATAAAGCATTTAAATGGAAAATAGTAAATTACAATAAATAAAATCCTAATTAGCCTATTCCATGGACTACAAGGTTTATCCAAGAAGCTCATATTTATTGTCGTACACAAACTTGTGTTCAGGTACAATGTTTGCTTGAATAAAGATCCGTTCACTTTAGGACTCCTACTGCAGGCACATGGAAAATATTCTATCTCTGGAGTGATCAATCTGCCAGAGTTTCACTACGATCTAAGCCTAGGATGAGAAACAAGGGAGAGCCGCCTCTTATTTATAGATATGATGGCACACCGCGCTATCGCATACGCAATATCGCTAGGGATGCAATATCATGAAGGCCGTGATATCACGTCCCATCACTTGTGGAACTTTCTCTCTAGGGGAAATTAGGAGTAGACTAGTAGAATTGTGCTCAAGTATTTTTGTAAAATTTTATTTGTTTCAAGTAATGTACTATAGGGACTATGTACACTAAGTGATTTGACAAAATAAGAATCTTCAAAAACTCACAATATTTGACAAAGCTATCTTAATTTATTTTATGATGTTCAATGACATTTTCATTTATAAGCCCAAGCATTTCAAAATTCATAATAGCAAACACATACTCACATTTAGTTTTTTTTATAATCACTAAGTTTATTTGAAGGTATCTAAGCCTTAGTGTTGCTAGAAGACCAACAAGCACCTAAACCCTATTTGAAGAATACATTTGCATCATGTGACCTCAAAGCTGCAAGACCATAGGCATCCAAGCATTGGCAATCCAAAAGGGCCACCAAGAGAACCACCTACACATAACATTGGGCTTGTTGAATTTTCATTTTTCTAGTAATGGCCAACATAGTTCCCATTACCTTCAACATGGATGCCACAAGACCAATGTTGGATTTGTTGGGGTTTTTCCTTCACAAAAGCCAGCATTGGAGTGTTTTGGGTTTTCTTTTTCTAGCTAGGCCAACATTACCCCAACAATTCTAGCATGAATTCCATGATGCTAGCATTATTCCCATGAGGCTAGCATAGATGGGTGAAGCCAGCATGATTGGAAAAGTCTGTTTACAATTTATAGTATCTAGCATGGTTTTGGTGACCTATGTGCATCAAAACTTGTCATAAATGGAAAACTACATTGGAAATTATGGCCTACCACATCTGCAAATCAAACCAATTTATTAGAGATCATGG
Organism: Gnetum montanum; assembly: GCA_015680685.1. Classification (NCBI taxonomy): domain Eukaryota; kingdom Viridiplantae; phylum Streptophyta; class Gnetopsida; order Gnetales; family Gnetaceae; genus Gnetum; species Gnetum montanum. The sequence goes on from MNCI01002224.1 coordinate 67,916, forward strand.
AAAAAATTTTCAGCCAAAAGCTAGTAACCATATAGCCTATAAAATCCAAATTTGAACATGGTGAGGGGATTCCATGAAAAATTCTTTCACTAGAAAACATTTTCTTAGTTCCACCGTTTGTAACCTTGAGTGCTTAAAACCTTTAGTACTTTGTAAGACTTTTTGGACAAATTGGCAACTACTTGGGCTTTAAAGACTCTCAGCATAGTACCATTGCAACAAAAAAGTCAAGCACATACCTTACCCCTTGGCAACCAATGCTCCACATACCTAACCCCCTTTGCAACTAATGTTGCACATATCTTACCCTATTTGCAACTAATTCTACACATGCCTTACCTTATTTGCAACCAACGTTGCACTTACTTTACCCATTTTTTAACTAGTGTAGTAGATCCAACTTGAGAACTAGCAAAGAGTTTCAGGAATGGAACTTTGGGGTGCCTAACCAATGTTGCACTTACTTTACCCATTTTTTAACTAGTGTAGTAGATCCAACTTGAGAACTAGCAAAGAGTTTCAGGAATGGAACTTTGGGGTGCCTAGTTCATGGAGCTGACTGCAAGATGCACTCTATGAGTTTCATTGAGACTGCAACCACTTCTTACATAGTTCTTTATGCATTTTAAACACAAAAAATTTATACTCCCTTGAACTTTTTTGTATCTGCAACTATTATTATTTTCAATAAAATTTGCAATTCATTTGTTTTGTGCAAGTTTATTTTTCCTATTTCTCTAGGTTAGATATGCAATTTTTATTTAATTCATTTACACTGTTTTATAATTTCTAGGTTCCTAGATGATCAACAAGATTATCTAGGGTGCTTCAGATCCTCTTCTCAAAGGCGTTTGGATCCACAGTTAAACTATTCCACCTAGAATTTTTGGTTTCCAACACTAAATTTTTTAGGTGTTACACAATTAACTTGTATTTTGGATTGAGGTCCTTGTTTTGATGTTTTAAAGCTAGGTAAAATCACAACCACAAAGAAACTTATAAAAAATATTTTCCAAAGCTAGGATAGTGTTTGAAAAGTTTCATGATCCCCTAGTGGGCATGGCAAGAACCTTTGAAATCCTCAAAATAGTGATTATGATTCTATGCTTCAAAATAAATGACTATAACTTCATGTCATTTAGGGTATCTAGATTGTAATAATAGAGTTTGACCAAGTGCAGATGGACTATCCTATAGAGATGCAAGAGGAAAACCTAGTGTTGATGCTGAAAAAACTTTTCTACATTAAAGAATTTCTTAATCGATGGCAGCACCAATTCTAGTCTACATTTGAAGTGCAGTCATTTCTCCTTGCAGACTTCAAAAATGAACAACTGAACATCATATAGATTACCTACATGCTAGATTACTTTCTTAGGATGAAGAATCATAGTTTAAGAGTAAATAGGATGAGCCTAGCAGGTGTTCATGCAAAGCGAATGAGCTTAGGAGTAGTATCACATAATGGAGGAAAGAGAGGATGATCAAAGAGCAAACACAAAATGATCCCATTTTTAAGATTCTTTAAGCTAAGGGCCGGTCGATCTATTGAAGCTGTAGTCAACCTATCATATCATTAAAAAAAACTGGCTCACTATACTGTTGGTCAACCTATTGGAATTATGGTTAATCAAAACAAGATCCAATCAACATAAATACTAAAAATAGTAACAAGAATATCTATTCATCAATCAACCTAATGAAGTATATGATTGACCTCAATAATGTGCAATTAATACAAATACACAAGAGGTTCTTCCAAAAACAAATAACAAAGGATGAGCAATTCTAAGTAGTCTAACAATAAGTAGAACTACTTAAAAAGAAAATTTCCATCTATTCTAGTCTAAGAGCACAATATCAACCTACCTAATATAGATTAAGATGCTTATGTACCTAGATAAACTGGGACATGGCCCAGGTCCCAATTCTCTTTTACTTTCTTCAAATTTATTGAAAGGTTGTGGCTCAATGATACCCTTCCCTTTAGTATTTTCCTTATGTAATAAGCTTCTATTTATGTAGGCTTCTATTTAAGTACTAATTTGTCACCAACTTGCTTTGATTTCTCCATCATCATATTTAAATTGGTTGTCCCTTGAGTGAATTTCTCAAGATCATATTTGAGATTTGTAATTTTTTGATCCTAATGCCCAATAGTGACTTGAGAGTTATTGAGCTATTTGAGGAGGTTTTTAATTTTTTTCTTCTTTTCTTGAAGCTGAGTTTCTCTCTCCTTAAGACCTTTTTAAAAAAAAACTACATCTAGTTTACAAATCTGCATGAGAAGTTCATTTCTCTTGGAGTTAAATAGCTTAATCTTTCAACTTTAATTCTTGTTCATGAAGTTTGATCTTTATTCTTATGCAAATACTTTGAAGCTTGCAAAAATAATTTAGAAGTAGCTCATATCTTTCTTCTCCATCAATTTTTTTCTCTTCTTCAACTAGATAATCCTCTTCTTCAAATGTCATCATCAGAATAAGATTATATTTTTCATTTGTATTCTCATCAAATGAGGACTTCTCTAATTCATCCTAAGAACAAAGAGCCTTTTTTCCTTTAGACTTATCTTTTTTTTTTTTTTAGTTTTTCATTATTGGACATTTTAATGCAATGTAACCATATCCATGGTAATAATAATAGTAAATGTCATTTTTCTTCTTATTATTTTATCATAAATCAAGGATCTCTCCCTTGAACATTCTCTTAAGAATTCTACAAAATTTTCTTGTTAGAAGGGCCAATTCATTAAAGTTATCTAAATCAGCATCTTTAGTATCCTTTGAGGATTTTAGAATAATGTTATTCTCTAATGATCCAACATCATTATCCTCTTGAAGAGACATTTTGTATATTTTCAAGTTGCATTGAAGCTCAGCGAATTTCATGAGATTGATGTCTTTTACTTCAAGGATGATTATCACTTTGGCATAACATTTCTTAGAAAGGCTTCCCAAGGCTTGTGAAAAAATTCTAAAATCAAGGCAATATTCACCAATTGTTTTAAGTAAATTTGCAATTTCAATAATTCTAAAGAAATACTTCTTTATGATTTTATCTTCTTTCATCTTTAAATGCACAAATTTCTTATTGAGAACTTATTCCTTGGATTGTTTACCACTATGGTTCCCTCATGTGTAGACTTAAGGAGATGTAAAATCTTCTTGTTAATTTTGCAATAGACAACTTAGTTGAATTATTCCAAGAAAACAGCATAGTATAAAGAATTAATTACCTTATCATTTGCCACATATACCTTCTTTTCTCCATTTTTGCAATTTTTTATATCCTTAGGCCTCATGTAAGAATTTTCACCTAGTGTTATACAAAACTTTGTAGATTCAAAATGATCATGTTTAACCAAAGGCCAAAATTCAAAATTCAAGGATTATAGAAAACACCTTGTTGGACTTGAAAATTTGGATTTCTAGAATGGAAACAAAAAATCCCAAGCATAGGAATAGTCTTAACCTCAAATTCCAAGGGCTTCTAAAAATGGAATTCAAGGTACCCTGGAAAGTCTTGTCAATAACCTAGGGACTTATGGAAGTGTAAATGGAAATAGCAAATGGAAATGAAAATGGCTCTAGAAACAAAAATAGAAAAGAAAATGTAAAGTAAAACTTTCACAACATGAACAATAACTTTATTTAAATAAGAAATAAATAATAAGATTCACAAAGTATAGATTATTCTGCCAAAAGCACAAGAAGTTGCTTGTAGGGGCTAGAAGTCCATTGGAAAAGGTAGGTTGTGTTCTATGGCAACTTCACAATCCAATTTCTTCCCAACTACAATCTCCAACAACTTTTTGTTCCTTTTCACCAAGGTCTGTAACATGGCCATGGAAATGGTATTTCACTTTTGGTGTAATTATAGCTATGTGGGAGTCTTTGTGCCTAGCGTAATACTAGTTTCTGCTACCAAAAAGTGCTACAAGGTTACAATGGAATTTGGTGGTTTTGAAAAATCCAAAAAATACTATTACTTGTGTCAAAGTTTAGACTAGAATAAAGTATCTATGTTGGGTTTTTATAGGGTAGATTTGGCTATTTTTGGGTCTATACACCACTGCCATGATTTTTGAAAAATTGATGCCAATTTGTAGGTGCAATGATTATCAACTTTTAGTGTAGTTATCATTTATAGTATGTCTAGTATACACTACAATCACAAAACCCATCCATTTACTATAAATAGTATATGGACTTTTGTAACTACACTAGCTTTGGTGGACTACGTTGAGCTTGTTGGGAATGCCAAAAATTGGTGAAAAATATGAAGAGAGTTGGAAACGTTGAAAATGGTGGAACCCATTGGGAAATGTTGTGCCTAATGAAAAATGTTGTCTATGTTGGCCATTCAAGACTTGGTGGTGACTACGCTAGCCATTTTCATCTCCTAGAATGAAATAGACCTTCTTGTCTATTGTAGTACCATGTCTACTATTACACTAATTGATATTGTAATCCCATTGCTATTGTAGCACCCATTGCTACTATAATCCTGTTACTAATATAACACCCATTGCTACTATAATTCCCTTGAAAAAATGGGGTGACTACATTGTAGTTGGAAAATTAGGAGTGGAAAAATCCCAATAATTCCAACATTGCATCTTCATTGGGTCTTGGTGCTAGGTCTTTGTGGTGACTACACTGGGTTGAAAATGGGAAATCCCATCAACTTCATCTATACCAAGGGAGGGTATATAGCTTTAGCATAGTTGATGCTATACCCTTACAATAACTGATGAAAACATCAAGTTTGTCATTCCAAAGGCATTTTTAGCCTTTCCAAGCCCAAATATAGACATGAGGTACCTTTTTCCACTTCAGAGGTAAGGCAATATTGACTTTTAAGGCATATTTTCAGCCCCGAAAGACAAAGTATACAAGATTGTAGCTCTTGGACTATAAATCTTACATTTACAATGAAATTTTTCCTTAATTTGAAAAATGAAGGTTACAAACATGAATTTTTGGTGGTGTTTCATTAGCTTCTCTTTGTTGATGTGTAAAGGATTAACCGAAGAGACATCGACAAAGAATACAAAAAACCACTATAAGTCTGCCACTAACATTTCCTCTTTCCACTTAATCTAGTAATGTTGAACCATGCCCAAAGAGTGCTTATTATGATGATTGAAAAATTTTATGGTAAGGGCTATTCTTGGCTATAGGAAAATGGTACAAGATTAACAATGATTTTCAAATATTGACATCATGGTAAGGATATGGCATTAACATGTTGATCAATCAGTAGGTCTTAGCACTTCATGCTTTGAAGTGTGGTTCACTTGGTACATGTGTTTGAAGAACCAACATCTCACTCCAAGGTTTATTTGGCCATTAGGCTCCTCCCTTTGGATGTTCAAAGCCATAGATTTTGTTTCTTGATTTTCTTCAACCATCAAGCTTTTTGGCAATTTTGCATCCCTATTTTTTTGTGGGGTGAAACCCTCATTGGGTTTCTTTGCCAAAGCCAATTTTGATTTGGTTTTTCCCTTTGAGTGAGATGTGTTACACTCAATGGCATAGATGGTTTTCCACTAAATGAGGTGTTTTACATTCAAGTGGACTTGATAGTGAAGCATGAAAAAGGAATGTCATATGGCCATAGTGCATGAGTTTCAAACATTAGTCAACATTGTTATCTAAGGTAAATAAGGTCATAATTAGGCTATAGGGTTGGGCTTAAGGGAATGATAACAAAAATGATATGAGACAAGCACTCTTGACATAGCAAGATAAACTCATCAAATCTTACACACTGAGGTCACATGGTGACTTACCACCATAATGAGTTGCACCTCTACAATGACTTCAAGTTTCATCCTACAAGCATAACTCCAAGAGGACAAGAAAACTAGACATAGAAAACATGTTGTTACAATGCATAAGGCCACATAGAATGATGAATGAAACTAGGCTACCACAGTTACCAATGTTGCTAGTTTAAGGCCAATGTAGACCATGTTGCCATTTTAAGGCCTTAGAATGTCATAGAAAGATGTTTCGTTGTTGTCAAAAAGATGTCATGTAGGCTCACTTATTGTTTGCTATAAAGGTAATTAATGTTGATAGTCAGCATGCAATCCATTGCATGTAGTAAGGCTTTAGATAGGAATGGTTGACCAGATTGGCCAACTCATTGCCATTCATGTTTGCTATCCAGTAGGCCACATTGTCATAGGCCTTGGTGATTAAGAAAGGCCCTTCAAAGTTGGCTAAGAATTTTTTTCATGTTTGAGAATGGTCTTGAGGACTAGGTCTCCTTCCTTGATCTTATGCTCATTGAGGTTATGGCAATGCTATGGCTTCCATGCTCCAATCCTGCATATCCACCATAAGCACATTAAGTATCACCTAGTAACATGAGTAAATAATGCCAAAATGATATATAATACTATGGTAATTAGCCAAAACATGGCTTCTCATGATCAAACAATGTTAAAGAAGGCTATAAGAGGTCAAACAAAGGCCAAACGATGGGAACAAAAAGGTCAAAAACAAGGTTAAAAGCAAGTTGCAACATGATGAGCTAAGGAGATACCAATCAAGGTGGAAAACCTAAGGTTAAAAATGATCAACTACGATTAAAATTTTGCCAATTTTAGGCCTTAGTAGGCCATATTGCCAATTTTAGGCCATGGTTGGCCCTATTACCAATTTCAAGCCTTGGCAACCCATAGTTACATGGTGTCAAATGATGGTGAAGAATGGTCAAACCCCATTACCTAACATCAATCAAAGGCTAAACAAATTCCATAGAGGTCACAAAGAGAAAATAAGGTAGATACGGTGAAATTGAAGCTATGTAGATAGTAAATGAGATCAACTAATGCAGAACAAGGTCAAAACACCATGAAACAAGGTTAACTGAGTCCAAGTGGAATACATGTGATAAAACATGGTTACCATTATTCTAATAGGATTAGATTTTACTAGTTTTAGGCCTTAGTAGGCCATGATGTGAGGCTACAAGGTTGCTGGGGAAGTTTGGGAACATGAGGGGATCATTCTTAAATTCTTTTAAGGTAAATTGGTACATTTTCTTGTGACTATGCTAAGCCCTACCAATGACTATGTTGGTCCATCATAGTCAACATTTAGGGGCAATTTCCTAGGCTTACTATGACCACTTTCAAGCTTCTAATGGTCTAGATAGCTAGTGTAGGGGATGAGTATTGAATATTTACAAGTTCTATCACTATTTTAACCTTCCATAAGGCTAAAAAAACATGTTTTTTTAAGTGGTTACTATGATGGGCCAGCAAGCCCCAACGTAGTCACAAGGAATAGAAGAGTTCATGGGATTTCTAGGGCTAAAACATAGTGGAATTGCAACTTGATTCCATGGAGCATGGTTTGGATATTCCAAGTCATTTTGAGTGGTATACTGTTGATTGTTGTTATCACATGTTTCCTTCCTACCATGACTACGTTGGGCTAGTGTAGTCACAATAGTTGTTAGCATAGTTATACATGGGAAATGGATTTTGATAAGTTTTAGAGCTTAAATGGCCATGCTACTAGACTTCTAGGATCACTGGTGCTACTAGCTAGGGTCTTAGTGCCAAAACTATCAACTTTGATAATTGTTTAGGGCTTGGAAGCCCAAATACCCTATGACTATGTTGGGCATATAGTACCCAACATAGTTAAGAGATTAGAGGTGAAAAACAATGAATTTATACTCATTTTCCAAGGTTCCAAGATCTAAGTATGCTTTGCTAGTGTTCTAGGTCTTTCTGAGAGAACATTTTAGTAGTTTCTAGGCTATTTTGGATGGTTCCAAGCTAACTACCCTAGGTAACATCAATGACTATGTTGGCCTAGTGTAGTCACATCCTCCCTGGTGTAGTTGGGATTGGGAAATGCCAAAAATGGAAAAAGTGGTAAGATTTATGATCAAACAAGCTCTGATGAGACTCTAGGGTTTTCCAAAAGTGGATCAAGGTCTTTTATTCCAATTTTGGTCAATTTTGAGTGAACTACCCTAGGAAACAATAATGACTATGTTGGACTAGCATACTCACATCCTCCCTAGTGTAGTTGGAATTGGAAGATGTTCGGGAGATGAAAAACTACCAAGTGCTATCTTGGTTTTTAGTTAGGATAGGTTTTGAGGTTCTCGAGAATGAGTTTTGGCTTAGAAATGTCATGTTTTAGCTTTGTAGTGGACTCCACTAGCCACCACTAGTGATTACACTATCCACGTGTATTCATCAATGGAAAATGCCTTTTGATGTGGGAAATGATAAATTATTCCTACTCTTTGTGGTCTAGCATGTTCTTGAGGTCTTTAGGGATGGATTTGGACTTGAAAATGATTCTTTTGAAGGTTTTGAGTGGAGTACACTAGACACCTACTATGACTATGCTAGCCTAGAACATTTACCCTATTCCCAAAGTAGTCACACTTGGAAAATGGGTTTTCATGGATTTTTGCAGGGTTTTTGGGTGGTCGGTCAACATTCTAAGATCACTATATGTCTTGAGGAGGTGTTTAGGCTCTAAAGTGTAGATTTGAAAATCTAGAATGGCTTCTATGATTAATTCTTTTCATAAACCCTATTACTACAT
>MNCI01002224.1:77293-95456 GCA_015680685.1 Gnetum montanum
GATAAGTGATTAATTGTTTACAAATGTTTTTATAAAGTCATGTAAAATTGAGTTTTAAGGCTATTACGCATTTACCCCTATGAAGATGGGCAATGTTGAGACTTTGAAAAAATTTTTCCATCAATGTCCCATGATCCTAGTCATTGGTTGAGATGTTAGGAAGGGTATAGAGGTGGTTTGGACTAAATTAAAAAATTTCTAATAATTTTTGTCAATGATTTTCCATGACCATGTCATGTTTTTAGTTCTATACTTTCATTTTCATATTTTTGATTGTAAATAGTCATTTTCCTATTTTGATTGTAATTTTTCATTTTCATGTTTTATGGTTGAAAACTAAATCGTAAATAATTTATAACACTTTTCTAGTTTTTGGCCATGGTGGGCTATGCATTATTTTCCAATTTAAGGCCATGGTGGCCCCTATTGGCAGTTTAAGGCCATAGTAGGTCGTTGGGTTAATAGTTTTAGGCCTTAGTGGGCCATACGATATTTGCAAGTTTAAGGCCATGGTGGGCTGTAAAAAGAAAGAAGAATCTTTGTCTATTTTATGCTTAAAATTTTTATGGTATTTTTGGTGTTAACATATTTATGGTTTTTCATGTTTAATGATTTAAGAAAAAGTAAAAGGCTTTACAAGTAAATTATAAACAAGAGTGAACTTTAGGTTATTATGTTATTTGCAAGTTCAAGGGCATGGCGAAACATTGTTCATACATTGTCTAGAAGTATGGGATGCTCTCGAAAGAGTGTACAAGATAAAACTAATAGTCAAAAATGATATAATGTCATGAATGTAAACAACAACTATTAAAAAAAAAAAAGAAATGGTCTGTGATGTATTTGTTGCTTGATCCTTGATAAATCAAGAAGATTTCCTTATGTGATCCTGGTTTCAACATTCTCCTTGTTCAGAATGACAATCTATAGGTACTCTCATTNAAACCTATATGACCTAGTCATAAACTCTTCTACTCACAAAGATGTAGCAGCTCAAGTGTTAACCTCTATCCTTGTGAGTGGATATGTGCTTGCTAATAGAGAGTTGATCCACTCTATCATTAAGCAAGCTTCACGTAGGAATAATAGACATCAACTAGTGCTCAACCTTTGCCATATTGAAGTGAAGATTGACTCTTGAAATGGAGAAGTGTTATTGGCTTCTCTCATTATTACCATACATGTCGGTAGATACAAGGTTCACCATGTTCATGTGGATGATGGGGCGACCAAAAACATAATACCATATTCCATTATTGACAAGTTAGGCTTAATCAAGAAAATCCAAGTGACCACCACCTTAGCACTGAAGTCATTTAATGGCTCATAGGTAGTAGTGTGAGGTTCCATCTCCTTGGATTTCTTGGCTAGTAAGCAATTTCCTACATTTGCTAACTTCTTAGTGGTCAAGGAGACACTTGGCTTCAACTTAATCTTAAGAAGACCATGGTTAGTAAAGCTTCATGTAGTCTCATCCNTGGTTCTAACCTCCTTCATCCTTTCCAGATTTGGTGGTTGAGGCCTCAGTCCATGTACCTTGGGCCCCCTATTCATGGATGCAATTGATCTTGGTGTAGGTTATTTCAAAGCCTTTTATTATTGGTTACTTTCAGTGGACTTCATTGAAGGTTTGGTGATAGGTAGATTTCATTTCTATTGTGATGATGATTTCTTGCTAACCTCTAAGTTGTGGGCCACTATAGGTGGGCTCTAGTCATGGGTTGTTATAGGCTTACTTGTTGAAGGTGAAGGAACCCAAATAACAAATGGTTTCCTAGGCTTTGGAGAATTAGCAACTTGTGGTCTTGGTTGTGACATTAATGCCACTAAAGGTGGGACATGTATGATGAAGGGATTCTTAGGAGCTAGAGGAGGTAGTACCCATATGATAAATGGCTCTCTAGATTTTGTGTTTTGGGGCTACGTGGTACTCTAATGACAAACAATTCCCTAGGAGGATTGGACCATTTGGTTTCCATATATGAAGCTACGGTATAGGAGTTATTGTTAGCATTTCGAGAGTTAGGCTCATTCAACACCAACTCTCTATGGTCTATCATCTTTTTGAGGTCATCCTTTAATGCTAAGAAAAAATTAATATCATGACTAGCCATTTGATGATAACGACAATGCCTCTCAAGTCTAAAGTACTTCAAAAACTTGGGATCATCTTTAGTAGCTATTGTTGGATCTTTAGCTATGTCACAAAGATGATGGTACCGCTTACAAGCTTCTTCAGATAGTTACTTATGTTGTGTATGGTTGCATTTAAGCAACTATTCTAGAAGCTCAGAGGGCTTCATAGGCAACCAAGTGTGCTTAGACCTATCCTTCTACCTAAAGTTTGGTCTTGGTTGATTTGGGGTGTAGGAAGTGGATGGTTGGGATGAATCTAAAGATGCATTACATGATGGTGATCCTCACCTCTCTTCTTATTTTGAGTCTTTTGTTACTACAGCGATGGTTGTATCTTCTTTCTTGGTTTTATCCTTATCCCTCCTTGCATGTTGATTTTTGATGCCACATAGGTTAGATCATTGCTTGTCTCAACTACCTCCTCAATGTTCTTGGTTTGTGAGAAGGCTTCGCTTAGTGTTGGGGCTCTAAGTAGTAAAGCTTTGACTTGATATAGACATTTACTACTCCCTTGTAGATGATCAAGAGGCGAGTTTTGATAATAGGCTCTAAAATCTTGTTAAGCATTGAGTTCCATCTTTGAATAAAACTTTTGATTGGTTCAGGTGACCCTTGCCTCACCTTCATCAATCGGTCCAATGTGACATTTCGCTTCAAGTTGTATTTGAAACAGTTAACAAGTTGGTTAATCAAGTCATCAAGGAAAGATATTGAACATCTAGGCAAGGTTTGGTACCAATATAGAGCCTTATCCTTGATGAACATGAGGAAAATCTATAGTATTGTATGAGGAAAAGCTTGTAAAAATAGACACTCAAACCTAATGGTGACTATATGTGTGTTGGGATCCCCTTCATCATTATATTTGGTGAAGTTTGGAATAGGAAAACCTATAGGCAATGTTATTAGAGGCATCATAGGGCTTATAAGATCATCCTAGTAGAAGTCCATAACCTTGATTGTGTGAGATCTATTAGCTTTGAGTTTTTGCAACTCTTTAATAAGGTATTGAATCATTTGGAAGACTTGATCTAAGCCTTGAGGCATCCCTATGGGCTATGGTGCTTGTGTCAATGGTTAAGAAGGGAGTTGAGAGGTTTGTGACCTCATGATAGGCTACAATATCGAAGGGAGAGGTTGGGTTATGGTGGTCATAGGTGAGCTAAATAAGGAAAATGATGTTTGTGTCAAAACTTGAGGCACAAAGGGGATGAAAGGAGTATGAGAGGCTTGTGTTACTTGGAGCCCCAATGAGGGCCCCACTGGTATGATAAAGGAAAATGTTGAGGTAGACATTTCTGGCATTGGGTAAATGGAGTGAGGCTATGTGGCAAAGGGAATTGATGAGAATAAGGAGATGGACTAAGACAAGGGTTGTATCGAGTGTGTGGCAATAATGGATGTGAACCCAAACATGGTAGGATGGATAGGAAGAGAGTTTGATCAAGGGACTTGTTCCATCAATGAGGTAAGAGACGTGAAGTTGGCTGCAATTTGTTTGGGGATTTGAAGATTAGAAAAGACTTCTAATGAAGGTGTCTGGCTCCTGTTCAACCTCAAACTCATCTTCCTCTTCTTGAGAATCCTCTAAGCTAATTCCCTAACTAAACTCATCAACCTCTTTGAGTTGTATAAGCATTTGTGCATAAAATTTGATGAGGGGGATTTGGTCATAAGGGGATGTGATGTATTCTTTTCCATCTCGTTGTATGATTTAGAATTGATGCTTAGTGTCAAATTTGGAGTGTGGTATTAACAGTTCAGCTTGTATCTTAGCACAGAGGAGGTTGTAGAGCTCCTTATCGATAACTATGAAATCTATGTTTTTGCCCATTTACCTAAGTGATTGCCTTTATTCTATAATAGTAGGGTCTTTTGAATCCTAAATACAAACTACATCTTGTTTGGATGCCATATTTGTCAGGTAAGAGGAAAAAGACATTGTTAAAAGATAGTTTAAGCCTTTTAAATATTTCTAGTAAAAATGTAATAAGTAGAATAATTCACTAACGTAGTTGATTAAAAATGGAAAAGTAGAAGGAAACTACTGCTAAGTGGTAAAAATCCTAAAAAGTTGTCTATTCCATCATGAATGAAATTGGGTTCCTATTGTGACTACTATGGTTATTGTGAGTACTATAGCTACTATGACCACTATTGTCTATTTCGTTGGATCTTGCCCTAAACGAAATTGGGTTTAGATGGAAAATCCCAACCAACTATACTAAGTGGTGGGAACAAAAAGTGGTAGATGGAATTGGGTTTCTAGATTTGGGTTTTCTAGGTAGACTATGACAGTACCCAGAAACTTAGCAACTGCTGTGAAAATACAATGAAAGCCCAACTACACTAGTTTCTAATATTTCAATGAAATATGTTTACAAATTTCAAAACTTCAAGATTTGACAGTTGAAAAAAAGGCTTTGGTCAAGAATTTTGGCGAAGGCCCTCCTTCTAGCACCAATAAACTATTAAACTTGGAAATTTTGGTTTGTGCAATGGAAACAAAATATTCCAAGCATCAGAACAATCTTAACCTTGAATCCCAAGGACCTCTAAAAATGGGATTCAAGGTGCACTGGATAGTCTTGTCGATCACCCAGGGACTTACGAAAGTGTAAATGGAAATAGCAAATGGAAATGAAAATGGCTTTGACAATAGAAACAGAAATGAAAACGTAAACTAAAACTTGCACAACATGAACAAGAACTTTATTTAAATAACAAATAAAAAATAAGTTTCATGAAGTATACATTTTTGTGTCAAAAGCATAAGAAGTTGCTTGAAGGGGCTAGAAGTCCATTGGATAAGGTAGGTTGTGTTCTATGGCAACTACATGATTTGATTTCTTCCCAACTCTAATCTCCAAGAACTTTCCATTGGTTTTCACCATGGTTTGCAACATGGTTACAAAAATGGTATTTTACTTTTGGTGTAGTGGCAACTATGTGGGAGTCTCTATACTTAGCATAATACCAGTTTCTACTACCAAAAATTGTTGCAAGGTTCAATGGGCTTTGGTGGTTGTGAAAATGTCAAAAAATGCTATTTCTTGTGCCAAAGTTCAATCTAGAATAAAGTGTCTACATTGGGCTTTTATAGGGTAGATTTGGATATTTTTGGGTATGTACACCACTACCATGATTACTAATAGATTGATGTCAATTTGCAAGAGCAACGATTATCAACTTTCAATGTTGTTACCATTTATACTAATTTTGGTATATACTACAACCACAAAACCCATCTATTTATTATACATAGTAAATGGACTTTTGTGACTACACTGACACCATCCTTACTACGTTGGCTTTAGTGGACTACACTGAGGTTATTGGGAATGCCAAAAATTGATAAAAATATGGAGAGAGTTGGAAACTACAAAAATGGTGAAACCCATTAGAAAATGTTTTGCATGGTGGAAAATGCTATCTACACTAGTCATTAAAGACTTAATGGTAACTACGTTGGCCACTGTCATCTCTTGGAATGGAATAAACCTTCATGTCTACTATAGCATCATGTCTACTATAGCACCAATTGATACTGTAATCTTGTTGCTAGTATAGCACTAGTTGCTACTATAATCCCATTGCTATTGTAACACCCGTTGCTATTGTAATTCCATTGAAAACCTAGGGTGACAAGCTAGAGTTGGAAAAATGAAAATGAAAAAATCCCAACAATTCCAACATTACATCCTCATTGGGTCTTGGTGCTAGGTCTTTGTGGTGACCATGCTAGGTTGAAAATAGGAAAAACCTTCAACTTCATCTACACTAAGGAGGCAAATGGCTTTAGTGTAGTTGACGCTATTCCCCTACAAAAACCCATGCAAAGGTTAATTTTGGCCATTCCCAAGGCATTTTCAACCTTTCCAAGCCCAAATATAGACATGAGGTACCTTTTTCCACCTGGCAAGTGAGGCAATCATGACTTTTAAGGCATTTTTCAGCCCCAAAAGACAAAGTATGGAAGACTGTAGCTCTTAGACTACAATTCTTACATTTACAATGAAATTTTGCCTCAAGTTGGGAAATGAAGGTTACAAACATGAATTTTTGGTGATGTTTCACACCTCATTCTAATATTTCAATAATTATAGTTTGATCCATTAAAGAAAAAATGCCTATTAGTGAATTATGTACTTATAACAAACATGATAAAAGAAGTACAAACTCTTAATGAAGGTTTGTCCAGTCTTTAAGAAATAAAGCTTTAGTACCAATTCCAAATTAAATTTCATATTCTAGAGGGGGATGAATACGGTATCTCAATAAAAAATGCATAATCTAACTAGGATCTAATAATAAATAATCTTTAAAATGTTTAAATAAAATCAGAGTATAAAACATCTAATCTATGATCAAGAAAGAAATACAATAAATATATAAAATGAATAGTGCATACCAAGTTGTATAGTGGTTTGACTTGGGTCTGCTTCTACTCCATAGTGCTATCCAAATTTTTTCAACTCCTAGGTTCCCTTTCAATCTTTAAATCCTTGAAGAACAATGCTAATTTCAAGGATTTCCAATCTTCCTTTCGTATAACTATAATTTTGCAGTAAAAATCCTCAAACCAAATCTTAAAATAAAGAAAATTAAAAGGACACTTTCCAAATCTCATAATAGATTAGATTACATTAAATACAATAAATCACACAAAATATATAGAGATTTTAAATATAAGAATATAATAAGGGATTTTTTTTATTTTTCAAGCTTTCTTCCATGACAATATTTTAAAGCTTCACTACATATACTTTCAATCTACTTTGTTATTTCTAATATATCAATCTTCATCCAATGATCCTTCTCCCTTTGTGCACCAATGAGAATAAGAGCTATGATGTTCATAGATGAATGTTCCAAATTGGAAGACAAATGATAATCTTCATTCTTTAATGCTTTATTTGATTCATAACATTTTAGGGGGTTTTTTTTTTTTACTTTTTATCTTATGTCATTTTTCCCTAATAGATCGACCTTATTTGATGTTGGTTGATCTATGCTTTGGTCAATTGACCTTAAGCTCCATTTGGCAAAACTTAAGCTTGTACCACAATCATCCTACTTGATCTCAAGCATTCTGAACTAGGAAACTTTCATTGGCTATTTGTCTTTGGTTAGGTAATTTTAACAATGCTACTTTTTCACATATCTAAAATTAGCTAGCTCTCAAAAAGGTCAATCTTAAGTAGTATGGATCAATATATTAAACCATTTTATCAACCTTAGGATTTTTCAAACAATCTAAATACTGCTAATTTTGAAAATAAGCTCTTATGAATAGCAACTTCAACCATGATTCATTTTTTTCATTACAAATCTCTAATTCAATCAACATTCCAAAAGAGCCTTTTATTTAAAGGAAGATCCTCCATTATAATATTCCATAACTAAAGCCATAATTTTCCTTAATGCAACCATCCATTTTCTTATGTAGCATTTATTATCTCCTTAGCATAATTAACTTTCTTCATGTGACTTAACTTCTGAGTATAAGCAATAAATTGATAACAAACTTCAACTTTAAAAGAAAAAAAATTTATTTCTAGAAGTAAGATATCATAAGAAGTCTACATTTTCACTTGAAATTCATATACAAGAAACTATTTTTAAACATGCTCTAATTTTTTTCAAATATGTATAGAAAGAAAGAATGACCTCACACAACATATGCATATAATAATATAGGTTGCAAAAGAATGTAAAAAAATTTTATTTTGATCTCCCATAACAAAATTTATTTTCTACTATAATTATTTCTTAAAGTAAATAGAGCTTACTTGTCACTTCAAACCCTTTGAGTAATAAGGGTATTCTAGCTATAGCTATGAGCAAATTCAAGTCCAACATATTTCTAATATTTACAAATATCAAGTATTTTTTCCTTATGAAAACAATTTTAATTTCTATTTCTAGTACCATGAGCTAGAACTTTAGTCTTATTAATATTAACTTTCTACCAGAATGATTATAGTGATAATACAGGATTTGAAGCATATAATTTAATGTTATAGCTGATTTTGCAGTCAAGGCTACATCATCTACAAAGATAAGCATGTTCAAAAATAATTCATTCACTAACACAACATCATTAGAGGCATTTTATATTCATTCCTATAATTCATATATAAATATGTCAAAAAGAAGAGGGGATAAAGGACAATCTTGTTTAACTCCTACTAAACTATTGATAATTATTCCTTCTCTAGTAAAATTATCTTCAATAAGAATTTTAACCATCTCATAGATTCATTTAGTGATATAAATAACATCTTGTAAAATGTTAATATTATCTAATCTTTTTCAAAGTTTATCTTAAGTAAAAAAAGTTGGGAATTTTTGTTTTCTCCACACAATAATATACAATTATCATTTGGTCTATAATAGAATTACTCCTCCTAAATCCTTCTTTTGAATGAGCATGAAGACCTTGCATTTTTTCCCATAAACTAATTTTACTCTCCAAAATAGTATCTAATAGCTTAGTGAAAACTTAGTTGATAAAAATTCCATAATAATAATATACAATAGATCTTTAACATTCCTTCATCAAAGCTCTTATTCAACCTATGACATGTCATCATTCATGAACTATAATAATTTTTCATCTTAATTTATTGAAAATTTGAAGCATGGGCTCCTAAAATGTTTTAACATGATCTATAAGTCTATCTATGTGTTTAAGTATGCTTAATGTTCCTGCAAAAACTATTCTCTCATATCCTTTCAATAACACCTCTATGAATCAAATATTTGGATATCTAATTCATGGTCATAAATATTTTTTGGAATGACATAACCCACAATGAACTGATAATTATGAAAGTAAGGTGCACACCCATCCAATTGAATGTAGACTCAACCTACTATCCATAATCTTGAAGTAGTATGGAATGATGATAAACTATGATAAACCTATGCATACAATATTATTTAAAAATAGCATAAAATATGATACCAAACATGTAGAAGAGTTAATATAGGAGAAGGATATAACCATTTCCCTCTTCAAATAATAAGAAATTTTTTATTCTTGATGACAATAAGTTATACCTCATGTGAAGGGTTAAATGATATTTTGTAATACAATATGGTATATGGGAATTAG
Source organism: Gnetum montanum (assembly GCA_015680685.1). Taxonomy (NCBI): domain Eukaryota; kingdom Viridiplantae; phylum Streptophyta; class Gnetopsida; order Gnetales; family Gnetaceae; genus Gnetum; species Gnetum montanum. Next base: position 86,550 of record MNCI01002224.1, read on the forward strand.
AGATTTAAAATGAAATATTTTTCCCTGATTTGAGGTTTAAAACAAGGATTAAGTAGCAAATTTTACTATCTTATAGATTGTAGTATGTATGAATAACTTGTCATCAATGTTAGATGTTGTTTTTGAGCTAACACAATGATTTTTTTTTTTTAGGGATATCCTAGAGGTAATGCTAATGTTCGATGACACATGTGCTAATGACACTAGTATTAACACTTATACATGTGAAATAGATTTTGATACTAGTGATATTAAGACCGATGACACTGATGTGGGAGTTGGTGTGTCCACATGAAATGTGTCTACATGAGGCTAAAGCTAAAGGTGCTGAACGTGGTAAGAAGCATGCAATGATGCATGTGATGCTGAAACAAGTTCTCCAAGTCTCTCTTAAAAAATTATTCTATATTACGTATTTATTCCTACTATTTATAGGCTTAAGATTACACAAAATTCACAGCATCTAGAAATGCCAGCTTATTCTTCAATTTCGAAAAGCTGAGGTCACATGCTAAAGATGACATAATGATGTGCTGATGCAACATGACATGACATGGGAGTTAACATATTTGTGTACGTCTCTCCTAAAGGTAACACATATATGAATGTATGTTTTTAACTCCTCCATGCATGTTTACTTTGCTGTTGAGTAAAGTAGGATGTAGTGGTAGTCTTTTTTTAGTTTCTGATGTTTAGTTTAATGTAATACGTGTTATAAGTATGTTTGTATGAAGGAAAATGGTCTTAGAAGGTTAGAAATTGAGAAAATATTCAAAAATAAAAAGAATAAACCAAGAACCTTTATATGTGGTCCATGCTTCTAAATGCAAAATTCTCATCAAAAAAGTATAAATAGTAGTGAAACCCTTCCATTGTAACTTACCTTGCTTTTCCATTTGAGTTGAAGTATATAAAAGCTCTCCCTTCCTTCAATTCTTGAGTGCTCTTGTAAAGATGGTATGTGTGTTTGGAAAAGCTCTTATAGCTTATCCTTTTCTTCTTTCTTACATTTTAACACATGGTCATCTCAATTTGAGAAAATATGCCCTTCTCATGAATTCTTCTTCCAAGTTCTCTCAAAATTTTCTTTTATAGTTTCTCATAATTTCATACATTTTTTTATGTTTCTAGCATGTGTGTTTCATTCTCAAGTTCTTTCAAGTTTTTAAAGTTAGCTAGAGTAAGTTCACTCCATAATTAAATCACCTTCAAATACTAAATCTAAATATTATGCAAAGACAAAACTTTTCTTTTGCTAGAAAACAAGAAAAATAGCTATCTTCAATTAATTTATTATAAGATTACAACTTATTCTCAAAAATCCACAAACAATCAAAACTTGTCACACTCAAATGATATTGCAAGGCATGAGGCTCTACAACCATACAATGGCTATTCTCAATGGAAGATACAACCAATAGAGAATCTCTCCCATAACCCAATACTAACATCTCAACTCACAAGTAAGATACAAGAGAATAAAACACATAGATCAACACATCATAAGTTGATATTGGAGATGCAAAGACCAATTGAACTCATCTAATGTGCTCATCCATTCTCTTTTGCTTAACTCTTCACACATACAAGAGCTCTCTCTTACTCCTCCTCTCATCTACAATGATAAATACAATAATATTTGTTTTAAATTAGAAGATAACAAACCTAGAAACCTTTCATCAACTTAAATTGAGGCTTTTTAGATGTTTTTCATGTCTTCTCATCTTTTCCTTAGCTATTTCCATCCTTTTTCATCATGTATGATTATTTCCTAAATTGGGATTGGTTGTTTTGGAAGTGTTTCCATCCATACGGGTCATCCTTGATCTTGGGAAGACATCTCTATGTCAACCCAACTCTCAAGCAATACATCTACTATTTATGTAAGACATCTCTTCTAGGGTTAAGATGTCTCTACTTCTAGAAAGATGTCTTGCTTGAGATGTCTCATTCTTAGGTAAGATATCTTGTCCTAGACATCTTAGATTAGGGGAGACACTTTACCTAAGATGTCTTCTTCTTAATCAAGCCATCTCATCCTAGACATTAGTTCAAATAGTAAGACATCTCATCCTAGATGTCATTTCAAACAATAAGACATCTCCTCTAATCTTTAGACATTTCTTGTCATTCTTGAGCCTTGGCCAAGCCCTCCAAGATGTCTTTCTAGTATCTAAAACCTATAAAACATACACATAGGGAAGAAGAAAGGGATCAAAAAAGATGTTCCTACACTAGCTCTCCCACCCCTCAAAAAGTAAATTTATATGAGTAATGTAGTAGGGGTAGAAATGAGCCCTCACTCATGTAGTTTGGTCTCATGGATCCATAGAGCATCATTAATGAATTAATCCTTCCAATGAATCAAATATTCATGCCTATTCACTTCCCAAGTGCTATAAGCTTCCATCCACTTGAGTACAATTATCTTCTTCTCCATTGAAGGCTTGGACCAATCAATAGCCCCTTTCAACTTATCAATGCTATCCTATATGGTCTCCTCATTAGCTGCTCCATGATACTGCATAAGATCTAAAAAATTAACTATAAAAGACATATCAATGTCATTGGGTAAGTCACTCTTAAAAGTATTATCATTGATTTTAGCCTTGATTTTGAAAGTTCTCATCTTCTTGGGTTTTAATTTGAAGAAGTTAATACCTCTCAACTATTTGTTCTTCAAGTGCATCCGAAGCAAGTCACCAATAGTAAAATTAGGATTCTATTTTTTCTCATTCCTCTTGAGGACTTTCTCTTCAACCTTCTTCTTAATATTTGATCTTATCTATTCATGGAGATCCCTCATCTCTTGCACAAAATTAGCACTAAGTTGAGCTTCATCATCAAAGCTCTTCAAAGTTTTCATCATCTTTGGGAAAAATCCATAGTTCACCTCAACTGGGCTTTTTCCATTAGCAACATGAAAAGCATTATTATACAAAAACTTAGCATGGTATAAGAAGTTTTTCCACCTATTTGGTTGTCCATCACACAAACATCTTAATATGTTTAGCAAGGATTTATTCAGCAACCTCCAATTTGCCATCAAATTATGGATGATATGCACTAGAAAAATTCAAATTTGTTCCTAAAATTTTCCAAAGGGGCCTCTAAAAATGACTTGTTAACTTGGAGAATCTATCACTAATAATATTCAAATGGATACCATGCAATTTCAAAATATTCTAGAAAAAAAATTTGCAACATGAGAAGCATCACTCATCTTCTTGCATGAAATAAAATGTATCATCTTGGAGAACCTATCCACTATAACAAATATTGCATCTTTCCCACTTTTATTCTTGGAATTCTACTCACAAAGTCATTTCACCTAATTTACCATGGGCCCTTTCGAATTTGCAAAGGCATATAGTGTCCATCCACACCTTTACCTCCTTTGAACTTCTGACATATCAAGCACTCCTTTATAAGTTTCGTAACTTTTCTTGCCATACTAGGCCAAAAATGGTGCCTACCCATAAGTTCCAATGTTTTATCCCTACTCATGTGACCTTCCATACCACTATAATGCTTTTTGAACAAAATATTTTTCCTAAATCATAATTAGGAACACATACCTTTCCATTCTTAAAAAATAGTTCAAATAGACAATTACATATTGTGAGCTTGTAATATAAGAACATGACTTGACCATGACTTATTATCAATCACCATAACCCATGATCAAAGATCATGACTCATGGTATTGCAAATTATCACCTATAACTAAGTCATTCTTAACTCATGATTATTAAAATTAGCTCTAGTAATGAGTCATCCAATGGTATTTTATAAGTTCATTATAAGCCCTAGACCTAGGAAGTGTCATATGTATCCTATGTTTGTAGCTCTAGCACATTTGGTTGAGGCTTGTGTCTATTGGACATGCATCCTTGCTTTCTATATCATCTTTCCAAGTTTCATGCTTGTCTTAAGTCCCTTATAATGCTTTTAACCTTGTTTGGTCTTTCTACAATTATTAGGATATGTTCCCCTTGGTCCTAGCTTTTCCTATGACTAAAATTTTAAGGTAGGATGCAAGGGATGCATTGATACCTAGGTATTGATGTACCTCTTGTGTTAATACCCCTACACTAATGCATCTCTTGCATCATTCTTATTACTATGTTTCATTATACTAATGACTTGGAACTACAAGGATGCATTAACAAGTCTCTATTAATCCTTAAGCGTTAATGAACTTGAACTATTTTATGGAAAATCCTATAAATAACTATATTGAGCTCTTCACGTACAACTTTAATAACTTAGACTTCATCAAATACTTCTAGGCTTTTGGCATCAGATTCTCTATGAAGAGATCCCTTTTCCTTGGGTAAGTATAATTTCTTTATTCTTCTATATGTTTTTTGAGTCATCTCTTTCAAAAGTATGGTTAAACTCTATCATAGTACTATCTTACTTTCATAGCTCAAACCTATTTGGTTGATGTGAAGTCTAGCATTTTCATTACGAATAAAACTCATGGTTTTCCCTATGTTTTGTAACTTGGATGCCTTAAACTATAAAAATATCAAAAATATAGATCTCACACTTATCATAGGCATTCATTAATCAAGTTATTTATTTTTTTCCATCACATTGAACTATGATGATTCATCCTTGTCGTAGGAGATTATAATTATACAACATGGTGTTGGGAAACCTAGGTTATAAGTATGAGTCATTTTATGCTTTCTATGTGAGGTGTTGCACCTATCCCTTATGAGATTGCAACTTGTTAGTACGTGCATGTCTAAGCATTACCATGTATCCCAAAAGAGATTACAATGCATGTGTATTATTTATTATTTTGTTCTTGTATTCATAAAATATATAAAAAATATAAAATATAAAATCATAAATATTTTCTCTTCTCTGACCATGACAACATGGGTATCACATGTAGTATATACATCATATATTTTTTACATATATTAAACACAATGATATACATAAGTACTCTTTGCAATTCATACTAATACTATCTTCAAAAGTTAACAACTAGATTGCATTGTGTTCTATATGATACAATCCCATTGACCATGGTTGATGAAACCTCTATCATCTAATGAAGCTTAAATTTCTATAGTCGCAAGATTAGAGGAACCTTATTTCACTGCTAGCCTCTAACAAGTGCTATCAAAGATGAGAAGTTGCTAAAAAAATATGATAAAAGAAATTGGCCTTCAAAGATCTTTCTAACTAATTTATCATTTTCACTGAATCTCAATGTGAAACAATTTGTGGGATCAAATCTCTTGTCATTCGGCAACGATTTCGAGCTCACTCCCTTCGGCAAAATCTACGCACGTGCTCAAATGGGTTTGAACAACGTAGAATTCATGGTGGGATCTTTGGTTCAAACCTTCCATTGGGATGTTGCAAATCTCATGGATCATCCCATGTGGACCTTTGATTGGGATGTTGTAAATCTCGTGGATCGTCCCATACACATGGATGACGCATTTAGCCAAGCTATATTTTTCTAAGGCTGAAAATTCCAAGATAACCAAAATAATATACTCATATAGTATAATATACTTAAATCATGAAGAAGAACTAAATCATGAATTAATGTAATATATCTCGCCATAGGAAGAAAGAGAATATCAACCTAAGAAATATATAACTAGAAAACCATACCTAAAAGCTATAAGAAAATTCATTAATTCCATAATATGATAATACTCCTAACCATTTAAATGAAACAAAAACAATAAAATTATAGGTACTATGACATTAAGAAAGGGGCTAAAAACACGCACTTGATTATCACTATGCTAGACTCTATGGAGACTACCACATTGCATGTACCTTGCCATGCATAAAAACTGATAGCATACATGTACAACTATTGCATTGCTCCATGCACATAGCCTCACCAAAACCTTCACCAAAGCTTCTATGTCGTGTCCAAGGATACCAAAAACATAGTAAAAAAAAAATCTACTAGAAACTAATAGCAAAAAATAAATCTACTAGAAACTAATAGTAAAAGGCTTTTTAACTCCACTAAAGCTTTTTCTAAAATCACACTAAGGCAATAAGGAAAAAGCTAATGGATTAGGTAACGTTCTAGGTTCACTTAATTTAAGTTAGAAAATATGAACTTACCAAGTGAACAAAAACATAAAAAGGCAACTAACTTAACAAATCAAAAGAAATACTAATTACTAACATCTAATCACTCTAACTTAAGTATACTAGCTATAAATAAACCATACTATTATAAACTATCCATATAACCATAATACTAAAATAATATGCTAATGTAACAAGGAAAAATAAATAATGCTAACTACTTAACATAAAATAAACTAGTAACTAATATGACCAACTATGCATAAACAAAGCATATAAAGAAATCAACTAGGCTAAATACTAAAACATGGATAAATATCATAATCACTAACAATGATAGTCTAAAGGATAATAATATCAAAATAAGTACACAACATAGCCAAGCATACTACTGAACATATAACACTAATTAGTGAGTATAATACAAATGTATAAGTAACATGATCACATCACACACATATCATGTACTTGCTGAAGTAATACCCCCAAGCAATAGCCACATACATAGTAACTATCGCTCATCCAACCAAGTTAGTGCACAAGTATAAAATATAAAATACATAAATGTAATAAGGCATAACATCTCATACTAGCATAGGGGTCCAACCAACACTATCCAAATATTCAGACATATACATCAATCAAAGAAGAACATCAGCATAGTCATAAAGAAGAAAAGAATAATTAAATTAAGATACATAATAAATTAAGGGTATAAGAAATGAGGGGTGTTAGATTGCGATTGATAGTAGAACCTTATCTAATCTCAATCTATTAGAAATTAATTTTTTATGTAATTGTATGATCCAATTAATTTTAATTAATGATATTACCTTTATAATTTTATATTTAGATAATTTTGGCAATGTTTTCATCATAAAGCCTTTTGTCATTTAATTTTTCTTTTCAGGATATTTTCTCTTTTTGCAATAAGCTATTTACATGAGAAGATGATAATTCGGCTACTACTGGATAGCATACACCTCTCCAATGTACTCTTGAGGAAGTCAAAGAGGGTATTAAAAAGCTAGCATTTGGTAATGTTGTAAATTCAAATGGTTTATATGTAGAATTATTAAAGTGGGAAGAATCTTCTATTCATAGAAAAATTTGGAATAAATTAAATTTAGCAATGGAGCAAAGATTAAATCAACATTGGAAAACTAGTAAAGCTATCTTGTTATATAAAAGGGAGGGTATAATTCGAACAATTATCAAATAATCATTGTGAGTTATATTTTTACTAAATTATTAGGCATTCTATTAGAAAAGAGAATCAATTCTTAGGGTAAAGGTAACCAAATCAAAATAAGATACTACATGAAGTTTGCAAAAAAATGCCTAATAAAAAATGCATGAAGTTAGGGCAAGCCTCTTCATCATTTAATTTTTTTCAAGATATTTATTCATTTCACAATAAACTATTTACAGAAGAAGAAGATAATTCTACTACTATTGTACAATGAGCACCTCTCCAATTTATTCTTGAGTAAGTCACAAAGGAAATTAAAAAGCTAGCATCTTGCAAAGCTCTAAATTTAGATGGTTTATATGTAGTATTATTAAAGTGAGTAGGATCTACTATTCATAGAGAAATTTTTCATAAATTAAATTCAATAATAAAGGATTAAATCAACTTTGGAAAACTAGAAAAGCTATTTTGTTAGATAAAAAGGGAAATGAAAATATTTTAAACAATTATTGAATGATCATTGTGAGTAATATTTTTGCTAAGTTGTTAGGCACTCTACTAGAAAGAGAATCAATTCTTAGGTCAAAGATACCTACAACAAGGAAAGATGCCAAGTAAGTTTCAGACAAAATCACTCCACTATCGATCACTTAGTTACTCTTAGACACTACATGGAGTTTGCAGAAATTCCTAATAAAAATTTCTATTTTTTTTATTGATTTTGCTCAAGCATATGATTTTGTGATCTATGCAAAACTATGGCTACGCTTGCATAAAATTGGCCTCCTTTCTAATTTGATTACAACTTAAAGATTGTATGAGGAAGTGATTATTGAAATCATAGATAATAATTTAGAGAAACAATTTCAATTTCAAAGCAAAATTGGAGTTAAGAAATGTTGTCCACTTTCTCCAACTTTCTTTGATATATTTATTAATAAAATGCAAGAATGATAATGTAATGGGCAAGATAGTCATAATATTCAAAATTAGATCCTAAGTAGTGAATCTTCTTTTATATGTAGATGATGTTGCCTTGATCTCCACTACTATAGAAGGTATGCAAAATATATTGCAAAATTTAGAAAATTATTGTTATTTATATGGTTTTCAAGTGAATGTACATAAAACCAAATTGATGATCTAAGGTATAAGAAAAACTTGTTACAACTTCCATTTTGGAGGTACCAATGTGTAAATAGTAGATTATTTTAAATATTTGGTTCTCATGTATATAGACAACAATTTAGAGAAACATTTTCAATTCCAAAGCAAAATTGGAGATAAGCAATGTTGTCCACTTTCACCAACTTTCTTCAATATCTTTATTGATAAAATGTGAGAATGCTAATGTAATGAGCAAGATAGTCATACTATCAAAATTAGATCCTAAGTAGTGAATATCCTTTGATATGGGGGGGTGTCGGACCCCGAAAAGAAATTTTATTGAAATTAAAGGAGCATCAATTACAACAACTTGAAGAAGTCGTAGGGTTAAGGTAAGGGGGAAACTGAGAGCATCGTGAATGACACTTGGGAAACACCTTGAAAATCAACTAGTATAAGAGGAGGTACCCCAAGTTGGAACACAACCAAATGTTTGCACAAACTAGCTCTTTAAAAAATAGAAT
>MNCI01002227.1:0-86360 GCA_015680685.1 Gnetum montanum
TATTCGTATGGTGGAGTGTAGGGGTATCTCGCCACTCATCAACAACAAACAACACACCGAATTAAACTAAGATGTCTTCTTCTCATAAGAGCACTTCACCACCTAGGGATCATACAAGAAACAGTCAGCAATCCAACATGCATAACCGAGAATCGCCAGTTCCTCAATAGCATCAAGTGTTATATATTCATCCCGATGAGTATATACCCGATTTCACTTTTATCCTCCATCAGGATGAACAACTGCGTTGGCGTGACTTGCAAGGTAACATAGTGTTACCTCCAGATCGGGCAATCCCTAACATGCTTCTTTGTGCTCTTGCATAGATAGGCATGACACAACTATACATTGAATACATTGTAGGTGATTTCGACACAAGGGATTATCATCCCACAGAAGCACAATGTCAACGGGACTTGCGGTAGGAGAGCCACCATACATTGTTGAAGGGCAAAGGGGTCCTGCGTGTCTTAAGCGAAATTAGAGATGGTGAACCAATTATAATAGGTTCTCCATCAAATGATGTTCTCCTCCTAACAATAGTGAGAAGGTGGGGTATCAAAACCTACGCTTCACGATACACAATCTTGGTTCTGATCCCCATAAACACCAACTGTTCATCGAGGGAACAAAAACACATGATAAGGACAAGCATTCTGATCGTCATCACGATTGGGGCCATAGCCATCGAAGAGAAGGTAAGAAACACCATTCACCCTCTCCTACCACATCAATACGTAGTTACAAAGAGCACAACGGTGAGGATAAGGGTAAGCGAAATGAGAGACCTCAATGAGAGAGTCGAGAGAGAGGACGAGGGCAGTCTAGAGAGTCTAGGCATGGTAGAAGGAAAAGTAGGGAACCACGTAGGCATCATAGACATCATGAGAGAGATGATCATGACGAACCCCTACTTGCCACCCAAAGTATGTTAGATATTATGGAGGTAGTGAGAATACCTACAAGGCATCAAAAAGATAGTCGGATCAAGAGACTAGATATGAACAATATCCCATGCTTCGAAGGGGGATACAATGTTGATTCGCAAAATCAGTTACAGGAATTCCATGATGCCTGCGCCTTGCAAAATATTGAAAATGAGTGGCAGAAATTAAAGTTGTTTCCTAGGACACTCATAAAANAGATGGGCTAAGACATGAAACTAGGGGAACCCTTGGGACATATGCCCAAGGGAGACTATCTGAACTTAGATCCCATGAAATTCATCGATTGTTGAAGTAAGTAGCTAAAGAAGAAGGGAAGCTACGGAAAAGAGAAAGCACAGAAGAATATAACTGCGATCCTTCCCTCCAAAAGAAGGGAGTAAGATTCTGCGATGAAGAAGATGAGTCACCACTTGAAGAGTTAGTGAATAGAAAAACCTTGCTGGTTCAAAAGTGAACAACGGAAGTGTTGGCTAAGGTAGATCAAATGTGGGACTCCTTGGATAGTAGATTTGAAATTATTTTGAAAATCGTAGAGTTGTCTAAGGAACGAAGTAGTGACCATGACAAGAAGAAGCGGAGAGACTTAGGCCATGCACGTGACAAGGGTAAGGGAAAAATAACTATCACCGATGAGGTTGTGGATTTAGATAGAGACAATGATGGTGGATTTGAGATCTACCAATATGACCATCCTAAGGGATGTTGCCCAATAATCTCACATCTACAAGAGTCTAGGGTGTATGCACTCAACCCAAGACTTAACAAACGGCAGGCACCCCGAAGGTTACCTTATCCCCAAGGTAACCCGAGGCAGTTCCACCAACCATTAACATATTATCCAAGTGAAACTCTGCCACAACCTATCAGGCAACACCAGCAATGGCAACACCCACAATCATGGGGGATGCCACCGCCTAGACAACAATACCCTTAACGGCAACTAGACCCATATGGCTACTACATGTAATAGCCAGTTTCTCCAAGTGACTCTAAGGGTCATGCAACTCCACAACATCACTACTAAGTTCAAGAGCATTTTAGGAATCCTTATCCTCTAGGAGACACACCATATGCATTCCATCCTCCGAATCCATCCACCTCTCTTATGCCGGTAGTTCCACTACCTCCTGCTCCAATAATGCAAGGGGAACTCCCCACTCAACCGTAGCAACGTAATGCTATGAGAGCTGTAAACCTTCAACCCGTTGCTAGTTCTGACAACCACAAGAAGAGAAGACCTTTCTTTAGAACCAAAAGCCCAAACAAGCTCTCACAACCACAAGTGGTTGAGTCTATGTACGCTCCTCCAACAAATAAGGCTTCGAAGCTCCCTTCAAACCCACAACAGAGCTTAATGCACACGGTTAAGTTAACACATACCGTTACCGACTGGATTAAGGTAGCCCACCTTCCTAGGAAACTCTCTGACCCTGGAAGTCCCTTAATCTACCTCCAAGTCACTGGGAATGAACCTCATAAGGCTCTTCTTAACTCAGGTTCTAGAGTCAACTTAATCTCACGAGAAATGTATAAAGCCTGGAACCTGCCTCCACTTAAGAAGGGTAATATTCAACTAGAGCTGGCTGACCAATCCATCATCATTCCCTTGGGATTGGTGGAGGACATCATTACCACTATGTGTGGTTAGTCATACCAGCTGATTTCCTGGTGATAGAAGTCAACAACAATAAAGGAGACTTCCCAATTATAATGGGAAGGGCATGGCTAAGTACAATAGACGCATGCCTAGGAATTCACGATCTTTCCTTGGAAATATCTAAGGTAAACATTTATGGAAAGATCAAGAAATAGAAAGTTCCATGGATCACATACAGTGACTCATCGGGTGATGACATGGAGGAATGCTCAGCATCTCCTACAAGCAACTGGTGTGTCCTAGAAACTCAAATACAAAGGTGCCTATATGTAGCAACCACACAACAAGTGGACACCCTATGGTTGACAGCTAATCGAAAGAGCAACCCACCAACATGCATGGAACGAACTGGGGGAACAATGTCCACAACCTGAAAACATAGATACATTGGAGTATGAGCGTCGCTGACTTCCATCCCTTAACCTGAAAACATCAGTTGGGAGAAGTTGGACACTTCTAAGAAATTCAAACATGTGCTCGTTATTTTGGATCTCTCCCTTTCCATTCAGTCATGGAGGAGATGGCCACCCATGCTAATCATTTGGGGCCCTCAGTTCTTTTAAGTTTTTGTTTTACAAATTTCTTTAACTTTTCTTGTTTTTGTTTTACAACATTGTTCATACTTTTTCATTTCTTATGTGTGTGATATCCATCTTGTTAAGTTTGTCAGTTAATAAGTGTTCCAAAGATGGTATGAACTATTTTTCTATTGGTTGTTAATGTTTGGTTTTTACCTTTAAGTTATGATGTTGATACTAAGGTATGGTTCTTTTGATATGACAAGCAATGAGTTCAATTCATTCATACATCCATAAATTTCTATGGTCTCTCTTAGCTTGGAAATGTAAAGTTCCTTTCTAAATAAGAACTATAAACGAACTAGTGATTAGGTATTTCTCAAACTAAGGAAAGACTCAAGGATTGAAAAGGGTGTGACTTTAAGGGAACTTGATGCATTTGTGTTGGCCATTCTCTTGGGTGCTTGGATGTTTTCTTCTTGAGTTTTCTTACCGTTTTTACATTACTTAATTATCGGGAAGCTGAGCAAACAAAAATAACAAAGTCTTTGCATGGTGTGGTTCTCACGCATAAACACAAAAAAAATAGTGAGAATTCAAAGCACACCCCTTAGATGAAATAACCATTTGGGCTACAAGCACTGGTTATGGAACTAAAATAAAAATGTTCCCTCTAACTAAGGCCCTTCTCGCTTTCCATTCTCTCCTCCTTCGTTTTGTTGGAATGGTGGTGGCTCTTTGGGAAGGCATTCTTGGTACTTCAAGGGGATGGATTGGTCAAATGCATTAATGTGAAGTCACTGGATGTGGTTTGTTCGAGTCCAGACTTGGAATGGGATCTGCTAAGTTACATTAACCATAAAATACACAAGGGGTTGTACACCATCTTGTTCTTGGGATTTCATTCCATTCTCTTCTCTCCATCCTTCTCTCCATTATTCACCTCATTGCCAGTTGTATCATTAGTGTATATTTTGGTTGACGCGTTGTTTTCTTTTTGGTAAATTCTTGTGGTTAATGCTTTAAATCTTGTGCCAAATGACATTCCTAGAGCCTACAGACTCTTTGAATGTGGGTTTGTCAGGGCATTAAGGGCATAAGCCTGCTTTGGGGAGGAGCCACTGACATTCCTATTTGGTGCACCAATTACATTCTTTCCCTTAAACATTTGTGTAATCAACTTTATTTGTTCATTTCCATCTTGACATCCATTTCATCGACGTTACAGTTGTCTCTTTTTCTCCATCTTTCTTGTTCTTTATTCTTTCTCCATTCTATCACTACCGGAGGTTCACTCTTAGTCATGGGGGTTTGGACCCAAATTTTTTCGATTTTCTCCTAACCCCTACACCTTCAGTAGCCACTATGATATCTCCAGATCCATATCAGCCATACCACAACTCAACCAATGGACCTTTCACCAAAGCAAGGTATCAATTACATTATGATTCATTTACCCTTGCTAATATAAGACTGTGTTGTGTGTGCAGATGGAAATCATGCAACAACGGATTGGATCTGGAGGGAATACTTGGAATGGATCAGTGTTAAAGCAACTATGCAAGGAACGAGATGGATGGCGTGCTTACAGATGGATAACGAAAGGCACAATCTTGGCGTTGGCAGCAGCAAAACTTCTTTCTCTCTCTCTCTTTCTCAGCTACCAAATAAGGCCTGATGTCAAATGTATAAGGTGTTCACTCTTGTTATCGTGAACACCAATTTTATCTTGTCTTGTAATGATGATCCATTCACATATCATCCCATTCACCATTAGTTCCATTTGAGTTAATAATCCCATATCGTCCCAATATTTTGGAAGGAACTCGAAGACGAGTTTTTATTCAATCATGGGGGTATGATGGGACACGATATCACATGGGCCGTGACATCGCATCTTCCCCTGCGATATCGTGTATGCGATATCGCAGTGCATCGCCAAATCTATAAATAAGAGGCATCTCTCCCTTGTTTCTCATTCTAGGCCTAGACTGTAGTGAAACTCTAGCAGTTTTACCTCTCTAGAGATAGAATAATTTCCATGTGCCTACAGTAGGAGCTACAAAGTGAATGGATCTTTGTTTGAGCAAATATTATACCTGAACACAAGTTTGCGTATGGAAATAAAGATGAACTTCTTGGATAAACCATGCAGTGCATGGACTAAGCTAGATAGGACTTTACTTATTTTTATTTATTATTTACCATTTAAATGCTTTATTAGTTAGTTAATTCTCTCTCAACCCTTCTCCCATAGTTAAGTGCATTCAGTACGACCGCTTCGAGCATGTGCATTACACTTAGTGATCCCAGCAACGACTAGTGTTTGGTAACCAAGGTTGCATTGGTTCAGGGTGTGAACGGTAAGTGGGAACGGATACTGATGCCAGGTTAATTAAGACTTAGTTAGTTAAAATTATTTACTTAGCCTCTTCATCCTTCACCTTATCAGCATAGGAGATAAAACATAAAAGAAATAAAAATCATATACCTCAGACTTAATTAACCATACAACTGTGATAAATACAAGTAAGTTTGGGAAGACAATGAATGATTAACCTTAAGTGTTCCATAAGGCGTGTAAGCACTTAGTCTGCGGATTTTGACTGGATTGCGCATGTAACGCTCGTATTCATATGGTTGAGTGTAGGGATACCTCGCCACTCATCAACTATCTTCACCAAGGATGATGTAGGAGTACAACATGATGAGGCCTGTTCATGATTATTGGATCCTCTCTCTCACTCTTTAGCTGCCAAGAGGAATTGGATGTTAGTTTTATCCAAGGTGTTCACTTCTCTTATCATGAACATCCAATTTTGTAAAGATTGTAACTTCGTACACTTGGGCCCTTAGAGTCTGTTTATTTCATCTAAGTTAGTCTGTATGTTAGTCAATAATCCCATACTTGCCAATATTTTGTAAGGAACATGTTCCTCCTCTTCTTCACTTGAGGATGAGTTTTCATGTAGTTGTGGGGGTATGATGAAGCACATTTTTGTATGCTTCGACATTGGGTATCCAATGTCGGAGCCAAGATGTGATGTTAGATATTCGATATCGCAGGGTATACGCTAGCTTATAAATATAGCGCTTGGGCTCATGATTTTGATATTAGTTTTGTTATAGTTAGTGAAGCTCTTGCAATTTGTTTTCTCCAGAGTTAGAATATTTTCTAAGCACCCATAGCAAGAGTCTGAGTGTGTACGAATCTTTGTTCAAATGCTGATGTACTTGAGTGCAGCAGTGTGATGTGAATAAAAACGAACCCTTTTGATAATCCTTGCAGCACTGAGAATAGATTAATGTTTTCTTTAATGCATTTGAATTAAGTAATTAATTTTTATTTGTTAATGAACACAAGCACAACCACTTCGAGCATACATATAGTGCTTGGTAACCCAGCAACGCTTAACGTTTGGAAGTCTAGCAACACTATATGTGTTTAGGATGTGTCCAGGAAAGTGGGACGAGTACTTATGTTAGGCTAGCTAGGTAGTGAATGAATTAGATCTTAAATTACTCTACCTTTCATTCTTATTGTAGGTGATTAAACTTAGAAAACATAGAACAATAAAAATCATGTACCTCAATTGCACTTGAACCAAACCCTTGAGCTCCAAAAGTGTAGTTGGGAAGACAACGAACATTTTTAACATCCATTTCACATCCTAGAGGAACTAGTGCACTAGAGAACTATAGGTCCATGGAATTTAACCAGATCGCATGTGAATGCCTTAGTGATTCGTATGGTTGGACGTAGGGGTACCTTGCCGCTCATCAGTGATCATTCCCAAATCAGAATAGGAGGCATTAAAGCTTATACTTCCTAACATGGTATTAAAGTCCATACCAACATCCCCACTTGAGTCCTTTAATACTAAGGAAAATAAAGCAAAAATTTTTCCAATTCAAGATGGAACTTTTGCTTAGGGTAACATAGAGAAAATGGAGCATGGAGGAAGGCATGATCACTATTCCCAAGTCAGAATGAAAGGTATTAAAGGCTAAACTTAGTAACATGGTATGAAAATCAAATTCAATGTAAAAGGAATAATCTATTTATATAATGAAAGCCCAAATCAACGTGATGAAAGATATTATCCAAGGGATTTTATTATTCATTTTAATTTTCAATTTTGGTTTCAATTTTTTTGAGAGAATACTCAATTAATTTATCTATGCTTAGAACATGCCTTTAAGCTACCATTTAGGGTACTAGCATTGAGATTTGAACTAGTACCTCTGTGGTGCAAAGCGTATGAAACAATTGGTTGAGTTATAACTTGTGCTCTAGTTTTAGCTATATTATCATAGTAGGTGGCACAAGTTAATGAGGTATTCTAACAAATTACAATTATCTATAAAAAATTTGGAGAATACTATGTTCATGGATTACCAAGAAAAAATTAACCAAGATTAGAGTAAAATTAGAAGAGAAATTTGAAGGGATTTGGCTTGAGAAAACAATGAAAGAGAGAAAAGTAGGAAAAAAATGCTGAGGAAAAGTAGGAAAAAATTGCTAAACTTGCATTTTGCAGGTCTTCCTTGAAAAAGATGAATAACTTGATAGTGGAGTATCTTAGTTTCTTCCATGAACAATTGCATATTTTAAAACAACCTTTTCAATATGCTTTTTGATTAGATCGAAAAGCAAAAAAGCCTAGTCATATTATTATGCTTCTTGCAAATAAATATTGGAAACTAATGAAAGATATTCAAAATATTTTCCTATTTAATAAATTCAAAGTGAATAGATTAATGTAATATGATATTATACTTCTTGAAGTAACGATAATGTCCTTAAAAGATAATAATGAGGTGTTAGCCTAGTGATATGGGTCTTGGCCTGGTAACTCTAGGTCACAACATCGATTCTACTAGGTAGCATTGAATTATAACTTCTATAAGTCTTGGTGTGTACCTATGTTTAACTTATTTTGGGTTCCAACACACCTGCTAATGTCCTTAGAAGTTGCCAGTGATAGATGGCTCAAGTGGTTAGCTCACTATCTTATTTGGTGAGAGGTTGCCACTGCAAGTCATACTTCAAGCATTGTTATGTTCCTCTACAACTCTTCTAAGGTACCATGTTCTCAATATGTCTTGGTGTGAACTAATAGTTATCCTTTCAAGATCCAATACCGATAATATACTTAGAAGTTGAAAGTATTTGTTGGTTCACAGCTTGTCCTCATAATCTTTATAAATTTTAATAATGAGGTGTTAGATGTTACATCCCTTTTGGAGACCTTGGGTATGGCAATACGATTATGATACATACCTTACGTATGTAGTCTCAGTGGGTTATTAGGGATGAGTTAGTTTATTATAATTATACTTTATATATTATGAGGCTTTCTTATTTATGTTATGATTATGATGTCTTTACATGCTTAACCAACATGATTATGTACACTAGTCCTGTGTGATGTATTAGACAAGTGATGTTGCTAGAAATGAAGTTGGATTAGGGTACAAGAGCACCTACTTGGTATGTATTTATACTTTATGTGTGATTTATTTCTGCATTTGAATTGTAGCATTGGGTTGTATGATGCTTGGATGTGATTTTAGCATGTGGATGTTTAGAGCGTTTCATATGGATCTCATAGGTTTAAACAAATTTTAATTTGGAATTTTGGTGTGTGTGTTATGCACATTTGAAATGCAGGGTATAAGTTGTAGAGGGATAAAAAAAATAAACTTATTTAAAAAAATTAGTTAAAAAAATGGTTAAAAAGTAAAGTTAGATTTTGCACGTGACGTGCGCTAAGAAAAGAAGCTTGCTTATATATATATTTTTAAAGCTTATGCTTTAAGCATAGTTTCTTTTTTATGTTTGGTTTTTCTTTAAAACCACCGCCATTTATTTCCTCTTTTTCCTTTTTGCATTGCCTCCCACCTCTAATGAATTTGGGGTTTTGATTTTTGAAAATAGAAACCGATTTCCAATTTCTTCTCTTCTGTTTTCCCACTCTTTTTTCTGAAATTTTGGCATTGTGGATGGCTTTTACTTACTCTCAATCTAGATTTAGGATTTCTATTATCATATCTATGTGGGTGCAAAACTTATTTGGAGTGAAACTGAGTTTTGGTGGATTTTTGAGAGTTTTATGCTTACTTCAGAGTTTTTGCCACAACTGGGTTGCCTTTATCTTTTCCCTATATTTTTGTGCCATATTAGTGTATATGATCATGCAATGTGGGCATGTGTGGTAGCTAGTTAAAATATTGAGTTTGGACATATTGTTTTACAGATTTTCCAAAATTTTATGCTTTGTTTGTAGATTGTTTATTACGAAATATGTGATGTATAACATGATGTAGACTTGTGGAATATTAGATGTGATGTTGATGAGACTAGCATGATCAAACTATTATATTTTATGGGCCTATTGTTATGTGAGAGTTTCTAGGAATTCCAATTATCATAGGCTATAATTATATATTATTATTTATTATTTTATTAATTAAATTTTTAACACACATAACTTTACTTCTAGGAGTCCGATTTAAGTGAAATTAGTGTCATTGGGATTGTCTTGAGACATAATTTCTAATTGTGGAATTTATTTTTACTTTTAGAATATATCATCTTGGAGGTGGCAATAGTGGTTAGTTTTAAGAAACTATATGTAGTTTGAGAGGTATGGTTGTGGTATAATATGCTGGTTTGCCAAGTTGTGGTATTGTTTTCATGGAATGAATGTGATTGTTAGGTGTGGATATATGTGGTCATGTTATGTTTTTTTTGAATATGTTGTGCTTGTAACTTGTATTGGCCTAAGCTAGCTTAGAGTTGTACATGTCTTTAAAATGACGGTTTTAACTACGGTTGGCTGGTGATGCTATTATAAGGATGTGGACTAGTTGGTGATGAGGCACCCTAGAGGTAGTTGTGGATTGACCCCCATTGTGATGCATCAGTGAGGCTCCTATTGCAAGGCTCATCCTGAGAGTGGAAGAGTGTAGGTGTGTTCATCCCTACGGTTGGTATGTAGTATAGGTGTGTTCATCCCTATAGTTAGTCCTCTAAAAGGCTAGTAGTTGTAGGTCATAGGTTGATGGACATTAACATTGATTGGATAAATAAAAGACTAATAAAAGACCTACACACAATGGTTGTTTAAGAGTACTCATGACAACATTTCACATGCTACACTGAGTGTGGATATGCTAGTGACCACATGGGTAAGGTGTATATGATGGTATCAATTTATCAGTCATAATGTGAATAACATATATATATATATATGATTGACCTATGATTATGTGGTACATATGTTGTTTGATGATATGGAGTGGGTATGATGGCATGGGCATGATAGTAGGGATATATGTGGTCTGGTATAATGGATTTATAATTGATTGTGTTTGATAGTGGTTATGTCTATGAATATGTGATAGCCATCTATTTACTTTAGTAATGATTATGCTAGTGCTATGTATGATATCATATGTACATGTGTTGCTTGAGCATATGCAAGAATAATAGTTGATGCAGGTTGCCTTGTACCCCATTCCTCTCCTCTAGTGCAGCACTTATTGACCATCTAGTAAGGCAAGTGTAAAGGCTTCCCACTCAGTTTTATGCTAACTTTATTTAGTTACAGGTGGAAGTTGTAGGGATGCAAGTGAGCATTAAGAGGGAGTAGAGGAGGGGATAATCTTTAGAGATTGGTTGATGTATATTTCCATGCACAATAGTATGGACTATTTGTATTTGTATGACCCTCACTATACTCTTATACATATATGATGATGTTTATGTATTTTTGTATCTTATGAGAGTAGTACAATTTTTTGGTTTATGTAGAGACATGCAATTTCATATATTGAAATGTATACTTGGTCTTTAGTTTAACATGGATTTTTATGTAGTTTGACCTTCCATAATATATATATATTGAGTGATTTATTCTTAACATATTTTCATACATTATTAACTTCCAATTTATCATGCTTCCATGGTATTATTACAAGTGATCATAGGCATTACTCCAACCTATCTAGGTGTGGTAGGATGAGGTGTTAGATTGTGATATTAGAGCTAGTTTACTCTAATGTTGTATGATGTTTGGGGTACTCATCAATTTGTGATTTCAGGTTACATATATGTATAGTAGATGCAGTCCTAATGCTAACGCAGCCCACAGGTCATAAGGGCCTACTATTTAGCAGGCGTAGCCTTCTCAGGCATCTAGTAGTGGTCTTGTAAGTAGACAACCAGATGTTATTGAACAACTATTATAGATTATGTAGCAACATGTTACAGCTAGAGATGCTTCCATTCCCAATGTCAGGGAAGTAGGAAGTGGTAGTGGTAGTGGAGGCTTGGGAGATTCAAACAAGTAACCTATTAGTAGGAAACTAGTAGAGGAATTTTGGAAGTTAGGACCTCCTAAATTTGATGGCACCAAGGATCCTATTGTAGTTAGATAGTGGTTGGAGGGGTTGCAAAAGGTTCATGATTTAATGGGATACTCATCGGTTTAGTAAACTTGATTAGCAATATATCAATTAGTTGGCATTGCTTGAAATTGGTGGATGACTGAGGAGCAAGCCAAGGCATGGATTGGCCAAGAGATGGTATGGGATGAATTTTTGACATCTTTTAGAGCCTGTTGTGTTTCTACCCAACATGCCTAGGCCAAGAAGGACAAGTTCTACCATTTGTATTAGGGTAGTTGATCTATGGCAGAGTGTGATGCTCATTTTTCTGAACTTAGTAGCTATGTACCATAGATGCATACAAATGCTTAGGCATAGGCAAACAAATTTGTTAGAGGTTTGAGGCCAACTTTAAAGGATCACATATTACTCCTTAGATTGACATCCTATGATGAGGCTAGAGTAGTTGCTCTGGATTTAGAGAGGAGCCAGTAAGAGGATGCACCTCATAGAGAGGTGGTAGGGGTAGAAGAGAGGATCAACATCTACAGGTAGGCTTGGCCTCTCCAAGTAGGCTCATGGATATGGAGATAAGTTTCCAACAGCAACACGTGACCCTACTATTAGAGTTGTTTGTGGATCTATTGTTTGTTACAAATGTGAGCAACCTGGCCATTTGTAGAGGGATTGCTAGAATTTTTTTGCATGTGGGTAGCTAGGACACTAAGCTAGGGAGTGCTTAAAGTAGGTAGGCAGTACTGAAGGAGGTAGGGGCCAAGTAGAGTGACCACTAGTTCAGGGTGGATGTGTAACACCTAGTACCCAATCAGGAGGAGTGGACCATAGGACTTAGGGATGGGTGTATGCCCTAATAGATCAACCATTAAACATGCATCCAAACACAGTGATGGAGATGGGAGGTACGATTTTGGACTTTGATGTAATGATTTTACTTGATCTAGGTGCTAGACATTCTTTTATAGATCCTACTATTGCATATCATGTAGCTCTTGCATGTTATTCTCTTTCTCCTAGGTTGATAGTATCTTCTATTGGGGGTCATGAGACTCAAGTTGATTAGGTGTGCTAATAGAATTGAAGGGTGTGTAGTGGATTAGTGATTTGCATGTCATGGATCTTAGGATATATGATGTAATTTTGGGGATGGATTGGTTGTCGTAGTTTAATGCTAGTTTGGATTGTTAGCAAAAGCTCCTAAGATTACAGTTAATTGATGGTGCTCCAATTGAGATAAAAACTCATTTGAGGTTTATGCGTATGGATTTGATCTATAGTTAGATGTACCATAGGATGCTTTGAAAGGGACATGGATGCATTATGACCATAGCGTATAAAACATATATGGTGGAGATAAATCAAATCCCTATGATTCAGGAATTTCCTGATGTGTTCTAGTTAGAAATACTAGGTTTTGAGGTAAGAGATTGAGTTCAAAATTAAACTTAAACTTGGTATTGAGCCTATTTCAAAGGCCCTGCATAGGATGTGTCCTATAGAGTTAGGAGAGCTGAAAACCTAGCTATAGGAATTGTTGGATAAAGGCCTCATGGACCTAGTGTATCACTATGGGGTGCACTAGCACTATTTGTTAAAAAGAAGGATGGGAGTTTGTGATTATGCATAGATTATAGCCAGCTAAACTAGGTGACTATGAAAAATAAATATCCTCCTTCATGCATTGATGACTTATTTGATCAATTTCGGGGAGCTCATGCATTCTTGATGATTAATCTCAAGTCTGGGTATCATCAAGTACAAGTTTGAGAGTAAGACGTGTCAAAGACAACATTCAAAACTTAGTACAGTCATTATGAGTTTTTGGTGCTTTCATTTGGGTTGATAAATGTACCAACAATTTTCATGCACCTCATGAACAATGTGATGTGGCCATTCCTATATCAGTTTGTGATTGTGTTTAGAGATGATATCTTGGTATATTCTCTTGATGAGTAGTTGCATGTAGAGCATTTACAAATGGTATTACAAACTTTGAGGGAGTACCAATTGTATGGTTAGTGTTAGTATCTCCTACATCAGGACACCCATATGATATTATCACTGATGCTTCAAGAGATGGATTTGGTTGTATGTTGATGTAGGATGAATAGTTGTGGCTTATGCATCTCATCAATTGAGGCCACATGAAACTAGATATCCTATGCATGATCTAGAGTTGGGTGTTGTGATATCTGCATTGAATATTTGAAAACATTATCTATATGGGTATCATGTTACTATTTTGACTAACCATAAAATTCTCCAATATCTTATAATTTGATAACTCCTCAAGCTCAAAATGCTTTTCAAGTTCCTTAATTTAACTTACAAAAGCATTAGTACCATCTACATCATTTAAGATTCTTAAACTCATATAATGAACTCTTGTAGCATTTCTAAAAGTTTTATCAAGTCTTGCTTCATATTCATTGTTCAATTCTCCATGAAAAGGAGTAGAAGTCCTAGATAGATACCTTGGATTTCTGACATGAGAACTTAGATTTCTTTCCTTTGCATTCCTAGTCTAATGGTTTCTCACACTTCCAAAGCTATAATGTTCTTTCTCCTTATCTTCTCTTCCTCCATTAGGTTGAGAAACTTCTTCATCTTTATTTGAATGATCATGCTGATATTAACCATGAGTTGGAATATGGCCAGGACCTACATTTCTAGTTATCTTAGCATTGATTTTATCCCATTGTTCAACCATCAGTTAAAAAGTAGATTTCATGCTCTCCATATATTGGTTCAAGATTTGGATATTTTCCTTCTTAGGGGCCATATAAAATAGGTACAAAATTCCACAAACAAATTATAAACAAAAATTTCTTTGATACCAATCCTATGGCATGATCACTTCGATTTGTTAACCATTTAAACACATTAAATCTAGAACCTATGTAAGATAATTAATTTTCTAGAAAATAAGAAAAACTAGTCATCTTTTATTAATTATGAAAGAAGACTAAAAATTAAAATGGAATAAGAAACCCATAGAACACTTACCATTATACACTTAACAATATTACAAAGCATGAGGTTCTACAATCCCACATGATGTACATTAATGTAAGGTGTAGTCGATCCATACCTCTGCCCTCATACACATGTTTAAGATCCCACATAATGGTCAAAACCCAAACACTTGTTTGACCACTAATATGCACAACAACTCTTGTGTAGTCTCTCCTTCAACTCTTTCTTCATAAGAACATACACCACAAACCTAATTGACCAAACACAAGGCTAACACATTAAAGAAACCAAACTTAGAGTTTCTAGGTTATTTTCCATCTTGAACAAACCATCTTGAAAATTTTCCATCATGAATAAGACATCTAAAAGTTTGAGAAGACCTTTTTTTAGTAAATTCATCATGCAAGTGTTATGGTAAGAATCATCATAATCGGATTCAAAAAAACCCTATGTGAAATGAGCCAGACATCTTACAACCACTAAATGAATCAAAGATTATATTTTCAAATCGAAAGGAAACTTACAAATCATAAAAAATTGTAACAACCTAAGATATTTTTCCATCAAACATAAGCCAACATTAAGTAGAAAAGATTGTGTAGAATAGTAGTTAGAAACAAGGTAGATGTAGTGTAAGTAAAACAATGTATACTTAATGTAATGTAACTAATGTTACATAGAATGGAATCCTACAAAAGAAAAATCATATGTGTGGCCAAGAATAGGAAAGAGTGTTGGAAAAATTAGATTTATACAACTTGAAACAAATGTTATTTCTAGATTAGAGAAATAGAAAAACAGATCTACTATAGATAGGTACAAGATATAAAAGAAAAGCTAAAACTTGAAATATAATAATCACAGAAAAGCCTAGCAAGATACAAAAAAAATTCTTAAGATAGAATTAGGGGATCAAGGATGGTTGATGAGGAGATGTGTTATTCCAGTGCTCTCATTGATGTATGTTCCTGATGAAGATCTTAACCAAAATGACAAAGGCTATTGAAGATGAGAAACTAATGAAGAAAAAAGAAGGATTGAATCAGATCAATGTGTGGATCCAAATCCAATGAAAATCATTGTGTATCATGGGAACACCATAATGGGGATAAAATATGCCAATAAGGCAAGTAGAGGAAATCTAAAACTTTGACAGACTATAAAACACTTCAAGATCCTAATACTCACAAAAGCAATGACATGAAGAATTGTTGTTGCAAAAGAGCTTTCTTTTAGTTTAGAGATTAGTAGAATTCCAACTGATGTTTGTAACTAATGACCAACTAACCAACAAACCAATCCCTTCTTATTTATGGGTATACTCCTATTTATAGGCTAGAAATGCATTATAGATTATGAGAAAATGATGGATTATGATCCATATAATCTTTTAGAAGATTTTGGATAGGGGAAATGACATGTGTAGTTGTAGTAGATGTTGAAAATGCAGCTAATGTAGAGAAGTGATGTCAGACATTAAAAGCCAAGATTGATGCTAGACATTAAGAACAAAAATGGTATTGAATGTTGAGCATAAACATTGTTGAAAATATTAAATTTAGAATTAATGTAGGATATGACACTGGATGTTGAAATTGGAGCCTAGAAGATGATTAAAGCAAAATGATGTTATAGCTACCATGAGACGTCATTTTTGATAGATGTTAATGATGAAGACTAAAAGCAACATTCCTGATGATTTAAGACATTGAAATTGGAACTTTTGAAGATGGCCTGAGTTGTAGAAGTTATAAAAGTATATTTGAGACTCTGACTTATGCAAGAAAGTCAAAGTGGGTACAACATTATCTCCTCTTGATGAATACTATTGAAAAGTTGAAAGAGAATCCATTAAGAAAAGACACAAGGTACTAGGTACTTTCATGAGGATTTGAATGAAGCAGGATAGGGGAGAAAGTCTAGGATATCACTAATACACCTACAATGGAGTGTTATGCCACATAAATGAGACATGGCTAGATCGCAAAAAGCACATAAAAATATTAATAAAGCACTTCCTAATCCACTTAATTCTCTCAATCACACCCTTACTAGAGTAAAGTAGAGATACTTGTTTGACCTCATAAATGTAGAGCATGGGAGGAGGATGGAATAGAGAAAGATAGGGAGATAGGTAGAAATGAAAATAGAAAATAATAAAATTAGTGGAAATTATATTAGGAATATCACCAATACACCAATGGTGAGGTGTTATGTCATAGAAGTGGAACACGATTAGATCCCTAGAACTAACCTCTTCCTTATCTCCCTCATGATTATTAATACTTCTTACATCACTCTACACTCAATACTTTCTAACTGCATTGAGCCAGAGACACTTGTTTAGCCTCATTAATGCTGAATATTGAGAGCAATAGGAATAGATGAGGAGAGGGGATGAGAGGAAATATAGTATAAGGGAGTAGAAAATATAGTATGTGAAAACAAAAAGTGAAAAAGAATGGGGAGAAATAAGGACTTACCCATACACTTGTCATGAGGATGTGCTATATCACAAAAATGGGGCATGGCTAGATTCTACATATTGTATAACAAAAAAGGATGTCATATATATATTATCGAAATAGTAAAGATGTTGGTTCTCGAATCTTAATGCATAGTTGGATCTTGATACTTCGGAAACTGCATTGTAATATTTACCATATTTTTATTTTTTTAAATCATGGGGCCAAGTTTCCTTTAATTCAGCTAACGATTATGGATACTCTGAAGAGTTGGTACTTTTTTAAAATTTTGTAATATAGTTTTGTGTTTTGGGAAGGAAGTGTGTTATCAATGCTTTAAAGGAGGATAGGTATTGATACCAATCCATTGGCATGTGTCATTAGGAAAATTTAAAGATGGTAAGGGGAGTAAAGGTAAGGGCCTCTCAATGCCTTAAACTAGGGCCCTTGTCAATAGGCAAGTTTAATTAAAAGGGGATATAGAATACATGAGAAGACTTTTTAGTCATACTGATGGCTTAATTTGACACTTAGGTTCTAAGTAGTATAGTCTAATCATACTTGTAGCTTAAGTAGTTAGCTTCCTATAAGAGGTTATCACTTCAAATGCCATATTCAACCCTTCTCCTTCCCTAATATATATCATATTGATTATGTAGTGGGGTGCACCTATATTCAACCCTCGTTCCCCACTTTGTTGTTGTTAGGCTAAGGAAGCAATGTAAAAAGTACAAGTATTCAAGATAAAACTTTTGCTTAGGTAATTCATAGAGGAAAAAATAGTATGGAGCACAAAGAAAGAGATGGTAACTAGCCTTGGAATTTAATAGCTCTTTTCTTGCATGAAACACTCATGGTAAAATTTCTAAAACATTCAAAAAGCATGAGTAAATAGAAATGCATTAGTTATAAGTGAAAGTAGTTACTATATAAAAATGTAGTTAATACATATACTTTCTACATTAACTATTTCCAATTACAAATATCATTATATGTTTATTTTCTTAGAAATAATCACATTTTTTTTTGTTTTAGAAATCTCAAAGGTAGAAAGTGTCATTATTATTGGTATTGAGCTTTAACCGATGCATGGAAGAGCATAAATTCAACAATTTTAAACTTAAATGCTTTAATATTTTATACATAAAAATACTTATGTGGATTCTTTTTCAAATAAAAAATGTTGGTTTCAAATCTTTGTGATACTTTTTAATAATTCAAAATTGTAAGCTTGATGGTGATCATTTCCAAATCAAAATAAGAGGCATTAAATCCTAGACTTCCTAACATGTTATCAAAATTAATATCAACATCCCCACTTCAATCCTTTAATTCCAAGGAAAACAAAGTAAAAAAGTTTAGCTATTCAAGATGGAACTTTTTCTTGGGGTAACATAGAGAAAATGGACATTGGAGGAAGGCATGATCACCTTTCATGAAAGGTATTAAATGCAAAACTTAATAACATAGTATGAAAATCAAAATCAACATAAAAGGTATAATCTATTCATATAATGAAAACCCAAATCAAGTGCATGGAAGATAGTATTGAAGGGATTTTGTTAGTAGTTTTAGTTTTTAGTTTTTTTAAAAACTTTTTTTTGAGATGATACTCAATTACGTTATGTATGCTTAGAACATGCCTCCAAGCTACCATTTAGGGTGCTAGTATTAAGATTTGAACTAGTACCTCTATGGTGCAAAGCGTACAAACCAACTAAAGTTATAGCATGTGCTCTAGTCTTAGCTATATATACATAGTTGGTGGCATAAGTTAGTAGGGTACTGTAAAAAAATTGTAATTATCTATAAAAATTTGGGATAATTCCATGTTTATGGATTATTGAAAAAAATTAACAAAGATTAGAGAAAAATTAGAAGAGAAATTTGAAGGGATTTGGCTTGAGAAAACAATCAAAAAGAAAGAAGCATAACATTAAGAAAAAGTGGGAAAAAAGCACTAAAGTTGCAATTTGTGGATCTTCCTTGGAAAAAATTAATAATTTGATAGTGGAGCATCCTAGTTTCTTTCATGAACAATCACACATTTTAAAGTAGCCTTTTCAATTGGGTAGATCAAAAATGGAAAAAGCCTAGTCATATTATTATGCTTCTTGTAAATAAATATTGAAAACTCATAAAATAAATTCAAAATCTTTATGAATTCAAAGTGAATAGATAAATACAATATGATATCATGCTTCTTGAAGTAAAGATAATGTCCTTAGAAGTTATCAATGATAGATGACTCAAGTGGTTAGCTCATTGTCTTGTTAGATGAGAGGTTACCACTGTAAGTCATACTTGGGGCATTATTATGTTCCTCTATAACTCTTCTAAGGTACCGTGTTCTTGATATGTATTAGTATGTACTTATAGTTATTCTTTCATGATCCGATACCGATAATGTCCTTAGAAGTTGAAGGTATTTGTTGGTTCATAGCCTACCCTCATAATCTTTATAAATTTTAATAATAAGCTGTTAGCCTAGTGGTAAGACTCTTAATTTAAAAACTCCAAGTCATGGATTCAATTTTAGTGAACAATGCTAAGTTTTATTTAGACTATATATCTTTGGTTGTACCTATATTAGAATTATTTTAGGGTTTCAAAATCCCCATAATCTTTATAAATTTTCATTAGATAAGTTTCTGAGAAAAGTGATGATGGAAACTAATATAAAAAATGAACTTTATTATGATTCTAAGAAGGTTTACAAATTGGTAAAATGAACTTTAAAAATTTTGGGAAAATATAGAAGACAAGAAAAAACTTTGCCAATTGGTGAGCAATGGGTGTTCCCTATGCCTAATCATATGAATCACAAGTGTGTATACATGATCTAGTGAAACCATATACTCTTTCTACCTAAGTGGTCTATTTCCTAGATAGTAAAATGTGTGATTACTAGTTGTTGTCTTCCCAATCATCACTTGAATTAGCTTCGTCCGTATGGCTAAGTGTGATTAAGGTGTAAGGTATTTTTATATTTATAGTTTTTATTATTTTTATCTATAAAAATATTTAAAGGAAATAAAAGTTGAACTATTTTAGTTTACTAATTAATAACAAAACTATTCTAAATGTGAAGCATTCATTCCCACTTTTTGTACACATCTTGAATGTATACTAACATTGCTAGGGTAGCAAGTGTTTATTGCTGGGCATACTAAGTATTCATTGCAAGGATTATTAAACAATGGTATATTATGCTTGAAGTGATCATAATCATGTTATTTATGAATTAGGATTTTAAATAGATAAGTACAAGAAAGTAAATTGCATATAAAATAAAATTCTTGAAAGTAGTGTTGTAATGGAGAGAAGAAATCTTAACCTTATTTCCATGCATGCAACTATTGCACTCAAATAAAATTCTATGCAATCAATTCAATCCACGTTGTAGGAATTTAGAGGAAATATTTACTAAGTTCTACAAAAGAAAACTACAAGAGTTTAATTAAGGGATTAACCAATGATGCCATAAATGCAGTTGGTATGTGCACTTGTATAATCTTTGGAAGGATCAACATCGACAAACATATGTCAATGCATCTTGAGATGCATCAACATAGCTGACTTATTGAAATTTCATCATGCCCCCACAACTAATTGAAAGCTCATTCTTAAGTGAACGAAATGGAATAAATTTTTTGACAAAATTTGGGGGAAGTATGGAATTGATTGACTGACTTTAACAACAACAAAAATTTTGACTGCCATTTTGCATGGTTAGAAAATTAGTGTAATGTACAAAAAAAATTGGATGCTTTTGACAAAAATTAATAGGCTCTTATTAGATGGATGAAGAGAGGATGAAGACATCACACTGTGCCTAGAGGTGGATGCTCCTATGGTGTGAAGGGTCATTTCCCTACTCTGTTGGAGGCCTAGGCTACCTTACTAATGCTGAAAGTTGAAAGGCATTCAAAAGTATCTTCATCTTTTCCTCCTTGCCCCATGGATTTTGAATGGTCTAGGTTGCTTTACCTAGATGAGCTATGCTAGAATATCCCATAGGCATGATAATGTAGGGAACATATTCTTCACATTGACAAACCAGGTTATGAACTATTTACATTCAATGTCAAACATATAGACAAGGTTTTGCAGCTTCTCGTAGTCTCTTGTTCTTTTGGCTAGGTTCTCAGAAACACATCTTTATTTAGTAAATTTTCTTTTGAGAACCTCAAGCTTTGTGTTATCCACTTTTAACTTTTGTTTACTCTCTTTGTGAAGTTTGAACTCTACCTCATAGAGAAGGTAAGAGCTAGCCACCTACTTCTCTAACTCTAATCTAGGCCTCCCTATTGTCAGCATTGCCAAGTTTGCATATCAGAGGTTGGTAAGCTCCATGTATTTTGTCATCTTTGCAATATGCTACTCCTTCAGGTAAATCTCTACTTGGTTGTATGTGTTTAGGCCTCATTATTGGAGTTGCTAAAGGGCTTCATTTACATTTACCTTTGTTCAGTTTGATTTATTTTTCATTAATTTCCTTGAGCATCTTGATGTGGTCCCTATAATGGTTCTTAACTTGTTCGTACTTCAAAGCCTCATTATTATAGGTGGTGACCTAAATTGTAGTTTTTTGGTGAAGGGCATAAACCTTCTCCATTGAGAGATGCCTATTTTCTATAGCCAACCTTCTCAAATTGAGGTTTACCTTGGCAAGGTGTTCTTGCTACTAGCCAATGTACTCCACCATTTGGTCCTTCTGTTGCTTAGCATTTTGCAGGTGATGATTGTCTTAGGTTATCACCATTCTTACAAATATGTTCAAGGTCATGGTTGGAGGAATACATCATTACATCCGATAGTGATATATCAAAATTTTAATCTCCTTGGTATTCTTGGCTTGTTGGCATCTATGCTAAACCTGTTGGAAAGCTTCATCTTTAGTAAGCTTTGGTTGGAGAATGGTAGGGTTTGATAGATGGGCTCTAAGTTTTGTAACCTTGACAACTAATCATTGGTTGCTAATGATGGCCTTCTTGAGTTATGCACTTATCATCAGTAGCTTGCTCCTTATTTCTAGTAGTTATGAATGGGTAGTTGAAATGTCTTTTGGTAGATCAAAGATCTTCAAAATTAGTTGCTCAACTCCCACCAATTGCTCCAACACTTCTTTGTTCTAGGCTGTACTCATCCTTCTACCCCATGCTCATGCTAATGCTTGTACATTTGCCATGGTAGCAACATTAGGGATATATGTTACAAGAGTACTTAGAGCTTCTCCAATTTTATCTACCACCAGCTTTGCTATTGTCTATTAGCTCTTGTGTGTCATAATCAAAACCATTTCTACCTCATTTTCTTCTAGCATTAGAGAAAAGGCTAGTAAATTTCTAGAAATTTTAGGGAATGCTTATCCTGTTATGGACATAGTGACATCTCTGGCACTAAGATTAGAGTAAATGAATGTCTAGTTACTTTGTGAAGAAAATAGTAGGATCATCCCATCATCCTGCTAGCTAATGGTCATTGTGATCTCATTCAAGTGGTTCATGATTGGTATGTACATTGAAGATTCTCCAACACCTTTAGAAACATATTTTTGTTGCAACTATTACTTCCTAAGTTTCCTTAGATGCTTTGCAACTGCTAGCATTTCTGTTGTTATCTCTGGTGCTACAGGTGGTGGTAGTGATGGTTGTTCTTCCTCTTGAAGCTTGGAAAGCACTTTGTTTGTTACCATTTCCTGCCATGATGCAGTAGGAGCTCTATGTTCCACATCATTGGAGTATCAGGCTATCCCTCCCTTTTTACAAAGATTTTTGTGGAGGCATGAAAAGAGAAGTGTCTTCCTATCCTGCTCATTCTTCTTGAATTTCTTCTCTATTTCAAGTAAGATGAGTTTGGGTAGGTTGATTGGAAACTTTCTACTTTGAGCCATGCATGCCCTAGCAAAGAAGGTAGATACCTTAGCCTCTCCATTGGATTGAGATGATAGGTTGCAATGTTGAAGTGGGCTCACTTTGCCTTAGTTAGGGCAACATACTCCTTATGGTCCACTCCATAGCACTGTTGAACCCACTCTTTCTTAGCTTTTTGGTCCTCTTGGATAAGTATCTCTACTAGCTTTTCCTTGGTTGTGGATAATCTAAGGGCCTCTACAATTGATTCAACTAAATAGGATATGGTGATGTATTTGATTTTAACAATCACATCCCCTTGTTAGTTGTTCAAGAAGAGATAGTTTTCTCCAATGTATCATTCTTTACTCATAGAGAGAATGGGCCATAGTGGAGACCCTTATAGCTGCATTCTGACTTTCTCTAGTGCAAGCTCTTGGAAAGATTTAAAATTAATGTCCTATGGGATGGAGCTCTAAATTTCTTTGGTGTGGACCTTCTCCAAGTAGGCCTATATGAGTGTGACCTCAAGATTGGGTCATGTTCTTGAAATCTCATCTTACATGGATTACCCTATTTTGGCTATGGAAATTTAGTGAACAAATTTTACCTCAAGCTCCTCACATAGGGGTCCAATAGTATGGGTGGCCTCAGTTGCTTGCTCTTGGGGCTATTATAGTTATTGTTGTTATTGTTCCCTTTCATCATGTGATCGCTTTTTCGACGGTTTTGATTTCCCTCCCATCTATGGTTCTCTTTTAAGTGTCATTTGTGATCATAAATACAATCGAGGGTTAGTCATTTGGATAGAATCTTATTTCATTTAGATACCTTCCTTAGTTTAATCAAGTTGAGTTTAGTGGTCAAAAGTTGAGATTTTAGTGTTAAGTTCTTATTTAGTGATCGTAGGTGTATGATATTATTTTATTTATGCTTTAACAAAAGTTGAGTTCTAAGATTAACTCTTATGATTATTAAATTAATATTATTCTAATATCTTTTTCATGGGATGTTAGAAAAATTTTCTATGAAAATGTAGTATTTAATGCCCCCACAATGTAAAGTGTATCTTTGATAGCTCAAGGATTGAAGCACAAGTGAAAATAAATAAAAAGGTGTTGAGTTATGGCTTGTGGAAGGCTCTAGGCTCTAAAAAATTGCAAAAATCCTCATGCATTTGGAAGAAAATATGAAAAATGAGCTAAGTGCCATGTGTATTTATATAATTTTTATGTTGTGTCTATGGGGATGCCTTGACAATGTTACATCAATTAATATGGCTACATCGATGTAGCTATTCGTAGCTATTTTATTTTTTACATAAGATATTGAGGAATTTTGAACAAGTTTGGGGTCAAAACAAGAGCCAAAAAGCTAGGAAATCATGGTAACAACATAATTAAGTGTATGATTCACAAAATTAGAGCAATTTGATCATGTGGAATGAGTAATTGGAGGATGTTCCTTATGCCAAAGTAGAGCAAAGACTAGATGATGGAAGCTATTAAGATGATTGAGATTGTAATGGGGTCCATAGTGAGGAGGTTTAAACTAGAAAAAACCAAAAGATATGCAATTGGGTCCTCCCTAAAGTAGGCTTATGCCTAATATATTCTTGCATAACCTCATCACAAGGAGTCCATAGGCAACTTAGATGATGAATGGTTATTCAAATTAAAAACCATATCCATGTGAGGGATTGTCTTAGGATTATGTAAATTATTAAACAAAACCATCAATTTACCATGGCATGAGGCAGTGAGGTGAGAGAAATAGAGTGCAAGAATGGTAGAAAGAAAAATATGCATAATGGTTGGATGGGATCTAATGAACAGTGTTTTGGCTAGCTTCAATATCGGATACATGATATTAGATCCTTGATATTAGATACCTAATATCAGGGGCCAAGATGCAATGTTGCATATATGATATCACAAGATGTGTGTCAGCCTTTAAATATAGTGCTTGGGCACATGGTTTGGATATAGTTTAGTCAATAGAGTAGTCCAACTATTATAGTTTTACTTTTTAGTCTTAGAGAATAGTTAGTGAGTGCCCCTAGTGTGGATCTAAGTCAGTTGTGTAACATCTTATTTGAGTGGCAAAGTACTTGGACACATTCCATGAATGACAATAAGACTGAGATTGATTCTTATTCATTGTAGCACTTTAACTTAGATTATATTTACTTTCCATGCAATTTACTTTTCATGTACTTAGTTAATATTTACATTTCCATGCATATTACTGAATTGGCAGAATGAGCGCAACTAGTTTCAAGCATAAACATGTATTCACTTGGTAACCCCAGTAGTGTTATTATTTGGTTCACCTAGTAGCATAGCACTTGGTAATCCTAGTAGTGGATACGTGGGTTCAAGATGTGTATGGCAAGCTAGGAATAAAAATTCATTGCTCGTAGGTTAGTTTAGACTTTACTTTCCATTGTTAATTAGATTAAATAGTTAATT
Organism: Gnetum montanum; assembly: GCA_015680685.1. Classification (NCBI taxonomy): domain Eukaryota; kingdom Viridiplantae; phylum Streptophyta; class Gnetopsida; order Gnetales; family Gnetaceae; genus Gnetum; species Gnetum montanum. The sequence goes on from MNCI01002227.1 coordinate 25,302, forward strand.
TCTCTATTACCATTAGGAGTAGCTTAGGGTCAAACAACATCAATTATCATATGCCTCACTTTAGACTAAACCATACATGACAAAGCTACCACTAGTCCAAGTGGAAGACAGTGAACTATGATCAAAACATAACAATCTAGATGCACAACTACTCCCATCCATGGAATTCAACCAGATCATGTGTGAATGCTTATGATTCATATGGTTGGACGTAGGGGTATCTTGCCACTCATTAGGATCCTTAGTGGATTTTGTGATTAAGATAATTTGATACAAGTTTGTTCCATGTCTAAACTAAGTCCATTTCGATGACAACAACCTTGGATTAATGTATTTCCCCTTTCTTGCCACCATGAGCCTACGACAATGACAATGAAGAACCATCACTTTACGAAAGGAAGAAAAGAGAAGAAGGAAGTAGGTAGGGCCTTAGTTAGAGGAGTGCCTTCAAGCATGGGTAACATGTCTTTCTAGCTCCACAACCAATGCTTGTAGCCCAAGATATTATTAGAGAGGTGTGCTTTGAATTCCTTTTTTTTAGTGGGAATCACATCATACAGAGACATACTTCCTTTTATGGTCAATTGTAGTAGTGATGATATACCTATGAGGAACCATAGAAATTAAGAAGGTAGTTGAAAAAATGACACAACAATTCTTCTTGAGGTTACATCTTTTTTCATTTCCACTTGCTCCTTTCCCAATTCATTGGGTAACAAGATCATATGTTACTTTTAGTTTTGATGTAAAAGAATCTTCATGTTCCCATGATGTAGAACTCCACATGAGATAAATGGAATGGGTGGATGCCATGAATTTATTGCTTGATAACATGGAAAATGGATAGACTATTAGTAGCGAGCATAATCAAAAGACAAAGTTGGTCTTAATTATTAAATCATAATCTTGATAGCTGCATTCAACAATTCCAAAATTTGCAATACTAATGGAACAAAATTGAAGATTTCAAATAAGACTAAATGAAAACAACAAAAAAGAAAAATAAATAAAATAATTAGTAAAATACACAGAAAATCAAAAAAATATAAAGAACATTACAAAAAAAATAGAAGAAAAACTCTTTTCATCCTCATCATGATGTTATGGTAGATGGATATCTCCCCCATGACTAAGTTGGAAGGAGAAGATTAAGAAGATATAGTGATCTTATTCTTGATCAGAGGTATTAGTGTTATGATTGGTTACTTGGAAGTCCATGAAGGGTTTAAGTTACTAGATATTGACTAGCATGTGCTTCTAAGGACTTATTGGATAGTAAATTCTCATAGACTCAAAAGGAAAAGTTTAGTGTGTGATGTAAGGTGCTTACCATAATGTTTGAAACTTAGTTCGTTGTAGCACATGTATGGGATTCTAATAGAGAACCTTGTCTCTTGGTTTGAACATAACCTCACTTATCTATTTGTCATGACGTTGTTTATTGTATGCTTTGTGTACTTCGTTCATCATTAGAGCTACTCTTTGATTTTTGTCTTACACGTTAAGTGTTATTATTCATTTCTTTTGCACTAGGCTAATTTCTAAGTCAAATTCACATGTAGTTGTGAGTGTATGGAGTTTAGTTTGAGTTGGAATTTTGGGTAACTTTCCTTACACTAACTCATAATGATAATAGTTTATAGGAAGTTTTCAAGTTGAGCGATTTGTCCAAATGGCATCATTGAGTTTAGTGCCTCGATCTTTCCTATATCTACCAATGGTTCACATTAAAATTCTAGTGATCTCCCTATTAGTTACCTTTGCTTGACTGTTGTCTTGAGGATGATAAGGTGTTGTGAATTTAAGTTATACCCCCAAGCATTACATTAACTTGCGAAAGGTAGCACCTGTGAAATGTGTTCCATTGTCAAAAATTAGTGCTCTAGACATACCAAACATTTTTACCACCTATTGTTGAAAGAAAAGAGCCATAGTAGTGTAGGTATAGTTAGAAATAGTTGCAGCTTCATCCCACTTGGTATAGTAGTTAATAGTGATAATAATGTATGACTTTTTGTTGGACATGGGAGTGATGGGTCATCCCCTCATCTCATTGACACCTCTCATAAGAACAAGAGAAATGGTGAGTATCCTTGAAGATTTTTAGTCAAAAATATCCTACCATCAAGATCTTTGTAATCATTCTTCTTCATGAATAGTCATCCCCACAAGGGCCCTTGTGAGCATCTTGAAGGACTCTCAATTGATTTGCATCAGATACACACCATCGTACCAAGCCATCGACACAAACCTTTTAGGGATTACCCTTAATATTCATGTAGTGTTTGACCTTGTGAAGAAACTGTTATTTCATCCTATGATCTCACTCAGTAGGAGTCTTCTATGTGGGTAGATATGAGAGGAATTCATCAAATCAATTTGTGACTAGTGATTCATGAACTTTGGTTACCGTAGCAAAGAAAATTTCATTTAGAAATTGATTGGATAAGGACTCTTCATCATCATTTCTATTCCATCTTAATTAAGACAAATGATCTACAACTACATTTTTGGTCCCTTTTCTATTCACCATTTTAAGATCAAACTATTGTAAGATCACCAACCACCATATAACACAAGGGCTTACCATTAACTTGTTCATCAAAAAGTGGATTACACTGTGATCAGTACGTATAGAAATTAGGTATCTAAACATATAGTGCTTGAATTTTCCTAAAGCATACATCATCATCATGAGCTCCTTTTCTATGGTGATGTAAGTGAGTTGTACACCCATGATGCTCTTGCTTACACAATAGATATAATTTGGCCATTTTGATCATGGATTTCTATCAAAACCACTTCCAATACATAGTTGGATGCATCTATCATGATGTGGAAAGGTTTGGACTAATCAAGAGTCCATAGAATGGGTATTTCTTTGAGCTTCTATTTTATATATTGAAATTCTTGTTCACATTGTTGACCTTTGTTGTGTCAAAACCTTGGAAAATGGAAAAGTTGGAAAATGTGCTTGTGAGATCTTGCAAGACTAGGAAAGGATGAGGATAAGAGTAGAATGGGATCGAGACAAAGAGCATGATGAGACTAAGATAAAAGAATGTTGAGACTAAGAGGAAAGCATGAGTTGTTAATTTGAAGTGACAAAGTCTCAACAAAGATTGTAAAGATTTAGATAAATTCTTGAGAATGCAATACATCTAGAAGTCAAAAGAAGACATTCCATGTTTGCTAGGATAGCCTAGAAGAATAGCAAAAATCCCAATTGAAAAGCTCAATTTTAGGCTAGATATCATAGAGAAACAACAAACATTCCAAGTGTAGCTAAGGTGTCCCAATTCTAGTGAGACATCCCATTTGCAAGTTCCAAAATCTCTACAAGATGTCTCAAGCTTGTTCAAGATGTTCCAACTGGTCATTTTCTAGCTATTGTACAAACTCCAATGGTCATTTGATAATGACAAAGGCTATATAAAAGAGACAGTATCTTTATGGAATAATATAACACTCTTCACACAAATATTCTCATCATAGTATACATTTAGTAAAATACTTTGTACTTTAATTCTTGATCATTTGATTTATGTATTGTATTTGTTGAGAGCCTTGATCTTTCTTTTCTCCCTTTGGAAGCCTTGTGGGGTTGATGCACTTCTTGTGAGAAGGCATCTCTTGAGCTTATTAGGACCTTGTAGGGTTGGGTGTGTTTTTGAGAAAAAAACATTCAAGTGGAGCTTAAGATATTATAAAGGTCGTAGGATCGTTAAAAACACATTTTGAGCTTGTTGGAACCTTGCAAGATTGGGTGTTTTTGTGTGAAAACATGCCTTGTGAAGCTCAAACTTTGTAAAGGTTGTGATGTTCTTGAAATCACATTTTTAAAGGAACAAAATTTGAAGATGTGCAGGAATTCTACCCTTTAAGTGTGAATGTACCTAAGTTGGAGAACTATGTACATTTGTGTGTATTTTTTACTTTAATTTGTGGAAGTTATTCAATCCCCCTTCTAAGTTCTTGATATTCAAGTCATATCAAAGCATGATACTCCTAGTTTTAAGCATAACAACTTAGAAGTAAGCGATGAAAGAAACATCATACACCAAACCACCACTGTTCAATGGGATCAACTTTGCATACTAGAAGGCTCAAATGCAAGGATTCTTTGAATCCATGGAATTCAAAGTTTGAAAATGTATCATGGAGGGATACACTCCATCTATCGATAGCACTACAAATACTACAAAACCAAGAAGTAAGTGGATTCAAGATGAGAAAGATAAGTTTATGTTTGATTCTATAGCAAATAACTATCTTTATTGTGCTTTAAGTAAATTGTAGTTCAATAGAGTAGCTAGTTGCAAAACTACCGAAGAGATTTGGGAGGTGCTAGAAGCTACTTATGAAGATACATTTGTTATTAAGTAATCCAAGCTTCTAGTTTTACAAAGTGAGTATGAAAAGTTAAAAATGAAATAAAAAGAGAAGATTAAAGATTACTTCTCTAAAGCCAATGATCTAGTTGTAGCCATCATAGGAATAGGAAAGGCTCTACCCGAGAGTGATGTTATTATCAAAATGATAAGAACCTTGTAGCATAAATTCAAACCTAAGATAACAACCATGAGGAAAATTAGGGACTTATTTGTCTTGAAGTTTGAAGATATTCAAAGGGCACTTATTGGTTACAAGATGAATCTCATAGGTGAAGGTGAAATTAACAAATCCTCCATTTCTTTCAAAAGCTCATCAAAAGAGAAGGATCCATTTGATTAAGATTAAAATAGTAAAGATGAATTGGCTCTGTTATCTAGAAAAGTTGAGAGGCTATTGGCATGAAAAGAAAAGAATTTCAATCAAATTGACATCAAGGATAGAGAAAGAGGTAAACATTTCAAAAATTCTAATATTAATGCATATTCTATAGAATGTGTGATTTGTGGCAGTAGAGGTTATGTGGCCTTTGAATGTCCAAGTGCTAGTAGGTTGCAAAAGAATGAACTCATCCAAGCTGAAAAGAAAGGGAAAAATCTCTACATAAGCTAGGATGAGGATTACAATGAAGAGGAAATAGATGACACCTCCACAAGATCACATCTTATTTGCATGGTCCTTACTCATGAAGATCTATCAGTAAAGACTGAAGAATCTAAAGGTATGCTTAAGGAAATGTATGATTTACTATGTAATGAAAGCATCTCCTTTCAGAGTTTATACATTAACATGAAAAAAGCTTTGAAAGATAAAGAATTAGAACTATCTTAACAAAATTTAAAATGCTTAGATCTCACAAAGGAAAACTTAGACCTAAGTGTTGCAAATCAAAGACTTATGTCTTCCCATGAGCATATTGCCAAAGAACTTGTAGATACAAATCTTATCAATGAAAGGCTTGCAAAAGGAAAAGAGACTCTACGAATTATGTTGGAACAAGGAAGAAATCCAAATGACAAGAGTGGTTTGGGAATTCACTCACAAAATTAGGCATTCTCAAGTACTTCATCCAAATGGAAGTATACACCAAGGTTTGATCATCTTGCCCAAATAAGAAAAACCATATGTTATTACTATGGAAAGTATGAGCATAAACAATCATGTTGTTGATTAAGAATAAAACACTATAATATGACTCCTTAGTATTAGTAAAAGATGCCTAGTAAGGATGCCTTGGAGGCTAAAAAGGTTTGGAGAGTCAAGTTGAAGAGGGAAGAAGAAAAAACAAATACACATGCATCCCATCTAATGGTAAAAAACTCCATAGGGATGGAGTAGAAATTAGGATAGTGGGGGACATCTAATTATTATAAGGGAGGGGTCTAAAAGGATAACCTAATTATAAATCTTCTTAAGCATGCCATTTCCTAAGATCAAGCAAGGTAAGTATGGTAAGTATGGGTAAGTATATTTCCTTGACTTGCATTATGTTTTAGGTATGATACTTATCTTGGCTTTCTTTTTTATAATTATCCTTGGTAGCATCTATTAAAAAGCCCCCAAACCTTTCACCCTATTTTTCCATTCATTGTTTCCTAAGAAGAACTGACTTGCAAATGAGACGTTCCAAAAGAGGTCTCACCTGAGACATCCCAACCAAAATTAAGATGTCTCACTAAGTTCTGACTTGACTCCAGTAAGATGTCTCATCTGTGGCATTAACCCTATTGAGGATGTTGCCTATTTAAAATGACCAATCATTCTTCTTCCTTTTCATTCCACTCCAAGGTTTAGATATCCAAACTTAGTCTACTAGGGCTTTATCTTTACTTTAACTCCACTCCATCAAGCTTGAATCCATGGCACACAAGAAGATAGGGACATCAAGGTAGTCTCCACACATGTCCAAAGATGTAAAAGATGCATCTACAAGCAATTCCAACACTTATTAGCCTCATTTCTTCTCTATAAATTCCCAACATAAGTTTGAAGTAAACTGCTCTATATCCATTATTAGTGAACAAATTTTTAGCATTCAATAGCACTGTTAGCAAGTACTAATATCTTATTTTGAAGTGATTAGATGGGTATTCATTATTTCTATGATATTTTACATCTCAAAGGTTTTGGTTAGGGAATTTTATGGTAATATTGTTATCAATAATGTTGCTATTGGGGCATTTACTACTATGGCCGATGGTATTGCTGTTGAAATTTCTCCTCAAGTTGTAAATGCATTGCTTGGGGTTTCTAGCACAAATGTTCATCAAGTTGTGATTGATTCTATGGAAGATATTTTACAAACAACATTATTTAGTAATGCATGATTAGTTTTGTGATGCTTTTTTGGTAGCTTTGTTTATTTAAGAAGTGGGAAAATGTATAGATAATAGATGTCATGAGATGCCTCTTCTCTCTTCCTTATTATTATGTACAATATCATTCAGAAAGGAGGAAGCTATAATTATCTACTATCATATGAAGAATTTTTACTATTTTGTTTACTAATCAGGAAACCTTTAGATTTGTATCATATCATTTATAGGGATATGCTTAGTATGTTCACTCATGAGTGTATCTGTGAACACCCTCTCCTTATCAGCCTACTTGTTTGTTAGGGAAGTCATTTGATTGAATATTTTCCACTTCTCAAAGGGAAGAGGAGTCTTACTGAGTACTCTAAAAAGAGGAATGTTACTTACATCAAATTAGCAGCCCATTCTACATTCTAGACACATAAAAAGCAAGCATCTTCTCCACCTTTGGCCTCACCTCAATTAAAAAGGTCCAAGTGAATTAGTGCATGGGTAGGATATTTATTAAAGAAGGCCTTACAAACCATTGCAAAGAATATGGGGAAGATAGGAAGAAATCTCTCTTACCTTTGTAAGTGAATGGACATAGTTGGTCTTCTCCCTCCTCTGGATGGTTTGTAGTTTGAGGAGATTGTAGCTCCTCATTAGATAGACATTGATGAAGATGGACTAGTACCAGCCAGACATCTTGTAGCTATAAGGCCATCATGTGCATATGATTTAGTGAATGAATTAGATTAAGAGGATCTCATAGTAGTAGGAAAAACCCATCCTTCATACCAAGTAGCTAGAAATAAATGTTTTTTTGCAAGGAAAGTCTTCTAAAATACTCTCCAACCATTTAAAAGTGAGGATGCACCCCAATCTTTTAAGAAATATGTGATGACGAGTATCTTTGGTGTTGTATCTCATTGGTAGCAAGCACCTTGCAAGACTTATCAATGTAAAGGTACTCCATCATCTTCTAGGTTGGATCCATCACATCCTTCTTCATCATAATCTTAATTTAGGATGAAGTTTTGGCCTAGAAAAGCTATAGTTGTAGTCTCTTCCTCAGAACATGATGACAAGCAATAGGTCTCCCACTCTAACATCAATAGTGATGATGATGAGAAGAAGACCTACAGGCCCACACATGCAATGTTAGGTTGAGATGACGACGACGACATCAAGGTCAACAATTAGGGCCTTAATATAATCTCCTTCTTTTAGGTGCTATCCAAAAAAAAGGAGAGTTTTTGAGATTGAGAACTTATGAAATTTTCATGTTGATACTTAGTAATTTATGAATGTAGTACATGTTTATGTGTTTTTGCTATTTCATGATATTTTCATGTTGATACTTAGTAATTTATGTTTTTTGGTTATCTTATGCCTTGGATATATATATTCTATGTTGGTTATGTTATATAGTTTTATGAGAACATGATTAATGTAGTTTAAGGCTATGCTTGGATATTTTTATCAACCTTGGTATACATATTGATTGTCTTTGAAATAGGTTATGTGGAGTTTAGTTTTGGTGCACGGCTATGTTTTTATGTGCTTTATGGATTATATGCTTTGGACTTGCATTTTGGATAGGATTGGGTAGTTTTTTATGTGAGTAATTCATGTTAGCCCTATGAGATCATTACTAATGGATGTATGCTCATTAATCGATATCCATCTCTTTTTTTATCCTTGCCATCATAAGATTATTTTTAGCATTTTATATGCTTTTGCTTTTAATTGCATGTCTTATATTATTTATTATATTATTATGTTGACTCATTTTCTCATGTTTTGGACATCACCAAAAAGGGGGAGATTGTTGACCTTTTGGTATGTCAAAACCTTGAAAAATGGAGAAGTTGGATAATGTGCTAGTGATGCCTTGAAGAACTAGGAAAGGACCAAGACAAGAGAATTTTACATCCTTGACATCATAAGATTATTTTTAGCATTTTATATGCTTGTGCTTTTAATTGCATATCTTATATTGTTTATTATGCTATTATGCTGACTCATTTTCTCATGTTTTGGACATCATTAAAAAGGGGAAGATTGTTGACCTTTTGGTATGTCAAAACCTTGAAAAATGGAGAAGTTGGAAAATGTGCTTGTGAGGTCTTGTAGGACTAGGAAAGGACTAAGACAAGCATAATGGAATTGAGATGAACAACATGATGAGATCAAGACAAGAGCATGTTAAGAATAAGATGAGAGAGTGAGTTGTCAATTTGAAGTGACAAACTCTCAACAAAGAATGCAATGATTTAGAGAAATTTTAGAGTATGAAAGACATCTAAAAGTCAAAAGAAGATGTCCCATGTCTGCCAAGATTTCGTAGAAGAATACTAGACATTCGAGTTCCAAAGCTTAATTTTAGGATAAATTTCCTAGAAAAATAGTAGATGTTCCAAGTGTAGTTGAGACATCCCAATCAAGACATCTCATGTAAGACATCCTAATTCCAGTAAAACATCCCACCTACAATTTTTAGTATCTAAATAAGATGTCTCAAGCTTGTTGGAGACATGCCAACTAGCCATTTTCCAATCATTGTACAAACTCCAATGGTCATTTAACAATAACAAAGGCTATAAAAGAGATGATACCTTTGTGGAAGAATATAGTACTATTTACATGAATATTTCCATCATTATATACATATGGTGAAATATTTTGTACTTCAATTCTTGATCATTTGATTTGTGTATTATATTTTTTGAGTGCTAAGTAAGGAATCTATGCTTTGAGTACATTGTTTGCTTGATCTTTCTTTTCTCCCTTTGTAAGACTTGTGAAATTGATATGCTTCTTACAAGAAGATGTTCTTGAGCTTATCAAAACCTTGTGGGGTTGGGTGTATTTTTGAGTGAAAACACCCCAAGTAGATCTGAAGATATTGTAAAGGCTATGGGATTCTTAAAACCACATTTTAAGCTTGTTGGGGCCTTGTGGGGTTGGGTGTGTTTCTATGTGAACATACCCCTTGCAAAGCTGAAACTTTGTAAAGGTGTGTAGGAATTCTACTCTCCAAGTGTGGATGTACCTAAGTTGGAGAACAACGTACATCTGTGTGTAGTTTTTATTTTTTAACTGGTGTAACTTATTCAAGCCTCCTTCTAAGTTCTTCATCGTCATTAATTTCATGGCTTACTCAAAGGTTGCATCTTTCTTGATTAGTTCTACTAGTAGCTTGGTGATTTTAGAGAAATTTTCAATAAAATGCCTATAGTAAGCAAAATTTCCAAGGAATTACCTTACATCTCTGATATTTTGAGGTTGTCTTGTTATTTCTTTGATAACCCTTATGTTTTCATGGTTCACCTTGATTATTTTTTCTAAAATTCTATGCCCCAGAACAAGTTCATCTTAGACTATCAAATGACTCGTTTGCCAATTAAGCCATAGGTTTGTCTCTGCACATTGTTTTAGTGCTTGCTCAAGACAATCTAGTGCTTATTCAAAATCAGTGTCATAGGTAGCAAAGTCATTCATGAAGACTTCCATACCATTGCTAATCTGTTGCTAAAAGATACTTAGAACTAACCAGGTAAAGGTTGCAGGGGCATTATAGAGGCCAAAAAGCATCTTCTTGTATGAGAAAGTTCCACAGGGACCTATGAAAGTTATTTTGGCCTAGAGTTCTAGAATAATTTGTATTTGGTTGTACCCAGTATGCCCATTTAGAAAAATGTAATAGTTATGTCTTGCAATTATATTCAATACTTGGTCCAAAAATGAAAATGGAAAATAATCTTTAAACATAGTCATGTTTAGCAACTTGAAGTTTATATAGACTCTCCTTTGTCCCACTTTCTTTGGCATAATAAAGAATGGGGTTATGCGCTTACTATTTGCCACTAGATATATGAATCCTGCTTTGAGAATTTTGGATCCAACATTCTATGTAGCTACCTCTTGGGTTTAATAGTGGAGTATGTGCAAATTTAATACTCTCATATGTGTGGATCTACTCCTATAAATTCATTAGATGACCAAGCAAAGGTTGTGGACCATTTGTTTATGACCTTTAGTAGCTTCTCCTTTTGTTTCTTAGTGAGATTAGCGTTGAAAATTATGAATTTGGAATTATTAGGAAATACATATTCTAGAGTTTCCAATAAATATTTGAATTCCAAGGGTTCTTATCTCAAAATATCAAGGATTTTCCACTCTTCCCAATCCATTTCTACTTCTTCCCTATATTTTTTTTATAAATAATTCATTTTGAATCTACTCCATTTTGTTCATCTTATCAATATATGCACTTATGAGAATTTCATCTATTCCATGCACATTATTGAACTAGCACTATCATCTGTTATTAACCACTAGATATCCTCTTATTTCGTGGTTGCTATGTACATGCACCTTTAGACATCTATTGTTTCAGCATACTTTTTACATGCCATGATGATGTGCTTTGTACAGGTCATATTTTCTTCATGCAATGGCACCTTATGTCACTATACATGATGCATGGAACCCTCTTCTTCTTGACCTTTTCAAATTTATTTTGCTTGAAGATTTTCAAGGAGAAGACTTTAATCCCTAGCTTGGCTTCAATTGTGCTTACCCAAGCCCTTTTCATGATAATTGGGAAGTCCCCCTTATAATTGTCTACATGAATGACTTGGAAGTCTACTAGATATGACCATCCACAGATAGTGGGCATGATATCCTTCGCAAGTCCTAAAGGAATAGTGATGGATTGATCAGCAAGCTCCAACATAACAGTGTGTACATTTTGGGATCTTTAGTTTGAAGGTGGCTTAGTGGTTATCTCAGGAGTAGCTTGAGGAAGATTAATAGCCATAGATGCCTACATGAGTTTAGGTGGACTTTTGGATTTGAAGAAAGCCCTTTTCTAAGGCTTATGCTCAAAACTAGTCAAATTTTCATTTGGCTATAAGTTCATGGCCTACGTGACATTATGTTGCTAAGGTTGTAGTGGGGTCTCACCTTACATAGCTAGTGTAGGTGGCAAAGGAGTGGAGTTGTGAGGTGCAAAGTGTTATGGTGGATAATTAGGAGTGTATGAAGAAGGAGATTTAGCTTGTGGAATAGTAGGTCTATATTATTTAGGGGGTAGTCATGATGAAGAAAAGAAGTATGACTTATAGAGCCACTAAGAGACATAGGTTGCTAGACATAATATTCATATGGGTCCAACTGGTAGTAAGTATATTGTTGCCTTAGTAGTGGCATCCCCCCACAATTGTGGGTTTTTCCATAGATGATAATGATCTTGAGGGTGAGATGGCACTCTACTCGAATAATAATATTGTTGGTGGAACCATTGCTGATAATTGCCTTGTGGATAATGTAATTTCTTGGGTGGTTGCCTTCTTGCAAATTTTGGGTTCAAGGCATAAACACCAAATTCTTGTAGGTATGACAATATAGAACAACATCTTTTGGGATGTTCATATTGGTAGATGTCACATCCTTCTTCTATTTCAGAATCTCTAACCTCATCAACTCTAAAGTCTTACCTTTTGATTAATAGTAGTGCTTTCATGCATTCTTTCTTCTACTTCTATTCTTATCTCAGTTCCCCTACCTTGTTTTATCCTTCATAATTTTTAGAGTAGTTTGAAACTTCTCATCTAAGGAGTCTTACATTATATCCACCTTAGTTGATATTTCTATGATAGATTTTTTAATTGATAAGATTTTCCTTTGTACCATTTCTTCTAGTAATGCTTCCTCCTTAGGGTTGTAAAGATGTACCTTCCTTTTATGAATGAAGAAGTCTATGTTATACTTCTCTATATTTGCTTATTTTTTAATTCTCCTTATTCCTTGACCACTTGATTAATAAGCCCATCTTCCTCTTCATTTTTTCATTTTTGATAATCTTCCTTAGGCATAAATTCCAAGAGACTATTTGGTTTTATTTCTAAGCTCATCTATCACATGATGAAGTTGTTTCCTTTTAGAGAAATCGTATCCTAGGCATTAGTGTAAAAGAGAGTAATACCTTTCCAAGGTTGCATCAAGGGATTCATGATTATCTTGTTTCCATCCTGGAATTTTCTTCCTTAAGTTAGACATTTTGTAGTATATTTGATAGTCATCATTGAATAAATCTAACATTGTTTTGCACCTATAGATAGATTCTAGTTCCAAAGACTAGTAACAACTCTGAGCTTCTCTGATGAGTGTCCTAGGAAACAATTTGAGTTTTTGTCTCTCATTCTCAATGTTTGGCAAGGTATAGGCATCATGAAGTAGTTATAAATCATGTTGTGAATCAACATTGTATCCTTATTTAAACTTAGGAATATTATTCATATCAAGCCATTTGATTTAGCTATTCCTTTGATGCCATGAGGGAATATGAATTACCTCCAAGATGTTTATCATGCTTCTTGTAGCAAGAAGTGACTCATCATAGTCATCATATTCATCATGTCCTATGTCATGGTCATGTCTCCTATGATGTGGCCTACTATGCCTTATTTCTCGATGATGCCCCTCCTCTCCTTGCTTTTGTGTATGCTTACTCCTCTCATCTCTAAATGAGGGCTTCTATCATGTCCATCTTGGCCTTGATCATTTCTCCTTTGGTCTTAGTCATGTTTTCCCTTGTTAGAGTTTGTTGATGAGGATGATAGTAAGGATGGAGGACTAAGAGAGTTGTGCTAGCTTACCTTCATTCTTTGGGTCTTTTATTGTTCTTTTGATGAATGGTTGGGGGACCTTGGCCTTGAGGCTCCCCTAGTTCTAGGACCAGTTCTTTCCTTAATTTGGTTGCTTGCCAAGGTTGAACATAACCATTGATGGGTCATGTTATCCTTACTGAAGGAAGGAGGACCTTGGTGCTAGGATCATCATGATGGAAATTTTGGATCCTCCTTCTGTAATTGTGAAGTTAGTAAGATTTGGACATTTTACCCTTATAGGCTTCATGGCATGCCTCCATAAGTTTCTCTTTTCAGAGTTAGGCCTCTATTGCTTAATAGTCCCTTGAGAGGTGCTCCTTCATGATAATCTAGGGCTACTAGTTCAAGCCCCAACTTCATAAGAACTACCATGAACATTGAAGGAATAGAACAAACAAGGAGAAACAAAACATTACCCTTTAGGTCTCTCTAGTGTAACTATTCATCTTGAAGAAGGATTAAAGTGAAGTCTAGATAATATGGATCTGGGTGTGCTAGACAACCTTCAATTGTTAAGGTATCTCATCAGCATTCCTTCTAAGTCTATTATGTTGTTTATTAAGATCATCAATAAGTGGTGAATCAGCCCTACAAGAAGAAGAAATCTTAGTTTCCTCTTATGTAATGTACCTCAAATAAACTATTAGTATTACTTTTTAAGGATTAGGCATTATACTCATACAATGACCTTATATGATGTTACTATTTAAAAACACTTAGTGCACATAGTTAAAATGAAATCCTTGGTAATGACAATAATAATGAGCAGTCGGTATTCCCTACACGCAACCAAAGGAATCATAAGAGTGTATGCATGATTCGGTTAAATTTTTTGGACTTCTTCTAAGTAAGTTGCCTATGTACTAGACAGTAAAATGTGTGGTTATTCGTTGTCATCTTTCCAATCATCACTTATGTTAACTTTGTCCACATGACTAGTGTGATTGAGATGTAAGGTATTTTTATATTTATAATTTTTATAATTTTTTATATTTATAAATATTTAAAGAAAGGAAAAGATTGAACTATTTAACTTTACTAATTAATAACTAAACTATCCTAGACATAGAGCATCCATTCCCATTTTCCATACACAACATGAATGTATACTAACACGTTTGGGTTACCAAGTGTTTACTATTGAGTGTACCAAGTATTCACTGCTAGGATTATCAAGCGTTAGTATATTATGCTTAAAGTGTTCATGCTTATGTTACTTATGAATTAGGATTTTAAAATGCTTAAGTACAAGAAAGTAAAGTGCATATAAAGTAGAATGCTTGAAAGTAAACTTAAACTAATCCAAGTGCTGTAATGAAGAGAAGAAATCTCAATTTAATTTCCATTTATGCAATTGTGTTTAGGTATATATTGCACTTAAATAAAATTCCATACAATAAATTCATTCCACATTGTAAGCACTCATAGGGTAATTTCACTAAGTTCTATGGAAGAAACTTGCATACTTATATGCTGCTAGTATCATACTTATATAGGCTTTGGGAGGATTGGCATTAACACACATGCACTACTACATCTTGAGATGCATCGATGGGATTGCATTGATGTAGTTGACTTATTAACACCTCATCACCAATGTCAGTCCTAAACCTAAATATGAAAGGAGGAGGGTTAGCATAAGCTTGGTAAGCAATTGTAAAACCTTACCAAGGCTTATGGATGAGTTTCCTTTTCAAATTTCATAGTGTTAAAGCATTACTTAGATGCAATGTGCAATAGTTACATGATCAAAGATGATTTAAAAAAAATTACAAATGAATAAAAAGCTAGCTTTTCATAGAGGAAAATGGGGAAATAACACATATAGCCCACTCGATTTTATTGGGACAAGGCTAGGATTATGATGAGTATATAGAAGAAAAGAAACATAGGCCTTCAACTTCCCAAGTACCTCCAATATTTCATCATAAATACCTATTGCATGTTTACTAGCAAATGTCCATGTTGCACATTGTCCCATATAGTGTTCTGATCATCTCCCAAAGAATGTTCCATTCTGATTGACTATTGTGAAAATTGGCATTTTTAAATGTTTATATAACCTTGTTGGTTATTTTGATATCCTATGCCACGAAGTAAGATGTTTTGTTTGTCTTTATGATGAAGTGTCAATAAAGTAGTTATGTTGCACATGCCCATCAATGTATCCTTGTTGACATATCTCAAGATGCATTGGTGCATGTGCATTAATGCTAATCTAACTATTGCCTATATAAGTAAGCACACCAATCACATTTATGGCACCATTTGATTGATTCCCTAGCTAGAATCTTGTAGTTTCTTTCATTAGAACTTAGTAAACTTTTCTCTCTAAGTGCCCACAACGTAGACTGAATTGATTGTACAAAATTTTATTTGAGTGTAATATGTCCCTAAATACAATGGTATGAACAATAATAAAATCAAGATTTTTCTATCCATTGCAACACTTACATTAGTTTAAGTTTATTTTCTACTTTTTACTTTAAATGCAATATACTTTCTTTTCCTTTTTGCATTTAATATTCTAATTCATAAGTAATGTGAGTACAACCACTTTGAGCATAATATACTAACACTTGGTAATCCATGTAGTGAATACTTGGTACACCCAACAATAAATAGTTGGTAACCTAGCAATGTTAGCATACATTTAGGATATGTACGGAGAGTGAAAGCAGATGTTATAGGTTTAGGATAGTTTAGTAAATTAATTAGCAAAACTAAATACTTAATCTATCCTTTAATTAATCCTTCTATAGATAAAGAAAATAATAAAAATTATAAGAATAAATATCTTATGCCTCAATCACACTTAATCATATGAACAAGTTTGACACAAGTGAGGATTGGAAAGATAATGATTAGTAATCATGTCTTTCACTATCTAAGAATATAGGCCACTTAGGTAAATATAGGACATAAAATTCAACTAGATTATGCATAAAAATTAGTTATTTATATGATTTCATGTAAGGAATACTTGTTGCTCATCATTAGCGTCGTTGTTGAGGATGTATTTTAGTAATGTACACTAAGAATTTTTAGATAGTGAAATCATACAAAGTGATTATAAAAATATCACACATCACTTTTTAAAATAATAGCAATAATATTTTATTAAGGCATACTATATAAGAATAAAATAAGATATCCTCTTTTTGCAAGATTGATTCACCAACTATCGATGATCCTAAACAATAACATGATAAACCTAGAAGGAATGTCGATGAGATACTTCAACAAATGAAGGTTAACTATGCACATACAGATTCCTATTATCTAGACTTCACTTTCATCCTCCATTAGGATGAATAGTTACCTCTTGATCATTTTATCCCTTTAATGTTCATGGCACTTCTCATGAAGCTGGGGCTTGAACCAGTAGCCCAAGATTATCAAGTAAAGGAGCATATCTCTATAGACTATCACCCAACAAAGGTTCGGCTCATAAAAGATATTGTCATGGAGGCATGCCATGAATCCTCTAAGGATAAAAACGTCCCAATCTCACTATTTTCACAATCAGAAAAGGAGTACCCAAAATTTTGATCAAGGCAATCTTAGCACCAATGTTCTTCTCTCTTCGATGTGGATGACAAAACTCATCAACGATTATGTTAAACCTTGGCAAGTAACCAAGGTGAGGGGAGAACTAATTCTAGAGTTAGGAGAATCTTAAGACTAAGGTTTTCCAATCATTCACCAAGAGAACAACCAATGGACTAAAGAAGCACCACTCTCCTAGTCCTCCACCTTTACCATCCTCTTCATCGTTAAACCCTGACAAAAGAAAATGTGATCAAGAGTGAAGTTTACATGATCAAGGTTGAGATGGAGATGATAGAAGGCCCAATCATAGAGATGGGAGGAGAGAGCATAGAAAAAACTAAGAAGAGAATAAGCATCATTAGGAAAGAACACATGGCAAGCCACATCATAGGAGACATGAGCATGATAGGGGCCACCATGAATATAATGACTATGATGAGCCACTACTTAATACAAGAGGCATGATAAACATTTTAGAGGTAGTTCATATTCCCACCAAACATTAAAGGGATGGCTAAATTAAATGACTTGATATGAACATCTCTAAGTTTGAGGGAGAGTATAATGCTAATCCACAAAATCATTTGCAAGCCTTCCATGATGCTTGTGTATTATAGAACATTACAAATGAGTGGTAGAAACTCTAACTATTCCCCAAAACACTTTTTAAATAAGTTGAAAGTTAGTACTAGTCCTTGGAGCAAGAATCTATTCATAGATAAAGTATGATGATGGAACTATTTAACAATAAATATAAAATGTACTCTAGGATATTTAGCATGAGAAAACAAATCCAAGGATGGAAATAAGGTAATTATGAATCCCTTGATATAGCCTTGGGCAGGTATTACTCTCTTTTGTACTAATGTCTAGGCCATGGTTTCTCTTAAAGGGAATAGCATTGCCAAGATGGGCTCAGAAACAAAACTAGAAAAACTTTTGGATTTTATGCCTAAGGGAGATTGTCAAAAATGTGTGGTTATAAGATCTAAAGATTTATTGCTTAGGTGACCAATAAAGAAGGAGAACCCAAAAAGAGAAAAAGTGTAAAGGAATATAATGAAGACTCCTCCATTCCCAAACAAGAGGTCCATCTCTACAACCTAAGGAGGAAGCACCCCCACTAGATAAAATGGTGCAAAGGGAAACCTTTCTAATCTAAAAATCTATCATCGAGATATCGTTTAAGGTGAAAAAAATGTGGGACTTCTTAGACTATAAGTTTTAAATTTCTCTAGAGATTATGGAGGAGAAAACAGACCAAGGGAACCAAGATAAGAACACAAGGAGAAAAAATAATAAGACTACTATCAACAAAAGGATAAGGCTACAGTAGCTGATGAGGTTGTAAATTTTGAGACAGAGAAAGAAAGATGTGACATCTACCAATAATAGTATTATTATAGTGGAGTGCCACCTCAACCTCAAAACCATTATTATCAATAGAAAAATCTACAATTATGGGGGATGCCATCACCAAGATAGCAATATCCTTACCGTTAACCAAACTTGTATGGATATTATGCCAAACACCTGTATCTCCTAGTGGCTCTACAAGCCACACTTCTTCTTCTCATTACTATTATCCTCCTAGATATCATAGAGTAACCATTGCATGAGTCAAATCTCCTTCCACTTATCCTCTTCATTATTCACCACATTACTCTACATCTTCTAATTGGACTCCCTTCCCACCTACACTACTTATGTAAGGTGAAATACCACTATAGCCTTGGGAACATGATGCTATGAGGGTTGTGAACTTACAACTAGATTACAATTCAAGTGGCTTTGAGTGTAAGCTTTGAAAAAATTCCTTTCTTCAAACCTAATAGTCCACTAACCCCTGTAGGCATATGTGATTGCTAATCCTTCACAAACTAGTTGAGAAATCCCTGATGAGCTACCTTCAAATCAAAGGTCCTAAAATGTTTATACTATCATGTTAACTCATCTAGGTATAGACTGGATTAAGGCATGACACATTTCTAGGAAAAGATCTTATCATAGAAACCCTCTAATTTACTTATAGATTACAACAAATGATCCATGTAAAGCTTTAGTAAACTCAAGTTCCAAGGTGAACTTAATTTACCAAGAGATTTATAAGACTTGGAACCTACCTCCACTAAAGAAATGTAATATCATATTAGAGCTCACAAATCAATCCATCATTATCCCTTTGGTTTAGTGGAAAATATTATGATCACTATTTTCTGGTAATCCATGTGGACAATGTTAAGGAGGACTTCCCAATTATCATGGGAAGGGCTTGGCTAAGCACAATTAATGCCAAGCTAGGAATCAAAGACCTCTCCCTTGAAATCTCCAAGGAAAATAACTTTGGGAAAGTTGGGAAGAAGAGAGTTCCATGCATTGCAGACAACAACATAGGGTGTTATTGTGTGTAAAAAATATGATTTGTAAATAGCACATTCATCATAGCATGCAAGAAGTATGTTGAAACATTAGATGTCTGAAGTTTTGTGTATGTAGTAGCCACAAGACAAGAAGGTATCAAGTGGCTAATAGTAGATATTAGCTTTAGTTCAATAACGTATGTGAAACCAGTTGAACTTCTCACAAGTGCTTATATTGATAAGATGGATGAAATGGAGAAAATTCAAAACCAACTCTTTCACATAGAATCAAATATGGATTGGAAAGAGTAGAAAATTCCTAATAGCTTCAAATAAGAACCCCTTGAACTTAAATCTTTACCAACAACTTCAAAGTATGTATTTGTTAATAATGACAAGCTAGTAATCATCAATGCTAACCTCATTAAGAAACAAAAGGGAAAGCTACTAAAAGTAGTAAAAAATGGCTAGCAACCTTTGTTTGGACATATGATGAATTGACTAGAATAGATTTGTGCATATGCCAGCAATGGATCTATACAGACTCCACCATCAAACCAAAGAGTCAATTGTAGAGGAGGTTGAATCAAAAGCTAAAGAAAATTGTAAAAATGGAAGTTGAAAAAGTTCTTAAAGCAAGATTCATTAATCTTGTAGTAGATAATGAGTGGGTAAGCCCACTCATTATTATGCCAAAGAAAGAAGGACAATGAAGGATCTATATAGATTTCAAGCTATTAAACATGAACACATTCAAAGATCATTTTCCATTGCAATTTATGGACCAAGTGTTGGATACAACTACAAAGAACAATTATTACAACTTTTTGGATAGGTACAGTGGCTACAACCAAATCAAAATTGCACTAGAAGACCAAGCCAAAATAACTTTTACAAGTTCCTTAAGGATAATTACATATTAAAAGATGTCCTTTAGCCTCTATAATGTTCCTACCACTTTCCAACATGTAGTCCTAAGAATCTTTTAATAGCAAATTGGTAGTGGTATGGAGGTCTTCGTGGATGACTTCTCCACCTATGACATAAATTTTAAATACACATTGGACCATCTTGAGTAGGTACTAAAATCATATGTGAAGACAAACTTGTGGCTCAATTGGAAAAAGAGCTATTTGATGGTCCAAGATGGCACTATCTTGAGGCATAGAATTTCAAGGAAAGATATTGAGGTGGACCTTTAAAAAGTCAAGACCAACTAAGGAATAACTGGACAACCTCAAACTATTGAAGATGTGAGATCATTTCTTGGTCATATTGGTTACTATAAGTGCTTCATTGAAAATTGATTTACAATTGGCAAACCATTGGTAGAGCTCACCAAGAAGAATGGAGCTTTCAAATGGACCAAGGAATGCAAAAAAGCATTGTAACACTCGAAGTAGATGCTCATAGAGTCTTCAATTCATCCTAGATTGGTCCAAACCATTACACATCATAATAGACACATCTAACTATGCCTTGGAAGTAGTACTTACACAAATGAATGATCAAAAACATCCATATTATATTCATTATGCAACCAAGAGCATTGTGGATGCACAACTTAACTGTACCATCACTAAAAAAGAACTCATGGAGGTGGTGTATGCCTTAGAAATATTTGGGCACTATGTGCTTGGATGCCCAATATTTATGCACACTGAACACAATGCAATCCATTTCCTAATGACCAAGCCAATGGTAAGCCTCCATGTTATACAATGGTTGGTCATCTTATTTGGTCTTACCATGATGGATAGAAAAGGGACTGAGAATGTAGATGTAGATCATTTGCCTTGGTTAAGATTGGATAGCAATGATGATGAACAACATTTATCTGATCAATTCCCAAATGAAGTTCTCTTTGCGAAGGTAATTAAAGTTCATACACCAAGGTTCACAAATTAGTATGATAAGTTCCTCTCATATTTACTCACACAGGAGACTCCCATTAAATGGGATCATACAAAGAAATAGTAGTTTCTTCATCAGTCCAAACATTACATGGAGATTGAAGGAAACATCTATAAGGTTTATGTCAATGGCCTAGTATAATGGTGTGTACTTGATGTACATCAATTAAGAATATTTCAAGATTCTCATAAAAGTCCTTGTGGGGGCCACTATGAAGGAAGAAGAATAGCCATAAAGATCCTAATGGTAGGATGCTTTTGGCCAAAAATCTTTAGGAATGCACATCATTTCTCTCATTCTTACGAGAGGTGTCAAAGAGATGAAGAAATGACAATTCGAATGGAAGGGCTCCAACAATGGATTTAACCACTAGAACCTTTCAACCTTTAGGGAATTAACTTCATTGGATCCATCACTCCCATGTCCAATGGGAAATCCTACATTATTGTTATCATTGATGATTGTACTAAGTGGGCTAACGTTGTAGCCATATCTAATTGTACTTCTACCAATACAACTCGATTTTCTCAACAATAGGTGGCAAACAAATTTGGTTTGCATAGAGCACAAATTTTTGATAATGAAATGCATTTTACAGATTCTACTTTTATCGAGTTAATGCAACACCTAGGGGTGCAACATTAAATCAAAACACCTTATCACCCTCAAGCCAATGGTCAAGCAAAGGTAACCAATAGGAAGATCACAAGAATCTTAACACAAACCATTAGTAGATATAGGAAAGATAAGAGCAATAAACTTAACAATGTCCTTTGGGCATATCGCTAAACATGGAAAATTCCTACAAGCTACTCTCCCTATGAGTTAGTGTACAGAAAGTTGACCAAAATCCCAATTTAAACTGAAATTTGTGCACTCATAACTACCTATGAACTTGACTTACATATTAATCGAACATAAAAAGAATGACTCATGACACTTAATGTGCTCTACAAAAATCAAAGAGTAGCACTAACAATAAATGAAGTGCATAAGGCACACAATAAACAATGTTACAATGCACAAATTAAGAAAGTTACATTCAAACTAGGAGAGAAGGTTCTCTATTAGAATCCCATGCATGTGTCCCAACAAACTAAGTTCCATACATTATGGGAAGGACCTTACATCATCCACTCAAATTTTCCTTCTGGGGATATGAAAAGTTATGACAAATAAGCCCTCAAAACTATATGCTAGCCAACATCCAACAAGTTAAACCACTCATGCACTCCCAAGTAACCAACCATAATACTAACACCTCTGATCAAGAACAATCACACTCCATTTTTTGTATCTCCTTCTTCAAACTTAGTCGTGGGGAAGATATCCAATTACCATAAAATCTTGATGAGGATAAACAAATTTTCTCCTTCTTATTATATAACATTATTTATATGTTTTCCACTTTCTCTTGTTATTTTCATTTAGCCTTATTTGAAATCTTAGATTTTGTTCTCTAGCTACTGTGAATTTTGGGAATTTTTGAATACAGCTATGAAACATATGACTGATTACCAAAGGCTAAGTTTGTCTTTGGATTATGTTCTCTACTAACAATGTGTTAATTTCCTGGTGGTATCATGCAATGATTTTACAACATCCATCTATTCCATGCAAAGTCTATATCATAAGAACATGAAGGATGATTTACATTGAAACTAAAGTAACATGTGATCTTGTTACCCAAAGAACTGGGAAAGGACCAAGTGGAAATAAAAACGGATGTGATCTCAAGGGGATTTGTTCTGTTCTTTTCTCAACTTCCTTCTTCAGTTCTATGGCTCCTCACTGGTATATTATCACTACTATCAACCATAAAAGGAAGCATGTCTTTGCATGGTTAGGTTCTTGCAAAAAAAGAAAAACAAAAAAGTAATAATGAGAACTCAAAAGACACTCTTTAGAAAATTTCATGGCTACAAGCATTGGTTATGGGACTGGAAAGGCATGTTATGCATGCCTAAGGGAACAATTTAACTAAATTCCTACTTACTTTCTTCTTCTTATAGAGTGATTATTATCCTTTGTGGTTGTCATAAACTCTTAAGGTAGAAGAGAAGGAATATGTCAATGCAAGATCATTATAATTGGATTGATCTTGGTCTAAACTTGAAGCAGACTAGAATCAAATCATCTTAATCGCAAATTCCACTAAGGATCCTATGTGACCATGATGCAGCTCATTCATCTACCATTCTCTGTCTACCATTCACATACTCTATTTTCTCTCACCTCATTGCATCATGCCATGGTAAATTAATAGTTTTATTTTATAGTCTATGTAATCATAATACAATTCCTCACATGGGTATGGAATTTAACTTAAAATAATCATTCATCATCCTAGGTTCCTATGGACTCCTTGTGATGAGGTTATGCAAAGGCATATTACACATAAGCCTGCTTTGGCCTAAAACATCTAGTTGTTGCTTAACTTTGGCTTAAGAAACATCTTCTAATAACTCATCCCACATGCTCAAATTGATTTAATTTTGTTATGATTTTCTCATTGTTGGCTTCCATTTGGCTCTTGTTTTGATCTTGAACTAGCCCAAAATCCCTTAATATCTTTAAGTGAAAAAATAAAGTGAATAGTTGCATCGACATAGTGAGATTACTCAATGTAGCCCCATCAATGCATGATAGAACCTTATGTTAATCAGGCTACAATATTGTATCTATGATATCATAGCACTACATACATCATCATTAATGCAATGTAGTGGACCATGGTCATTCCTATAAATACCAACCCACCGTCGTGTTGAAATCAAGAACTTTTGCCAATAGTGTGGTGTTCAACAGTTATACAAACTCTTTGTTCAAGTGGATTATTCTTGGGCATAATTCATGACTAAAAATAAAGATTGAGACTGTTTCTCACCATTGCAGCATCCACCTAGCTCATTTTTTACTTAGCTTAATTTTAATTTTCAAGATATTTACTTTTTCTTAAGTTGTTTACATTTTTCAAGTACTTTACTTTTTTAATGTCTTTTAGTAAGGCAATATAAGTATGACTCATTTTAAGCATGAAGTGTAATCATTTAGTAATCCAATAGTGAGTTCACTTGATTCATTTAGTAGTGGATTTACTTGGTAATCCCAGTGATGATTACATGAGTCCTTGATGTGTATAACAAGCTAGGAACAAATACTTATCGCTATAGGCTAGCATAGATTTACATCTTTGTTATAGTTAGACTTAGACTTCATCTTAATTTTTATTATGTCAACATTGAGGACAATTAAAGCTAAACAATATCAACATATCAAATACCTTACCAATAATTAAATTATACAACTTGGACTTCACTAAATCAACATGAAAAAATAATGATCATGAACCTAACATTAACTACTAGCATACTTCCATTGTGTTGATCTTTTGGTATGTTAAAACCTTAGAGAAAATGGAGAATATGGAAATGTGCTTGAAGTCTTGTAGGGCTAAGAAGGAACAATTGACAAGATGATTGAATGAGAGTTAAGACAACAAAATGAGAGCTAAGTTGGGATGACAAAACAAGAGCTAGAATGTTAAACAAGAGCTGGGATACAAACAAGGTCTACAAACCAAATGAAGATGTTTCAAGGACTACCAAATGTCAAAATATCAAAGAAATGCTCCAAAATTCAAAGTTGACTTGCAGGCCAAACATTCCAAATTGATAGCAGATGTCTCAATCCTTGCAGAGACATCTTAGCTAAGACGTCTCAAGATAGACGTCTCACCAAAACTGAAGGTTGTTTTAAATAGACATCTTAAACTTGAATGGAATGTCCCAATTAGCCATTTCCTAGTCATTTCATCAATTCCAAGTAGTTTTTTGAAACTCAAAAGATATAAAACAAAGTGGAATTCTTGGGAAATGGGCAAGTACTCTTCATTGAATATCTATCTTTATATACTCCAAATTGAATTGGCTTTGTTCTTCATCAATTTCATGAATTGTATTTTGTTGTATGAATTATGAGCTTCATTGTGAGGAATTTATAAATTGAGTTACATTCTCTCCTTAATTTTTCTTCTTTCTTTATAACCCTGCAAGGTTAATGTGCTTCTTGTGAGAAGGCATCTTTATTGAGCTTGTCGAGACATTGAGGAGTTGAGTGTGTTCATAGTGATGAAACACTTTTGTGTTGAGGTCACATTTTGTAAAGGTTGTGGGGTCCTTAAAACCACATTTTGAGCTTGTTGGAACTTTACAAGGTTGAGTGCATTTGCAGTGCCAAAACACTCCATGTAGACCTCAAACTTTGTAAAGGTTATGGTGTCCTCTAAACCACATTTTTCTAAGAAACAAAGTTTAGACGTGAGCAAGGATTCTACACTCTGAGTGCCAAGTTGGGGGACCACATAAAAAATTGTGCCTAATTTTGATAACTATAGTTGTTTAATTTGGGAAATTATTCAAATCCCCCTTCAAAATTCTTGGTCTTCACATTGTTCATCCAAAGATTACAATTAGGTTTCACATGTACAATCATGACTTTAATGGTTGAGTATTGGAATACTCAATTGCTCATCATTGGCACCATTAATAGGGATGTGTTAATGATTGCTAAGTAGTTAATTTTATAGAATTTCTTATATCTAGTATTATCAAGATCATTCTTCACACATAGAATAAATTTCTCAAAAGTACACTCTTAAAGCATTAAACATTTAATATGGCTTATCTAATTAAGGAAAATCTCCATTTTTTACTGAAGTTAATGAAAGTCATGAAAAGGATTATAATGAAGAAGATTGGAATGCACTTATTCAAACTAGAATCTCTTATGCTCATATTGATCTCTACTATCCTGATTTCACTTTTTTTTCACCAAGATGAATAGCTTAGATGGAGAAATTTACAAGGTAACATTATCTTATTTTTGGAGCATTCAATACCATCAATGCTTTAAGCAATCCTTATGAGGTTAAACCTTAGCCATGTACAAGAAGGTTACCACATTACCAAACACATAACAAGGCCATGCCAACCAACTAAGGCTTAGGTATGAAGGGATGCTGCCATGGAGACAAGACATGGGCATGATAAGGAAAACAAATTATCTTAAATAATAGCCCTAGAGGAAAAATAAGAAGCTACATTTCAAACAAAGAAATTCTATCAAACTCATAAGTCCCATTTTGAAACTCTAGGTTTCCATGTTGAAGATCCCATTAAGATCAAGTTGCATTCGACTCTTGCAGAAACTCCTAGAAGAGATAAGGAAGACTTCAGACTTAAGAGGAATCCATGGCCTAAGACCTCCATTGAATCTAAAAGGGATAAATCAAGGACTCACAAAAGGAAAACCAGTTAACACCATTCTCCAGCTCTTTCCTTTTCTTCCTCACACTCATCCATAGACTTTGACAAGAAAGAAAGAAGATTGAGGGATCATGATTGGGAAAGACAAAGAGATCATGAGAGATATGCATACCGAAGAGGACATCCTAATGAAGAAAAGGATAACTATGAGTGAAGAAGAGAGAGAATCAGACATAGAGAGAGAGAGCATCATGAGCATCAGGAAGGTCATAACTACAATAAATCTTACAAGCCTAAAGACTACAAAGAACCCCTACTAGCAACTTGAAACATGATCAACATCAAGAAAGTGGTATATATTCCTACGCAACATGTAAGGGATAGTCACATCAAGTGACCAGAAATGAATAATATTTTGAAATTTGAAGTGGTGAATAAATGATCAACTACATTTGCATGGTTCTATGATGAAATCACTTGCATCGATCCACACATCTATTAACACAAAATATTTACAGGTATAGCCATTACACCATGCCACCAACCTCAAAGAAGATTGAACCCTAAATTTTAAGAAGTTGTCAAACAAGAGTTGAAAAAATTGTTGAATGTAGGGTTCATCTATCCCATAGAAAATAGTAATTAGATGAGCTC
This sequence comes from Gnetum montanum, assembly GCA_015680685.1. Classification (NCBI taxonomy): domain Eukaryota; kingdom Viridiplantae; phylum Streptophyta; class Gnetopsida; order Gnetales; family Gnetaceae; genus Gnetum; species Gnetum montanum. The sequence goes on from MNCI01002227.1 coordinate 52,415, forward strand.
ATTAGTCATTATTCCAAAGAAAGGTGGTAAGTGGAGGGTCTGCATTGATTTTCAATTATTGAACATGATAATGTTCAAGGACCATTTCCATCTACTATTTGTTGACTAAGTCCTAAACACCACTACAACACACCAATATTATAGTTTCCTGGACAAATACAGTGGGTATACTCAAATACTCATTGCACTAAAAAATCAAGAGAAGACCACATTCACTAATCTATAAGGAACATTTGCATACAAGTAAATGCCCTTTGGCTTATGTCTTGCTCCCACTACCTTCTAGATACTTGTACTAAGTATCTTTCAAAAATAGATTAGTAATGGAGTTAAATTCTTTATGGATGATTTTTCCACATCAGGCTAAATTTTAAAAAAACCTTGGATTTTTTAAAATAAGTTTTAAAAATATGTGTAGAAACTAATCTAAAGCTTAATTAGCAAAAGAGGCATCTAATGATTCAAGATGGTATAGCTTTAGGACATAAAATATCTTATAAAGGAATAGAAATAAATATAGAAAAGATTAAAGTCATTCAAAATATCACTCAAAGGCCACAAATAATCAAAGATTTTTGATCATTCCTTGGCCATACGGGATACTACAAGAGATTTATTGAAAACTTTTCAAATATTTCAAAATCATCATTGAAATTAACTAAGAAAGATGCACCATTTCAATGGATAGAACAATGTGAGAAAGGATTTAAAACCTTAAAATAGAAACTAATTAAGACACTAATCCTTTGAGCTCTAAATTGATCCAAGCCTTTCCACATTATGATCAATGCTTCAAACTATGTAGTGGGAGTAATATTAACTCAACTTAATCATCAAAAAAGACTTTATTATATACACTACACCAATCGAAGCATAATTGGGGCACAACATAATTACACCACCATAGAAAAAGAGCTTATGGACATAATGTATGCACTTGAGAAATTTAGACACTATATGCTCAATTATCCTATCTATGTCCATGTTGATTATAATGCCATCAAATTTTTAATGAATAAGCCAGTGGTCAGTCCTAAAGTGATAAGATGGCTTGTTATCTTACAAGAGTTTGACATTATAGGGATTGATAAGAAATGAATTAAAAATGTTGTAGTAGATCATTTATCAAGGCTAAGATGGAAGTTTCAAGAAAATGATGAACCAATATCAAACCAATTTCCCAATGAAAAGTTATTCACCAAGATAGCAATGTTTGTAGATTCAATAGTGAAGTCATGGATTATTGATTACCTAATGTATCTCACTGATGAGAGGTGGAGTATCCAACACCCAACCACACGAGATACGAGTGTTCACACACAATCCCAGTTAAACTCCGCAGATAAGGAAATGTGATTATACTATTAATTGATTAATGTTTTCAAATGTTTTCTTCCCACATGAGTTAGTAAAATCAATGCATATGCTTTAACTCACGTTGAGGTATACAATATTGATGTTAAATTGGCCATTAGGATCCTTGTGAACATGAAGTGAAAGTAAAGGTTTTTAAATCTAAGTGACAATAAACAAATCTAAACTAGCCTATGTGATGAGCATTTAATCCTAATCTTCCAGTCACACCTTGGACTTTGTGCAACTACTACTGGGATTACCAAGTACCTCACTACTGGGCATACCAAGTGATAATACTACTGGGTTACCAAGTAGTTACACTTATGTGCTCAAGATCAGTCCTACTCATTCCACTTAACAACATTAAAAGTAAATTGCAAGTAATCGTAAACATGAACTATGAAAATAGTAAACAATAAACTAATAGGAAAGAGAAATAAAACTAAGTGTTGTTACAATGATGTAGAGTAATCTCGATTTTTATTGTGGGTCATGCAATGTGTCCAAGTACATCACACTCGAATAAAGATTCTACTCAATTACAAAACATCACACTATGGGCACACACTGCTAGGTACTAAATTCAAGAAAGAAAACTAAAAGAGTTATGTTACTAGCTATCAAATCTACTGTGAATCTGTGCACCTAAGTGTTGCTTATACAGGCTGGCACACATCCTGTGATATCATTTATATGATAATGTATACTAAGATATCATAATGTATCTACAACATCATAAATACGATATCATAACTATGATACCGTTGCCTCAAAATTTTTGAATTTATCATACCCCCATGACTAACTAAAAACTTGTCTTTGTGTTAAAACAAAACGAGGATGGAGTTCCTTACAAAATTGGGAGGTAGATTTATATGACACTAACTTCTATATACATGACTCTCTAGTGCTGCAATGGGGTTTATAAAAATGAACACATGACATAACAACTTTGATGAAAAATGAAAAAAAATATGGCAAGGTTGAGTGTATCCTTATGTTGTTCCAAGTAGAGGTGGCTCTTCCATAGGTTTCTTCCCCTTATTGTTAGGCTTCTTAAATTGGTATTTTTTTCAAGAGTGCCTTAAATTTCTCTTCTTCTATGCTTAGATCATGGACATGGAAATTATGAAAACACCTTATTGGCTTTAATGTACCATGCCACAAACTATCCTCTCTCTTCTTTAAAAGCTCTAGTCTTTTCTCTGAGTTCATGATAGTTTGTTAATCTTTTAGCTAGATTCGCTGCTACATATTTTTGCCCCTAGTAGCTAACCTTAACTACTTCTAGTTCTAAGTTTGCTACCTGAAGTTTCTATAGAGCATCTTTTTAGTCCACAAACTCTTTCTCATATAAAGCATAAGTGGCTACTACTTGCTATTTTAGCTCATTTCTAGGCCTGCTTGCCATTAACATGGCCAAATTAGCATAGCATAGGTTTTTTAATGCCATGTATTCTTTCAAGTCCTCTATCTATAGGTATTTGATTTTCACTTCCGCTTAATAGGTCTAGGCCATGCTATCTAATATGGATTCCCAAGCAGGATTTTGTGCAGCAATAGTACTAATTTTGGCCTTTTCCATCTAGATCTCTTTCTTATTTATCTATTTATACATGTCCACTTGGTCTTGAAAGTGTTCTTTGAGCCTTTCATGTTTCTTGGCCTCATTCTACCATGCATTGATTTTGATAGTTGATTTGTGTCTAATGACACATACCTCCTCCATAGAGAGGGTTTTGTTTTCTCTTGCAATGTGGCTCATATCTTGGTTGACCATCATTGGCTACTCTCTCAACTAATGGATACTTTCTTCTAGAGTGTTTTTCTACTTTTCTACTATGGTCAACCTCATGCTTTCTGTAGCGAATTGTTCATTTTCTTCTTGTAAGATAGCAAGTGCTTTGGCATGGGCATATGATTGGGCTTTTGTTACTGAAGTATTCCATACTGCCTTCTCTTTTTCATTTACTATGTCTTTATTATTCTTAAGAAGGAAATTGATTTTCTCAATTATGAATTATGCTATTTGATCTAATGCTATGAATTGAGTTGGATCTCTCCTTTCTACTCTTAGGGCTACAAGCTCTTCTTGTAATCAATGAAGCTCATTCTCAGCATGCTCTACCCTAGTTTTGGCCATGATTAATTTTCCTTTGGTGGAAATTAATTCAAACTATGTTGTAGTGGCATCACTAAGAATATCAAAGAGATTTTTCATAACTTGTCTTGTCTACAATAGTCTTTCTAACACATCTTCATCTTCAGGAGTCATAAAGGTACAAGCTACCATTTGAACATTTTTAGTTCTAGAAATATTAGCTAGTGGCACAACAAGTACATTAAATGATTTTTTGATGTGATTTGTAATCACTTCTGTGGCTCTTGCTCCATCATGATGTTGCATGACCATAACTATGGCTCCTTTTGTTGATTCAACCATCACTTGGAACAATGCAACATTCCCAAAAATCTGTTGCGACCACTACGCCTCTTCTCCTAACTACAAAAATATTTGTCCACTAGTAGGATTGGTTGAAATGGTCAGTCTGATTGCATTAGCAATAACTTTGAATATACTGGCCTCTTCTCTACTTTCCCAACTAATATTTTCTACAATTTGTTGCAGATGACTCATTGAAGGACTATAATCTTGCAACAACGATGGTGGAACTTGTGGCTACTATTGTTGTTGTCTTGTGGTTTGGGTAGTCTCCTTAGTGACTACTTGTTCTTCTAATTGGTCCTTTTTGGGAGGCACTAACTTGAGCATTTCAGCATAGGAAGCATTTTGTGCCATCCTTAATGCATCATTTGTATATCCTAGGATGTTAGCTCATTTACATAACTTTCAGATAAGGCAAGGAAATTGAAATGTTAATTTCCCTACCTTCTTCTCCTCGAACCACCTTTTGATTTTTGTGAAGTAGAGGTGAGCGATGTTTACATTAAATTTTTTCATTAATATTGCACATGCTCTAGCTGCATATGTAGATATTCAATTTAATCTCTTAGTAGGAAACATGTGATAAGTGCCAATTTTGAAATAGATCTTTTCTTTTGCAATCATTTCATAGTATTGTTTATCTTCCTTGCCATACACCTATTGCAACCATAGCTTCCTGGCATCTAGGTCAAATCTGGTTGATATTTGTGCCACCTTTCCTCCTTGATTGGGCACATTCAATACCTCTGCGATTACCTTAACTAAGTAAGATACCAAGATTCCTTTGATTTTGATTATGGCATCAGCTTCTCACTTTTGCCAAAATTGGAGTGTTTTTCCTAAATACCATTCTCTATTATTTGTTAGAGTAGGCCACAAAGGAGATGACTGAAGTTGGGCCTTAATACCTTTTGGAGAAAATTCCAAAAATAGACCAAATTTAAGCTTCATAATAATTGTTGACATAATGGATTTTTCCTAAATAGCCTAAAGGTATTTAGGTGACAGTGTGAGTTGTTGTCCCTAGACAGGCACTAGTGGAACATGCACTTTTGCTTGAGCATATTGCTCTGTGGTAGGAGTTTGTTGAAGAATGCTGAAGGATTGTGCTTCCTACTGTCCTTATTCTACTTGCATATTTTGCATGCTCACTTGTCCTTGTCCATGGCCTTGTGGTTTTTTACTTGTTAGTCATGGAAGTTTTCCTTGTGCTCCTCTTTTTGGAGCCATCTACAATCAATCAAGGGTTTGAAATTACTAAAGTGTTCTCATAAATCAGCAACAATTTGATACCTTACTCATACCCTTAGTCATATCAAGTTCTTAGTTCATTATGATTATAGAGTTAGAAAATGTTAATAACAATCCCATTAGTACTTTAAATGAGTGGCATGATCAATTAGAAGTATTCTTAAATTTGTTTTGGCCTTAACATGAGTGATTTATTTTAAAAAATTCTTAATATGTTTCCTTAGACTTACCCTTATAATACCTTCTCATTGTTAACAATTTTGAAAAAATCAACTTAAATTTTCCTTAATAGCATGACCACAAACCCACACAACCCTCCCCCCCGCCATGACTAAGGTGATCACTTTAGGATCACGTAGATTTGAAAATCATGCAAATCAAGGCATTAATGATCAAGTTATGGATGTTAGAAGTTGAAGCGTCAAAGCTCATAACTACAAAGAAAAATTAGCTACAACATCCTTCTTATGAAATTCAGAAATGAAAAAAAATTTCTAACTACCCTATGCTATATACAGTTTTTATGGGTGAAATATTGTAAATATGACATTATAGGTGTGATATCATAGGTGCCTGCAATATCGTAGATATAATGTCACCATAGAAAAATCAAAATTTTTGAATATTTTTCTTTAAAAAAATTGTTCCATAGGATAGTTGGAAGATATGCATCATGTTGAAAGGGTTTTGATATGAAAATGATGCTTCAATTGTAAAAAAATAAGCGTTGAAAGTCCATGATAAAGGAATATTAGGCTATGAAAGTATGTGAGGTATTGATGGAATGGATGAGAAAGACAACATTGTTTTGTTATTAGAATAGATAGTGTGAATGATATGGAAGTATTTATTGTTATTTATTGGAATTGAAAGGCTCAAGATGATGTGGAATCGCTTGGCGGATGTAAGATATGACAATTATACAAGTGGGTCCTCCCCAAAGCAAGCACTAGCCCTTAATACCCTTGTATAAACATGCCTAAAAGTGTCCTTAGACACTTAAGGAGTTGAATGCAATGCATACCTATTTAGCAAAACACCCATGTTAGTACCACCAAATTGGGAAAATAACACTATGTTATACAAAATCATAAGTTATGGTTATTCAAACAATGAGATGAAATGAGTTTAGAAGGGATTGCAAAAATTAGGACATGAGGTGCCTTAATATAAGCATAATGAATTCTTGTGTTTTATTAGTGGTTAAAGTAATCATTAGCCTTTCTGTCCAAGATTCAAACCAAGTCCAGACCACATCCAATGACATCACATCGTTTCATCTCTTGGAATTACAATCATAAGATTATCAATGTTACAAAGAGTATTGTCACTTAACATATTGTCCAAGGGAGGACTTTATTCATGGCACTTTATTTTTATTTTTACGTTTCTGAGAAACCACCTACCTTTAGGCATCGGTAACATGTTTTTTCAATGGGGCCCACAGAAACTTATTTTGTGTCCTTTATTTATTATTTTTGTCAACCCTTTTAAGGTAGATCTACAAGGATATAATACAACCTTAGTAGCAAGATACAACTTACAATAATAATCCAAAAAGAGTCCACAAACCCCCTTGATGTCACACTCTTTTCATTCCCCTTTGGTTCTTCACTTTTCTGTATAGGCATAATGATTACACATTTATTCTTAGTTTGATGATGGAATTATGGTCATGGTAAGAACCTCTTATTATTGGAATGGATGGATTGATGATGTGGGCTGACTATGCAAATAATGAGTCTCTTATGACTTGGTTTCATAGAGAAATTTTCACCTTATTGGGCTACATCTTGCCTTTATTTAATTGTTTTTTATTAATGATCAAAAATTATTTACAAAGGGTTTGAAAAAATGTATAAAAGAAATGGGAAATATGGTAAAAATTATGAAAAAGTATAAAGAATGAAAAATGCTATAGAATTGAAAAGTATTTAAAAATATGAAAAATTGAAGAATTGGAAAAGTGAAAAAATGAAAAGAATTGTCAAAAAAAAATTACAAAAAATTAGTAAGGTACCTATGATTTTAAATGGACACCCCCACGACTATTATGAAGATCAGGGAAAATAGAAGATAGAGTAAGTGGAAGACTGGTGAGTAGTTTGGATAGATTCCTTTGAGTACTCATAGTACGATTTGACTTGTTGGAAATTGACAAGGATAAGCTTATGTGGTGTATATGGGTGATGAATATGAAAGGCACCAAATGGATAAGTAGCATATACTATGTATGGTCCCTCCTAAAGTGTTTGAAATCTAGCCTTTTGGGGTAAATAACTTGGATTGTAATAAAGGACCTTGTTGCCTAGTTTTATGGTTACATTTCTTAATCACGAATCATGCCTAAGTTTGGAATAGTGCTTGTGGACTTCATTGTCCATAAGTGCTTCTTATCTATTTTCATCTAAAAGATTCAAATTCATTAGACGTTCCTCTTGTGCTAAACTCAGATCAAGCTCAATTTCAATAGTAGTAGCTAGAGTGTAAAGCTCTACCTAGATTGGAAGTATCAGAAACTTTCCATAGACTAATTCATATGGGGTGTACCCTATAGGTAATTTCCATGAAGTTCTATAGACACATAGAGCACCATTTAATTTCATACTCCAATCACATCTAAGCCTACTAATTGTTCTAGTGAGTATTCTAGTCATTTCGTGGTTAGTAACTTCAACTTGACCATTTGCTTAGGGATGATATCGTATTGTTAATTTATGGTTAACCCCAAGTTTTTGCATGAGTTTCTTAAAGGCAACATCATTGAAGTGGGTCCCATTATCTGATATTAGCATTCTAGATACTCCAAATCAGTTCACCACATGTTGTTGGAAAAACTTGGAAATTGGTTTTGCTATACAATCCTTTACTATTGTTGCCTCTACCCATTTTGTGCAATAATCCACAGTCACAATAATGTATGTTTTTCCATTTGACATCATTTGAATGGGCCTCATAGAATCAATTCCCCAAATATCAAAAGGTTCTAGTAGCTGTATCTAGTGTTGTGGTCCTTCATATCTAGTTGTAATTCCTCCATCTCTATGGCAACATTCACATGATTGGGCAAAAGCATGGGCATCTCTAAATAGAGTAGGTCAAAAGTAGCCTACCATCAATAATTTAAGTATTGTTCTTCACCTTTCATAGCAACCACCACATGGATCTTCATGGGCATCTTGTAACACTCTTTGTTGGTCATGAGTAGGTACACACCATCTAACAAGCCCATTTGCACAAATTTTGTATAGGTTACCATTTATATCCATGTATTGTCTAGCTTTGTGAAGGAACTATTCACATTGTTTTATATTCCATTCAACAACAAGCTCTTGTGTGGTGAGATACATCAGGTACTCTACAGTCAATGGTTGTTCTATTGAATTTATAGCCTTTGCTATTCTAGTAAAGAGGTCCTCATCAGGAAATTAGTCTAATAAGGGTTCTACTTGGTTGTTTGCATCCCATTTCAACCTTGATAACTAATCAGCTACAACCTTTTTTGTTCCTTTTTTATCAATCATTATAATGTTAAACTCTTGAATAATCACAAGCCATCTTATCACTCTAGGACTATTTGTTGGCTTGTTCATTAAAAATCGAATGGTACTAGGGTTTGTGTGGACATATATATGGTAATCGAGCACATAATGTCTAAATTTTTTAAACGCATACATCACGGCCATTAGCTCCTTTTCAGTTGTTGTGTAGTTTAATTATGCTCCGGTGATGCTCCTACTAGCACAGTGTATGTAATATGATCTCTTTTGATAATCAAGTTATGTCAATACTACACCAAGTGCATAGTGCATTAGTCATGATATGAAAATTCCTTGACCAATCTAGAGCTTGAAGGATTATTATGTAAACTAGCTTTTGTTTCAAAGTTTCAAATGCATTTTCACATGACTCAAATCCACTCAAAAGATACATCCTTCTTTGTAAGTTTTACCAGCGGTTTGGCTATTTTCAAGAAGTTTTTAATAAATCTTCTGTAGTATCCCATATGGTCCAAAAAGAATCTTACATCTTTTACCATCTATAGCCTTTGAGTGATATTTTAGATTACTCTAATTTTTTCAAGATCTACCTCTATACCCCTTTGGGAAATTTTGTGTCCTAGTACTATGCCTTCCTAGATCATAAGATGGCTCTTCTACCAATTGAGCTTTAGATTAGTTTCAACACATCTTTTAATTACTTGCTCTAACTAGATAGGGCTTGTTTGAAATACAACTCATATGTGGAAAAATTCATCCATAAAAACATCAACACCATTACCTATCTACTTTTAGAAGATGCTTAAAATCAGTCTTTGGAAAGTTGCTAGTGCATTGCATAGATTGAAAGGCATTTGTCTATAAGCAAACATTACCCATGGACTAGTGAACATGGTTTTCTCTTAGTTCTCCAGTGCAATGAAGATTTGATTATACCTGCTATACCCATCTAGAAAACTCTAGTACTCATGTCTTGAAATTGTCTCTAGGACTTGATCCACAAATGGGAATGGAAAATGATTCTTAAGTGTGGCTAAATTCAACAACCAAAAGTTGATGTAGATGCACCATTTGCTTCCCTTCTTTGGAACTATCACCAAAGGACTTACCCATTCACTATCCACAATTGGATAGATGAATTCTATCTTTAGCAACTTTTCCAATTCCTACCTAACTACCTCCTTGAGTTTAGGATTAAATCTTTGTTGAGGTTGGCATTTCGATTTAACTACAATATCAGTGTAGATCTGATGTTGGCAAATTTTTGGAACAATTATTATGATCTCATCATAAGGCCATGCAAATGCTATATGCCATCTATTGAGCACTTCCAATAGTTTTTCTTTTTGTTCCTTATCTAGGTTGGCATTGATAATTACTGGCTTCTTGTTGTTTAGAAATGTGTATTCTAATGTTGCTAGTAGGTTTTTCAATTTTAGCAGTTCTAATTCCATTGTGTCTAGGATTTCCAAGTGTCCCCAATCTGTTTCTTCCTCCTAATGTTTCTAAGGGTAAGAGTGTATTTTCATAGTTGTTCCAACTTATCTATTTTTGCCACATAGGTACTAATGATCTGTTCTTCTAGTTCCATGTACTTATTAGATTGGGTTTCTTCATTGGTAATCAACCACTAGATGCCCTCTTATTGGGTGGCTGCTACATATAGGCGATTTTGCACGCAACTTGTTTCTACACATTGATTGCATTCCTTAGTCTCTTTTCATTCAATGGTCCAAATTCTTTACACACAATTGCACCCATGATAGTTGGATGTGATACATGGAACCCTTCATCTATGTATGATTCTAGCTTCATCTTCCTTGGAAATTTCCAAGGATAAATTCCAAATTCCAAGCTTATCATCCATGGTGCTAAGCCAAGCTCTTTCCATGATAATTGGAAACCCTTCATTATTTTCCCCCACATGAATTAGTAGAAAATCAATAGGATAGAACTAGCCATTGATGATGGTAATCACATCATCCACCCATCTAAGTGTAATCGTGATTGACTAGTCTACAAGCTCTAAATGTATGTTAGTTTTCTTTAGTGATGGGAGGTTCCAAGCCTAGTACATATCTTGAGATATCAGATTTACTCCAAACCCAAAATCTAATAGAGGTTTGCACTATTTTTGTCTTTATATTTGGACATAAATTAAGGGACTTCTTAGGCTAGTTCTTTTCTATGAAAGAGCCCCTACTTTGATCCAATCGGTTACTATTTGTGTGAGCATGACAGTTGTGATGTTTAGACCTAATGAAGTTGGAAGATTATTATATTGGAAAGGACTTGATGTGGATGGGGTGAAGTTAGACATGTTTCTCATCTATTGAGTCTTCTCTGGATTTGTTTTGAAGAATGGTCATCTCTTCGGTTAAGTCTCATAAGTATCCTTCCTTTCATATGTATTAATTGCCCTTGTAGCACTTTTTGGCTAGGGTTGTGATGGAAAGTTTCCCTGCATAACAGGAGGTTGCACTGATGGCATAGGACTAAATTGTTGAGTAGAAGGTCAAGCTATTTGTGGATGCATGTATAAGTTGGAATTAGTCCCTTGCAGCGTCAATTTGTGGTATTTTGCTAAATGGTACTGTGATTTTTGAATAGTTGCATGATTAGGTGAGATTGGATGCTGGACATAGTATCCATAAGGATCAAGTTATTGATATGGATACTGTTAACATGGCAGTGGCATGGCCCATGATTGTGGTTACTACCACTGTTGATGGTACTACTCTTGCAGCTACAGCAAGGCTCCACTAGGATAGTAGATTGGTTGAGGTTGTCATCTATAATTACCCTCAAGATAAGATAACTTTTGAGGCATTTGCCTTTAAAACAAATCATGGGTTAAGTGTGTATGTCATAGTTTCTTGCAGATGTACCATGACTGAAAAACATTCCATAGGATGTTTGTATTAGCACTCGGTGCAACCTTCATCATCTGTGGAGCTAGTGTTTGAGTGCCCAACTATTAAAGCAACTTTGTCCTTTTGTCCAAGTTCCTTTTTCTTCTTTTTATCTTTGCCTCTATTAAGTACTTGTTCTACTTTCTCCTTCAAAATCTTTAGTATTGTTGTACATTATTCATTTACTAAATCCCACATTTTCGCTACCTGTGCTACTACATTGGCAATAAATTTCTGAATCGACATCTCTTTCCTAATAACCTAGTGCAAGGTTTCTTCCTCTTGGGTTTCACAAGCTCTTACATCTCTTTTCCTGATTGATGGGTCCCTATTGTTTTCTTCAACTGATTCCATTTTCCTAAGTTCTCCTTTTGCCACTTGATCGATAAGTCTTTGAATCTAATGAGTGGCTAATTTTGAGAGTCTTCCTTAGGCATAAACCCCAAGGTCCTCTCTTGTTTTTCTTCTTAGCCCATCTATGATGTGCCTTAGCTATTCCTTTGATGAAAATTTGTGGCCTAGGCATCTATGTAATAGTGAATAATATCTACCAATGACTTCATCAAGGGTCTCATGAGTTCCTTATTTCTAGTTTTGGGTTTACTTTCTTAGGTTCAACACTCATGAATATGACTAATGTTTGTCATTGAAAATTTCAAGCATTGTACTCTAGCATCTACTGGATTCAAGTTCTAGTAACCTATACCAGCTTTCTACTTCCTTCATAAGTGTTCTAGGAAATAGCTTCAACTTCTACCAATCACTCTCTATGTTTTGAAGGGCATAGGCATCATGAAATGCTTGAAATTGATGCTGAGGGTAAGTTTTGTAACCTCCTTAAAATTGGAGCATGTTATTCATATGTAGCTATTTGATTCGATTGTCTCTCATGTGCCTAGTTGGTATGTAGACGACTTCATGAATGTTGATCATGTTTTGGGTTCCATAAGGGGTTCATCATCATGATCAGGTTCATAGGCTCTGTGGTAGTAGTAACCCCTTCTATGCTCATGCCTTTCTTGATCCTCTCCTCTATCTCTATACCTTCTTCTTTCATACTTCACATCTTTTGAATCAGAATACCTTGAGTATTTGTCATGATGACCATGAGCTTTTCTTTTTTTCTATCAAAGTCTCAATACTTGTGTTGTCTCCTATCATAATCCTCTAATTATTGTGATGAAGCAGAGGAGGTAGTAAGAGAATGATGTCAGCTAGTTCTGCTTTCATAACTCTTGTGAGTTTTCATATAGGACATAGCAAGATCTCTTGGCCTAGAGTCCCACTTATACCTTGAGTAGCCTCCCCCTTGTGTGTCTTTACTAGAGTAGAGTGAAGTTAGGCTTTGACATGTTCCTCTAGTCTGATGATAGGTGTCTTTGATAACTCCTCATGATTCTAGTGGAGTTGTTCCAAAATGAACTAATCAGCATCAAGCTCTTCTATGACAACAAATGTGTTGGCTTGCTTTCCTTTGGTATGAACATGTTTGATCTTCATAGCAACATCTCTCTTCATTTGCTTCCTTGTAGGTTCATAGGATCTGGTCATGTGTTAAGTCACATGATACCCTTCTTGAATCTGGTCCAAGTGCATTCATCTTAGAGTAGTTTGTAGCATCTTTAGTGCTACATGTTTGGGAGGCAAGACTATGTTACCTTGCATGTCTCTCCATCTCATTTGTTTATCCTAATGGAATATGAAGGTAAATTCTAGATGGCATGGATCAATGTGAGCATAAGTAATACATGTTTGCATTGACATTCCCTAGTCTTCTTCCTCATTAATTCTATCACTACTCCTTCTCATTTTCTTGGCAAGTGATAGTTGATCATTATGTGAAGCCATGTTATTGTTTTTTGACAGTTTGTGTTAAGTGTGCTTTATATTAAAGTCATGAATATTAGAGTTATATTTTGATACAACATACTTTGGGAAATTAATTACTTAGTATAACATTGACTTATCCCTTGTAATGATGCCAATAATGAGCTATGGAGTATCCAACACCCAACCATATGAGATATGAGTGTTCATGCACAATCCCAGTCGAACTTCATAGATACGGTAATGTGATTATACCAATAATTGATTAAAGTTGTGAATATTGTCTTCCCACATGAGTTAGCGAAATCAATGCATATAATTCAACTCATGGTGAGGTATATGATATTGATGTTGAATTGGCCATTAGGCTCCTAGTAAACATGAAGTAAAAATAAAGGTTTCTAAATCTAAGTGATAGTAAAAAAATATAAACTAGCCTATCTGATGAGCAACTAGTCTTAATCTTTTAGTTACACCTTGGACTTCGTGCAACTACTACTAGGATTACCAAGTACCTCACTACTAGGTGTACCAAGTGATAGTACTCCTGGGTTACGAAGTAGTTACACTTATGTGCTCGAGATTAGTCCTACTCATTCCGCTTAACAACATTAAAAGTAATTTGCAAGTAATCGTAAACATTAACTATGAAAACAATAAACTAATTAGAAACAAAAATAAAACTAAGTATTACTACAATGATGTGGAGTAATCTTGATCTTTATTACTAGTCATGCAATGCGTCCAAGTACATCACACTCGAATAAATATTTTTCTCAATTACAAAACATCACAGTATGGGCACACACTACTAAGTACTAAATTCAAGAAAACAAATAGAAAGAGTTATATTACTAAGCTATTAAATTTACTACAAATCCATGCACATAAGTGCTACTTATAGAGGTTGGCATGCATCGTGCAATATTGTTTATACAATAATGTATGTTAAGATATGATAACATATCTATGACATCATAACTATGATATTGTTGCCTCAAAATTTTTGAATTTATCACTCACCAAACAAGAACTTCTTGTTGAATGTGATAAGAAAAATAAAAAAGAGTTCTCCATAGAGTAAAAAGGTATATGAAAATTAATGGAAATCTTTACCAGATCTGTCCTAATAGGTTAATAAGATGATGTGTTCCAGAAGAAAGCCAACAAAGATTTCTACAAGATGCACATGAAGGACCATGTGGTGGTCACTGCACAGGATGAAGGACATCAATAAAACTAATGATGGCAGGTTACTTTTTTTCTACCATATTTAGGGATGTACATCGGTTTGCACAATCTTGTGAAAGATGTCAAAGGAATGAAGGGTTGACATCCAGAAATGAAGGATTAGAATAGTGGATACAACGATTGAAACCGTTTGACATTTAGAGAATTTACTTTATGGATCTCAAGACACTGATGTCAAATAGTCCTATATTATAGTAACTATTAATTATTGCACAAAATGAATAAAAGCAACTACAGTGAAAGATTGTATAGCCACAATAGGTACCAAATTCTTTCAGCAACAGGTGGTGAATAGATTTGAAATACTATGCATGCTCATATTAGATAACGGGGCTGACTTCATAAGAGATACATTTAAGAAACTAATGCAACAACTTGGGGTCAATCATAAACTAACTACACACTGTCAATTCTAAGCAAATGGTCAAGTAGAAGTAACAAATAGGGAACTTGCAAGAATATTAACTAGAACTGTTAGTTATTATGATAAGGACTAGAGCACCAAACTTAACAATGCTCTATGGGAATATAGATCAACCTAGAAACTTCCTATGGGGTATTCATCATATGAATTAGTTTATGGCAAACTACCTAGCTTGCCAATCCAAGAAAAACTACATACCCTTCCCACTACTAATACACTTGACCTAGATTTAAGCTTAGCTCAAAGAGAATGTCTAATGAATCTCAATCTCATAGATAAAAATCAATTAGTAGCTCAAATGTGTAACGAAGTTCATAAAAAGTACTCCAAATGTAGACATGTAGACATGACACTAAAATAAGATAAGTATCTATCAAGCCTAATGATAAAGTTCTTTACTATAATCGTAGTCATGTTTTACAAAAGGCTAAGTTCCAAACTCTATGGGAGGAATCTTATATTGTCCATGATATATACCAATTTGATGTCGTGCAAATCTATCACCCAATAAATCCACAAAAACTTGTCCTTATCAATATTCAATAAGTGAAATAATACCATGACTTTCCTTCCTCTTGCAGTACCTCTACCATGACCCCAAAATAGTTCACTACCCATCTAATCTTCTTAATCTCTACTCTTAATCATAGTCATAGGGGCGTCAACTCTAACACTTAGGCATCAATTCTTCTTATATTTTTCTACTTCTTACTTTTCTTACCAATCTTTACATTTTTTCATATCTTTTCCATTCTTTTATACTTTTTCCATTTTTTAATCATTTTTCATTCTTTGATATCTTTTCAATTATTTATACATTTTCCTATTCGTACTATTTTTCTATAATTTTTACTATCTTTCATGTACATATTTTTGTTGAATTTTTCTAATAAAGTATAAAGGAATAAAACAAGATGTGGTTCAAATTATGAGAATTTCTTCCTATGTTATCAAATAAATAAATAGCTAATGATATATATAGTGAGACCATATCATCCATTCACTCAAGTCCAATAATAAGAGGTTCTTACCATCGCCATAATGACATTCTATTCACAATAAAACTAAAATAAACTTGTGATCATTATGCTCAGATGAAAGAGTGAAGAACCAAGTGGAAATGAAAAGGGTGTAACATCAAGGGAAATTGTGGATTCTCTAAAGCTACTACTATAAATTCTATCTTGTTGTTAAGTCATAATATAAACTTAAGTTCTGACAGAAAATGGAAGTATGTCTAAAATTAGTGCTACCCTATCATGTCACTAGAAAGACATGTTACCCATTCTTGAAGGTAATTCTCTAGTAAGGTTAACACATTAACAAAAAATAAAAATTTTTGAGGTTTCCAGTGGAAAGAAATGTTACCCATACCTAAAGGTACACAACTTCTCTGAAATTTCAAGTTTTCTTGGACTTTCATTAGTTATAGGGCTAGAAAGACATGTTACCCATGCTTGAAGGCACTCCTCTATCTAATGAGTCTCTTCTTAAAAATAATAAAGTGTGATATTAATAAACTACTTTCTTGAACTTCATTGGCAAGTGTTAATGCTCTTTGCAGTTGTGGTAATCTTATGGTCATTAGTTTTGGGATGATTTAATGCAATGTCACTCGTAAGTGGTATGGACTTGATTTGGATCTTGGATAGAAAGGCTAATGATTACTTTAACCATACATCACACATAGAATTCATTATGTCTATGGTAAGACACCTCATGTCCCATTTCTACAATCCCTACTACTTACATTCCACCTCACTATTATATACAATCATAATTTAATGGTTTTGTATAATATAGCATTGTTTTCTTATAAAGATAATACTAACATGTATGTCTTGAAAGGTAGGTATGCTTTACATTCAACTCCTTAAGTGCCTACAGATACTTGTAAGTGTGGTTATATAAGGGCACTAAGAATTAGAGGCTACTTTGGGGAGGACCCACTTATATAACTCTTGTGCTTCATACCTGATGAAAAATTCACATAATCTTGTACCTCTAGAATACTTAAATGATCATTATTACTTTCCTATCTACTCATCTTCCATCATACATTCATTCATTCCTACCAACTAACTTCTACAAACCCAATCAACCAACCTTGCCGAAATATTAACTTACATTCAACAATTCCTTCTCTTACATACTCAATATTGAGAAAATCTTATATTCTAAACATCATTCATGATTAAGAACCCTTTGGAAGACATTCATACCTTCCATACTATTCATTTTACTTAATTTTTTCATCAAAAATTGCTCAAAATATGAAAAATTTTCACTATGACATCGTAGCTACGATGTATGACGTCCTATGACATTGCATTAACAATGTAACCATCATAAATCCCTATATATATATATATATATATATATATATGCATGGGAGTTAGAAAAATTTTCATTCTTCTCATTTCATACAAAGGGAGTTCATTTCATTTTTTTGATCCTCTAGCAACCAAAATTTAGATCTTCATAACTTCCTCATTATAGCTTTGATTTACATGATTCTTGAATTTTCTTGATCATGGAGTGACCAACTTAGTTGTGGGGGAGAGTGTTGCACATAAATTGTGCAATTAGCATCAAAATTCTCTAATTCCTGTAAGAACATATTAAGTGTAAGAACAATAATAACTAAATAAAAGCTAATAAACTTAATTATTCCTCCCAATTAATCATTCAAATACACATTAAAGCAAAAAATAACCATTGTGAGAGGTCATAAAGAACTAACTTATTCATAACATGTTAGAAAATACAATAATTAAGGGTTTATTTTCAAATTTTTCTAACTTTGCAATCCAAATAAGAACTAAAAAGTAGTAATAATGATAGATTTTGATCAAATCCAAGAACTAAAGAGAGAATTCTGAACTATTAGGAACTTATTTGAAATCCTTGAGTAATTTTAATTAGATTCTTTATGATTGTAGATGGCTCCTAAAAGACCTACAATGAAAGGACACTTACAATAGAGAGAGAAAAAACCTAGAGGAAGAGGAAAAGTTGGGGAACAAACTCCACATGTTGAGTAAGAGGCCCAATCTTAAAACATTCATCAACCTGCACCTGTGACGAAGCAATTTGCATAAGCTGAAGCTGAGGCCCCACTTGCTTAAGAGCAAGGACAATGTCTCATGCTATCCAATGAGTTCCTCTAAGCCATTCAAGAAAAGTCCATCATGCCCATAATCACTATGGAACTCAATTTTAGACCATTCATGGAGTTTGCACCTACTAATGTCTAAGAGCAACTCCAAGCCTTTGCTCTTTGGCCAACACTAACATGCAATGGTGAATGGTACCTAGGGGAAGTATATCAATTTTGGAAGAATAAGTAGGATGATGCCACTATTAAGATTGAAGAAATCACATTGTCATATTTAGTCAAAGCAATAGCCAAGGCATTGAATGTTCCTAAGCTAACATTGCATAAATATACACAAGGTCTAACATAGATGCAAAGAAGCTATGGGTATAAAAGACTTATGGAACAATTAAGAAAGAATACAATGGATCGTCTAATAAAGAAAAGATCTATTTCAAGATTGGAACCTATTACATCTTCCCAACTAAAAGACTGAATAGAATTTCCACCTATGTATTTAGAGGAAACACCATCCTCATGAGGAAATGACAAGAAAATATGACACATTTATTATTTTTGGAAATTCAAAAGTGGTTTGAGGGGAAGAAGGTAGGGAAACTCACCTTAGCATCCCTTAGTCTTATCAGAAGACTATGTAGATAAGTAGGAATTCTTAGATATACTAATCATGTTCTTCGAAAGCCTAGAATGTTTCCAATGTTGATATTTCAAAACTAGTAGCATCCAAAAAGGATCAAGTAGAGAAACTAGTAGGCACTAAGGGAGCTGCATGATCTACACTCGTACGAAATGTTCCAACTTTAGGACAAGAGTAAGAAGGACCTAGTCGGTCAACACCAACTGGTAATAGACCAAGACCGATAGCTTCACCAGCATAGCAAGATTACAAACCCTTCATGAGCCATTTGTAACAAATCACTAAAACTATAAGCTAGGGAAATAAAGAGGTCTCTAGTATGTATCAAGTAAGAGACAATCTAAGAAGGCCTATAGTGTCAATAGGAACTACTAGTGATCAAATTTTATTATAGGTATGAGAAGATGAGAATTGACCACAAGAAATATATGAGAACACTACATCATTTTAGGTCATGCTAGAAACAGGAGAAGGAGCCACAGTAGTGGTTATGCAATACCACGATGCAACAAGAGTAGTAGAGCTCATTACAGATCACATCAAAGAATCCTTTAATGTTCTTTTTATGCCATCAGTAGAGATAACTTGAGCCAAAGATATTAAAACCATAGCCAGAACATCCATAGCCCCACAAAAACATGAAGACATTTTGGATCGACTACAGTAGATAGGGCAAGTGATACAACATATTTTTTATATCCCCAATGATATCACTATAGTACAATCTAAACTTATATCAACTAAGGGCATGTTGGTAATGGTAAAAACTAGGGTAGAACATGCAGAAAAGGAAGTGCAAAGGTAATAAGAAAAATTAGTTGCATTAAGAGTAGAGAGACAAGACCCTACACAACACATCACGCTAGACCAATTAGAACAATTCAAAAATGAGCAGATAAACCAACTAATAGCTATGAACATCCAAATGGAGGTGGAAAGGGAAAGGGCAATATGAAATGCCTCAGTAGCAGCAGCACAATCTTATGCTCATGCCAAAGCCCTAACCACCTTAGAGGAAGAGAATAAAATAATTTCTACTTAAAACATTAGGTTAACAGGCATTGAGAAGCAAAAGAATGTTTTAGAAAAAAGCATTCATCAACAAAGATAGAAGTTTACTAGAGTCAACCTCGACATGAGAAAATTATCCAGAGAAAATAAGACCCTATCAATGGAAGAAGTCCACGTAATATAATAAAAGCTAGCTATTGAAATTAGTGTGTGGTAGAATGAGACCAAGAAGCATGAAAGGTTGAAAGAGCACTTTAGAAATTAAGTGGGCAGTTACAAATAAATTAATGAAAAGAAAATCTAGATGTCCAAGGCCAAGATCAATTCAATCAAAACTCAAACACCTAATTGGCAACTAATCCTAGATGGTCTTTCCCATGTACATTAAGCCAAAATAAAAAATAAAGACTTGAAAATAGAGGACTTAATAGAGTACATGGGATTAGCAAATCTCCAATATGCTAATCTGGCCATGTTAACAACATGTATGCCCAAAATCAAACTAGATGAGTAAGTGGATATAGTGTATGCATTATATGAGAAGAAGTTTGTAGACAAAAAAGATGCATAACAGAAACTACACATTGCAAAATTTGAGCTTCAAGTGGTCAAAGTTAGCTACTATGATTAGAAAGATGTAGCAGCAAATCTAGTTAGGAGAATGATAGACTACCAAGAATTGAGAAAGATAGTTAGAGCATTTGAAGAAGAAAGATGACAATTTGTAGCCTAGTATTTAAAGGCCAAAAAAATGTTTCTATAATTGTCTTGCCTATGGGAAGTACCAACTCTAGTAAACATTGCTGAATTCACCTAGACAGTACATGATCCAAGATTTGAGGAAGAAAAGCTTCAAGCATTACTCAATAGGTACCAATTTTAGAAGCCCGATGACAAAGAAAAGAAGCCAATCAAAGAGCCATCACCTCTTAGAACCTAAAGACTACATTGAGCTTTGTTATTTTGTTTTGTTCTGTTAATTATCTCAATCATGCAACGCATAATAATTTTCTAAATACCACTCAAACCATAATGCAGCATTCATAGATGAGCCAGTCATGCATATAAGTCATCATATCTAAGTCTGTAAATGACCCCACAAATTTTGTAAGGAACTCTATCCTTCTTTTGTTTTAACTCGAGGACAAGTTTCTAGTCAATTATGGGGATATGATAAAACCTTATGTAAATTAGGTTATGATATTGTAGTTTTGCATGCATCATTGTTGATAAGATGTAGTGGGTCATGCTCATGCTTATAAATACCAACCCACCATCACATCAAAATCAAGAACTTTTACCAACACTTAGCTAAATTCTTGTAGTTTGTTTTCATGAGTTAGACTTAGCGATAGAGTGAATGCCCCTAGTATGGTGTTTAGTAGATTTACGAAATCTTTGTTTAAGTGGATTGTTCTTGAGCACAATTCATGATCAAAAATAAAGATCAAGATTGTTTTTCACCATTGCAGTATTCCACTTAGCTCATTTTTTACTTAGCTTAATTTTACTTTTTAGCATGTTTACTTTTCTTAACTCATTTACATTTTCCAAGTACTTTTCCTTTTCAATGTCTTTTACTAAGATAATATAAGTACAATTGGTTTCAAGTGTGAATTATAATCATTTGGTAACCTAGGAATGAGTTCACTTGATTTACTTTGTAGTGAATTCACTTGGTAATCCTAGTGATGATTACATGAGCCCTTGACATGCACGGCAAACCAAGAATGGATACTTATTTTTGTAGGCTAGCATAGATTTACATTTCTGTTATACTTAGACTTAGACTTCATCTTGATTTTCATTATGTTGGCATTTAAGACAATTAAAGCCAAACAACATTAACGTATCATATAACTCATTAAAAGTTAAACCATACAACTTCGACTTCACTAACTCAACATGAGAAGACAATGATCATGAACCTAACATCAACTATTAGCATACTTACATTGTTCATCCACAAATTACAATTAAGTTGCATGTGTACACTCATGACTTGTATGATTGAGTGTTAGAACATCCAACCACTCATCAAGGCATCCTCATCAATGTGACATAAAAATCCTATAAATATGCATACATTATGGGGAATCCTCATCAATGTGTATACTTTACATTATGGGGCATTAAATACTAGGTTTTCACATAGAATTTTTTAGAAGTTTTTCCAACTCCCCATGAATAAAATATTAAATTAATAATCAAAAGAGTTAATATCAACAATTAACCTTCATTAAGCATACATAAAATAATATCATAAGCCTGTAATCACTAAATAGGGACTTAACAATAAAATCCCAATGTTTGACTAATAAACATAACCCAATCAAATAAAGAAAGGTATCCAAAGGAAACAAAAGCTATGCTTAAGAAACTAATCTTGGATTATGTTTATGATAGTAGATAGAACCTTAGCGATTACCATAGGCAAGAAGGCCATCATAGCCTACGGAGAAGTGACCATGTGGTGGAAGGGGCCAATAATAGCAAGCATAACAATAGCAACCCCAAGAGTAAGCAACTAAGGATATCCATGCTACTGAGCCCCTACACAAGGAGCTTAAGGTGGAATCTATCCATCAGATTCCTATGGTAGAAATAGGGCAATCTAGGCAAGATGAAGTCCCAAGACTACAACGTAATCTAGAGGTCACACTTACAAAAGACTACCTAGAGAACATTTATATGAAGGAAATCTAAAGCTTTGTCCTCATGAGTCAAATTTTAGACCATTTCTGGAGCTAGCACCAAAACATATTAGAACACAACTTCAAGGGTCTTTATTATGGACCATTCTCTCCAACAGTGGTGAATGGTACATGAGAGAAACTTACCTCTTCTAGAATAACGAACAAAGAGATTCCACTGAAGAAAATGACATCACCATCTCCTACTCAGTTGAAGCTATTATAAAAGTCCTCGAATTGCCCAACATTAGGGCAAAGTTGACAAAGATATCTACTCAAGCAAACCCATAGGTTAAGAAAGAGTGGATTTAGCAGTGCTATGGAGTATACTATAAGAAGTATGATGCCCTCATTAAGGTAAAGAAATCATACTTTAAGATTGTGTTTTATCATCTTAATCCAATGGTGAGGCTAAGAAAGGTCACAACTTTCTCCAATAGGGCATTTATGGCTCTAAGTGGGAAATTTCCAGTCAACCTATCATAACTCATCTTCTTTGAAATCAAAAAGCATTTCAAGGAGAATGATAAGGATAATAAGGCACTCCCCTTCCCATGCCTCATCAAAAAACTTTGTAAAAGAGGAGGTATAACTTGCTACTTAAATGGTATGGTACCCAGAACTCCTACTACATCTTGACAAGAAATGATAAAAGATAAAGCTCCTACCAAGCTTCAAGAGGAGGAGCAACCACCACCACCATCACTTGCAGCACCAAAGACTGAAATTTTGGTAGATGTAGAGCATCTAAGAAAACTCAAAGAGCAGTAACTATAATAACAATAAGCCTCTAGGGATGGCATGGAATCATTAGTATACCATCCAATCATGAGCTATCTAAATGAGGTTGCAAGGGTCATCAACTAGCTAGATAGTGAAATTACACCACTTTGCTCATCACAAAGAAACTAGGTATCCATTCAGTCCAATCCTAGTGCTAGAAAAGTTACTATGTCCATACAAGGACAATAATTCCCTGAAATTTCTAGGAATGTAGCAACCTTCTTTATGATGTTAGAATAAGGTAATGAAGCAACAGTCTTAGTTATGCTACATAAGGGACAAGAGACAACAACAAAGGTGGTGATGAACCATGTTTAAGAAGCTCTAAGTACTCCTACTACATTTGTCCCTAATGTTGTTGCCATGGAAGATGTACAAGCATCAATAAGAGTAGGGAGCAAAAGAATGAGTGCTACCTAGCACCAAGAAGTACTAAAACAACATGTGATAGCTAATAAATTGATTCTAAAGATCTTTGATCTCCCAGAAAACATATCAACAACCCAATCATAGCTATTGAAGATAAGGGGAAAGATACTAATCATGAACACCTAACTTGAGGAGGCCATCATCAATACTTGATAGTTGGCCACTAAGATTATAGAACTTAGAGTCCAATTGTCTGATCCTACCATTCTCAAGCCATATCTCACTAAAGATGAAGCTTTTCAATATCTTTAGCAAAAATATTATGAGGTTGAGAATGCTAAGAAAATGGTGATTTTGACGTCTCACTATTAGAAACAATGACAAATACTATAGATCGTGACCTCCATCAAGTTCACAAGGAAAACCTAACACCAACCTATAATAACCATCACCTCCATAATGTTGAGCAACAAAAAGATCATATGATGAAGTACATTCACTAGTAGCAGGAAGAGCTTTCCAAGGTAACCTTGAACTTAAGGAGGTTAGCTATAGAAAACAGGAATCTATTGATGGAGGAAGTTTAGGCCCTTTGCCAAAAGACTGCAATTCAAGTCACTGCCTGGAAGAATGAAGACCTAAAATATGAACAAGTTAAAAACCACCATAGGGACTAGGTTTGTATGTTTAAAGAGGTCAACAAAAAAGGGATCAAGCTGGCCAAAGTGGAAGTGAACAAGGCCCTCTAGCAACTCCAACAAAGAGGCGATATGTGGCAACTCATATTTGATGGACTTAATGCATATAACCAAGGGGAGATCCACTTAAATGAGTTGTAGATTGAGGAGTTGACTAAATACATGAAGCTTGCCAATCTTCAATATGAAAACCTGGTAATGCTAATAGCAGGAAGGCCTAAGACAGAACTTGAGAAGTAAAGTGTCCAACTCTTATCTTATTTATGAGGCAAAGTTCAACCCCCACAAAGAGACTAAACAAAAGTCGAAGTGGCCAATGTAGAGCTTAAACTTCTTAGAAGAAAATTCATTAATCAATGATATGTTATTGAGAACTTGGCTAGAAGAATAAGTGACTATCAAGAGCTACAAAACCTTATCCATACCTTTAACATTGAGTGTAAACAATTCGCAACCTAGTTTGTTAATATAAAGGACATGTTTCCTATGCTGCCATGCTCGTGGAATATTCTAGCATAAGCACATGTAGGTAAAGGAGCCTAGACTATTCATGAGTCATAAGGAAAAGAAGAAAATATGAAGGCACTCCTAAATGTCTTTCAATTTTTGGCAATAGTAGTAAGGTAACCTAAGCCTCCAACAATGTTGAGACATGATGAATGACCCTCCACATCACAGGAGTCTTCACCTCCATGCACAGTGGAACATTCCATCCTATCTTTATCTATTCAATAAGCACCTACTAATTTTTGTTTAAGCATCCTAATTCATTGTAAATTGCACCAAATTTTATAATTAGTCTAACTTAGCAATCAAAAGTTATTTTATATATTAAATTCAATCAATCAGTTAGTCCCATACTTCCTCAAATATTGGAAGAAACTCGATTCCATTATTGTTCACTCGAGGACAATTTTTTAGTTAGTTGTGGGGGTATGATGAAGCGTCAATAAGGCAACTACGTTAATGCATGCCTGTTAATAAAGCCCCATTAATGCATCCTCATCAACACATCTCAGAATGTGTTGGCACATGTGCATCGATGCTAATCCAGCCATTACCTATATAAGTGAGCTTACCAACTATATTTATGGCACCATTTGTTCAATTCCCTAGCAAAACTCTTACAATTTCTTTCTGTGGAACTTAGCAAACTTTTCCCTATGAGTGCTTGCAACATGGATTAAATTGATTATATAGAATTTTATTCAAGTGTAATATGTAGCTAGACACAGTTGCATGAATAGTAATAAAATTGAGATTTTTTCTATCCATTATAACACTTAGATTAGTTTAAGTTTATTTTCTAGTATTTTACTTTGAATGTAATTTACTTTCCTGCCCTTGTGCATTTAGTATCCTAATTCATAAGTAACGTGAATATAATCACTTTGAGCATAATATACTAACACTTGGTAATCCCAACAGTGAATACTTGGTATGCCCAATAGTAAACACTTGGTAAGCCAGTAACATTAGTATACATTCAAGATGAGTACAAAGAGTGGGAACAAATGCTCCATATTTAGGATAGTTTAGTAAAGTTATTAGTAAAATTAAATATTTAGCCCTTCCTTTACTTAATCATTCTACAAATAAAGAAAACAAAAAAATTATAAAAATAAATATCTTATGCCTCAATCACACCTAGCCATAAAAATAAGTTCAACAAAAGTGGGGATTGGAAAGACAATGACTAATAATCACATCTTTCACCATCTAAGGATATAGGCCACTGATGAAACTTGTTTTTGTCTACTCCAACATTGGGTACATGAATTTGGAGCTGTGATGTTGTGTACATGACGTTGAGGTCTAGATTTGACATTGATTATCCAACGTTGGGGTATATACCTTGGCCTATACATATAGCACCTAGGCTCTAGTTTTTCAAGCTAGTTTTCAGTCAGAGTAGTGAAGCTCTTGTCGTTTATGTTCCTCAAAGTTAGAATATTTTTTGAGTGTCTGCAGAAGGAGTCTGAGTCTATACAGTTCTTTGTTCGAGCACTAATGTACCTGAGCACAGTAGTGTGATAGAAATCAAACGAACTCTTTTGATAATCCTTGCAACAGTGAGAATAGATTAATATTTTCTTTAATTCATTTTACTTTCTTTCTCTTTACTTTAATGCATTTCAATTAAGCAATTTATTTCTAGTTGTTAATGAACATGAGCATGACCACTTCGAGCATACATATAGTACTTGGTAACCCAACAATGCTTAACATTTGGTAGCCCAACAACACTATATGTGTTTAGGATGTGTTCAACAAAGTGGGATGGTTACTTGTGTTAGGCTAGATAGGTAATAACACATTATATTCTAATTTACTGTACTCTTCATTCTTGTTGTAGGTGATCAAATCTATAAAATATAAAATAAGAAAAATCATATACCTCAATTACACTATACCATACTCTTGAGCCTCACAAGTGTAGTTGGGAAGACAACAAACATTCTCAATGCCCATTTTACTTCCTAGAAGGGCTAATGTACTAGATAACTATAGGTCCACGAAATTCAACTGAAGCATGCGTAACATCTTTGTAATTTATATGGTTGGGCGTAGGCATACCTCACCGCTCATCATTGGTGCCATTGCCGAGGACCTTTTGGTTGTTTCATGCACTATCTAGGACCCAGTGAAAGTATTTATATCGTTGTAACAAACCTTAGAGTCACATCACATCTCAAGATTACTACAACAATATTTAGAAGCACACTGTGATTTTTATTTCACTAACCAAAAATGTCTTCTTCTCATAGGAGCACTTCTTCACCCAAGTCTAATAAAGCTTATCAACCAGTGCCTCAACAATATCAAATTGTATATACTCATCCTAACGAATATGTACTAAACTTCACCTTCATCCTAGACTAGGATGAACAACTATGGTGGTGTGACATGGAAGGCAACATTGTGTTGTCGTCCAATTAAGCTATTCCTGCAATGCTCTATCAAATGCTTATCTGATGTGGTCTCCAAGAGTACCATGTAGAGTATATTGTGGAAGATATTGATGCCAGGGATTATGATGAGCGGCAAGGTACCCCTATGCACAACCATATGAATACGAGCATTTCACGAACGATTTGGTCAAATTCCAAGGACTAACTGTTTATGCACCCTTGTGGATAAAGGACGGGTTGGTTGATCGTTGTCTTCCCAAGCTTACCTATATGTCACGATTGTATGGTTAAGTAAGCTTGAGGCATATGATTTTTATAGCTTTTATGTTTTTATGTCCTGCAGTAGTAGGGAAGAAGAGAGGTAACTAAGTGACTAATTTAACTTAACTACTTATTAACTAAGTTCTAACTAATCCTAACACCAGCATCTGTTCCCACTTGTCGTACACATCGTAAACCAATGCAACACTTCTAGGATTACCAAACGCTAATCGTTACTAGGTTACCAAGCATTACACGCATGCTCAAAGTGGTCGTGCTTGTGTAATTTAACGATTTTCTTAATTGATCAAAATGAATTGCTACGCTAATAACATAAATGTAAAGTGCATAAAATAAAATAAATGCATAAGAAAATAAAATAAAAGAAATGCATAAGAAAACAAATCTCAAGTGTTATAAGGATGAATCAAAGAGCTCGTCTTTATTACCATAAACAAGGTGTGCTCAAGTACATAATGCTCAAATAAAGATCCGTTCACACTTAGACCTCCTGCTTCGGGCACTTGGAAAATACTCTAACTTTCAAACAGACTACAAGAGTTTAGCTACTTGACTGCTAAAAGAATTTTCTCCCAATTGTGCGCCTGGGCACTATATTTATAGGCTTGGGAGAAACTAATCTAATAATTAGAGTAACCACTCTAATAATTAGAATAACTACTAAAGTAACCGCTAGAGTAACCTGTCTAATAATTAGAATAACTGCTAGAGTAACCACTCTAATAATTAGAATAATTGCTAGAGTAACCGCTAGAGTAACCACTCTAATAATTAGAGTAATTACTCTCATCATACTCCCATGACTGAATGAAAACTCATCCTTGAGTATAGAAGAAAAGAAACAAATTCTTTACAAAATATTGGGAAGGTATGGGATTATTGACAAACTAAAAACTGATGGTGGAATGGGATGACAAACTCAACATGCCCAATGAATAGATCAATAAGCATATTACAATATTAGTGTTCATGACCATTGTGGTGAACACTCGTACATAAATGACATCCAAGCTTTTATTTGGTAGCTTGTAGAGAAAGAGAGAGAAAGAAAATGAAACATGTTGCCGCCAATGCTAAGATTGTGCCTTTCATTATTTATCCATAGCCACACCACTAGAGTTGCTCCTTTCATAAATGCTTTAGTTCTAGTCCATCCTGAGTGCTTCCTCCAAGCCCAATCCATCGTTTGTATGATCACCATTTGCACACATAACACAGTCACAAATGAGCAAGAACAGATAAACCATAATGCAATAGATACCTTGCCTCGATATGAAGTGCATTGGCTGAGTTGTGATTATGGCATAAACTCGTTCAAAGATTTATCATAGTTAACTACCCAAGGTGTAGGGGTTAGGTGAATAGTAAAATGGAGAAAATTGAAAAATTTGTGCCAGGGCCCCCACGACTAAGAGTGAACCTCTGGTAGCTATAAGATGGAAAAATATGAGGAACAAGAAAGAGGGGAAAAAATAACAATAGCAACACCAATAAAATGGATGTCATGGATGGGGATGAAATAAGAGATGATTGATTACAGGAAATGTTTAAGCAAAAGAACTTAACAATTGCACCAAAAAGGAATGCTAGTGGGTCCTCCCCAAAGCAAGCTCATGCCTTTTATGCCCTGACAAACCCACAAACCAAAGAGTCTATAGGCTCTAGGAATGTCATTTCGAAGCAAGAGTTAAAAACTTACCCACAAAAATTTACCAAAGAAAAACAATGCATCAACCCAGAATAGAGTAATGATAAAATTAGCAATGAGGTGGAAAATGGGAAGAAAGATGGAGAGGAGAGAATGGAATGGAATCCCAAGAACAAGGTTGTGTAAATGAACTTTTGTATTTCCTGGTTAAGATAACTGAGTAGAACTTCATCCCAAATCTAGACTCAAACCAATGACATTCAGTGACCTCGCATCAATACACCTGGCCAGTCCATCCTCTTGAAGCAACAAGAATGCCTTCACAAAGAGTGACCATCATCCCGAGGAGAGCGAGATGGAGAAGCAGGAAGTGAGAAAGGGCCTTAGTTAGAGGGAACCTTCAAGCATGGGTAACATGTCTTTCCAATTACATAACCAGTGCTTATAGTTCATATTGCTTTATTATGTCTAAGAGGTATGCTTTGAATTTTCACTTGTCTCCATTTTTTTTGTGTGAGAACCACACCATGTAAAGACTTATTTTTATTCACTCAACTTCCTGATTTTTGTACAATGTCAGAATGGCGAAAAACCCAAGAAATAAGCATCCAAGCACCCAAGAGAATGGCCAGCACAAATGCATGAAATCCCCTTGAAGTCACACCCTTTTCATCCTTTGAGTCTATTCTTGGTTTGAAAAGTACCCAGCCACCAATTCATTAATAAATTTACTTAGAAAAAGGGAACTGTATTGTTCCAAGCCAAAGGAGACCATAGAGTTGTATGGATGAGTGGATGGCATGGACTCATTGCCTGTTTTACCAAAAGAACCATACCTTAATATTAGCATCATAATTCAAAGGTAAAAACCAAACATTAGCAATCAATATGATATAATGCAATCCACCATCATGAGCACTTATTGGATGATGAATAAAAGTAAATCAAGCAAACAAAGAAATAGTAAAAACATGAATGATGGTGTAAAACAAAAATAAGAAAAGTTGAAAGAATGTGTAAAACAAAAAAAATGTGTAAAAAAAATTCAAAAAGAACTGAGGGCCTAGAATGGTTAGCATAGGTGGCCATCTCCCCCATGGCTGAGTTAGAAAGAGGAGATCCAAAATAGTGAGTAAGGTTATCCATCAATAGAGATAGCATGTGTACTAGCTATCCTAAGCTCATGGAAATGTTTGGTTTGTTGTATGTTGACCAACAGTTTCTTGTCTAAGCTCTCAGGTTTGTATATTGTCATGGCCCCTAAAGGAAAAGGTGTATAAATAATATAAGGTCTTTCCCATAGTGTTTGATATTTAGTACGTTGTGGCACATGTGTGGGATTCTAGTAGAGAACCTTATCTCCCGATTGATATTTAACTTTCCTAATCCTTAGGTTATGATGTTGTTTATTGAACGCCTTGTGCAACTCGTTAGATGATAAGGTAGCTAGTCAATTTTCATCTAGCAAGTTAAGGGTTACTAACCATTATTTCTATGCTAGATTAAGGTCAAGGTTGAGGTCACATGCTGTGGATAGTGTATGGAGCTCAGTTTGAATGGGAAGCATTGGTAATTTACCATACACTAACTCATAGGAAGAGTAGCCTATAGGGAGTTTCCATGTGGAGCGGTATGCCCAAAGAGCATCGTTCAATTTAGTGCTCTAGTCTGACCTAAACTTGCTAATAGTTTTTGTCAATATCTTCATAATCTCCCTATTGGTGACTTCTGCTTGACCGTTCGCTTAGGGGTGGTATGGTGTAGTCAATTTATGCTCAACCTCTAAGTGTTGCATTAATTTTTGAAAAGTTGCACTTGTGAAGTGGGTACTATTGTCTGAAATAAGTTCATGAGGCATACTAAACCTATTTATGATTTGTTGTTGAACAAATCGTGTAGCCATAGATGATGTACAATCCTTAACTACAGCTGCTTCTACCCATTTAGTTAGGTAATCAACAGCAATAATGATATAGGCTTTTCCATTGGACATTGGTGTAATTGGTCCCATAAAATATATTCCCCAAATGTCGAAGGGTTCTAATGGTTGGATCCATTTTTGCAAGCCCTCCATTCTAGCAATCATTCCCCCATCATGTTGACAGCGCTCACAAGATTGGACGAATTGATGGGTGTCCCGAAACAATGTAGGCCAATAATATTCTACAAGCAAGATCTTGATGGCGGTTCGTCTCCCAACATAATGAACCCCACAAGGACCCTCATGAGCATCTTGGAGAACTCACAGTTGATCTATATCGGGAACACACCATCAAACCAAGCCATCGAGACACACTTTCTAAAGTTGCCCATTGATTTCCATAAAGTACTTGGCTCAGTGAAGAAACTATTGTTTCTTCTTAACGTTTAACTCTTGTGGTATTTGTTGGGTGAGGAGATAGTTAAGAATGCTACTGTACTAGTTTGTCTCCATGGGTGATTGATTATTCACTACACTAGCAAAGAGGAAGTCATCAAGAAAATAATCAAAAATTGGATACCCATCCTCTTTGTCGTCCCATCACAACCGAGATAAATGATCAGCAACTACGTTCTCGACGCCTTTACGATCGTTCATAATAAGATCAAACTCTTGTAAGATTACAAGCCATCATATGATACGAGGGCTTACCATTGGCTTATTCATGAGGAACCTTATTGCACTATGATCTGTATGTATATATACTTTATATCCCAATACATAGTGTCTAAACTTTTCTAGTGCAAACACTACAACCATTAATTCTTTCTCTGTGGTAGTGTACTTAAGTTGTGGACCAGTGATACTTCTACTTGCATAGTGGATGTAATAAGGATGCTTCTAGTCATCTAACTATGTAAGTACGACTCCTAAGCATAGTTGGACGAGTTAGTCATGAGATGGAATGGTTTGGACCAGTCAGGAGCTTATAGAATGGGTGTTTCTACTAGCTTCTGTTTTAGAGTTTGAAAAGCTAATTCACATTCCCTGATCCACTCAAAAGGTACATCCTTTTTCGTTAATTCCACCAATGGTTTGGCAACCTTTGAAAAGTTCTCAAAAAATCTCCTATAGTAGCCAGTATGTCCAAGGAATGACCAAATATCTTTGAAAGTTTTTGGTTGATGGGTAATTCCTTGGATAACTTTGATTTTCTCGGGGTCTACCTCTATCCCTGTGTGTGAGATTTTGTGCCCTAGTACTACGCCCTCATGGACCATCAAATGGATTTTCTGCCAATTAAGCCTCAAATTGGTTTCTACACATCTTTTTAACACTTTCTCTAACTGATCCAAGGCTTGATCAAAGTTTACTCCATAGCTGGAGAAGTCGTCCATAAAGACTTCTACACCATTTCCTATCTGCTGTTGGAAGATGCTTAGAACTAGTCGTTGAAATGTTGTAGGGGCATTGCACAAGCCAAACGACATCTATTTGTATGCAAACGTTCCCCAAGGACTAGTGAACATAGTCTTGGCTTGGTCTTTTGGGGCTATTTGTATTTGATTATATCCGCTATATCCATCTAGAAAACTGTAGTAGCGATGACCTACGATGGTTTCTAAGACTTGGTCAACAAATGGTAATAGAAAGTGATCTTTGAATGTTGCCATATTCAGTAGCCTAAAATCTATGCACACCCTCCATTTGCCTCCCTTTTTAGGCATAATAATTAAGGGGCTAACCCATTCGCTATCAACAATGGGGTATATGAACCCAGCCTTGAGAAGCTATTCGATTTCTTCCTTGACTACTTACTTCAGCTTTAGGTTCAAACGTCTCTGCAGTTGTCTTCGAGGCTTTATGAAGGGGTCAGTGTAAATCCTATGTTAACATATCCTAGGATCTATTCTAGTTAATTGAGGATATGACCAAGTGAAGGATTTTGACCATCTATTGATTACCTTCAGCCCCCCCTCTTTCTATTGAGGAGCAAGCTTAGTGTTGATAATTATTAGTTTTCCATTTTTAAGGAACGTGTATTCCATACCGATGGGCAATGGTTTCAGCTCGAGGGGCTCCTACTTAAATTTCTCAGGGATTTCCAACTTCCCCCAGTTGACATTTTCAAGGTTAATACTTGGAAGTTGGCAGTGGACTTGCTCTAATGCATCTATGCTATCGATGTAAGTGCAAGTCAAACCCTTAGTTGGTTCCATGCATATGAGTGAACTGCTTTCTTGATTAGCTATCAACCATTGGGTGCCTTCTTGTTGTGTGGCTACTGCATATAGGCATCTTTGTATATTGATAACTTGTACACACTAATTGCATGTAGGCAATGTTAAACTTTGCACAAACCATGACCTCTGCACGAAATTACACCTTGTGTCACTATATGCGATGCACAGAACTTTCTTCTTCTCAATCTTTTTGAATGTATTTTTCTTTGATATTTCTAGGGAAAAATCGCGAATTCCTAGGTGTGCATTGATGGTGCTTAGCCATGCTCTTCCCATTATAATTGTGAAGTCTCCCTTACCGTTGTTTACCTGAATCATTAGAAAGTCAACTTGGTACAACCACCCATAAATAGTGGTAACAATGTCTTCCACCAGTCTCAATGGGACAGTGATGGACTAGTCAGCCAACTCTAGATGGATGTTGCTCTTTTGCAATGGAGGTAGATTCCAGGCCTTGTACATTTCTTGAGAAATCAAGTTGACACCGAAACCTAAATCCAAAAGAGCCTTGCACAACGCATTTTCAGTGATTTGTAAGTATATCAGAGGACTCCCAGGATCAGAGAATTTCTTGGGAAGGTGGCCAACTTTGATCCAATCGGTGACAACATGTGTTAGCATGACTGTATGCATTGAGTGTGGTGATTGGGTTGAAGGGGGCTCC
>MNCI01002227.1:86392-134804 GCA_015680685.1 Gnetum montanum
TTGGTAGTGAGGTTGAGGAGTGACGTGACCAGCAGAGTCACATGGGGAGATTGGCTACTGCACGTAATATCCATACAAGTCAAGTTGCCGGTAAGGATATTGTTGCCTTAGTGGTAGCATTCCCCATGATTATGGGTGCTACCATTGATAATATTGCTCAATCAGTTGTATTGGAGTTCCACTGGGATAATATGTTAAGGGTTGGTGGAACTACCTTGGGTTACCTTGGGGGTAAGGTAACCTTCGGGGTGCTTGTCGTTTGTTCAATCGTGGGTTGAGTGCATATAGCCCAGACTCTTGCAAATGTGAGATTACAACGCAGCATCTCTTAGGATGGTCATATTGACATATTTCACATCCACTATCATTGTCTGTTTCTAACTCCACAACCTCTTTAATAATGGCAACTTTACCCTTACCCTTGCTACGTGCATGTTTAGCTTCTCTCTTTTTTCTTTTTTTGCAATCACTACCTTGCTCTCTAGAATCCTCCACTATTTTAAGAATAGATTGAAATCTATTATCTAGGGAATCCCACATTTGGTCTACCTTTGTCGATACTTCTGATGTCAACTTTTGGATAGGCAAAGTTTTCCCATTCACCATCTCTTCAAGTGGTGATTCTTCTTCATCCTCACAAAATCTTACTCCCCTCTTCTAGAGGGAAGGATCTCAATTATACTCTTCTACACTTTCTTTCTTCCATAGCTCACCTTCTTCCTTAGCAACTTGCTCCAATATTCTTTGAATTTGATGGGACCTAAGCTCAGATAGTCTTCCTTAGGCATAAGTCCCAAGGGTTCTTCTCGTTTCATGCCTAAGCCCATCCATGAGATGGTGCAATTGATCCCTTTGCAAATAAACATGGCTAGGACAATGGTGTAACAGTGCATAATATCGGCCCATGGCAACATCCAAGGGTTCATGTCCTCCTTGTTTCTAGCCTTGGATTTTCTTTCGCAAGTTAGACACTCGGGAGTACATTTGGTACTTGTCATTAAATAGTTCTAACATAGTACTCCACCTACGAATGGATTTTGGTTCTAAATATCGGTACCAGCTTTCTACTTCTTTAACTAGTGTGCATGGAAGCAACTTAAGTTTTTGTCATTCATTCTCTATATTTTGTAAGGCACACGCATCATTGAATGCTTGTAAGTGATTTTGAGGATCAGCGTTGTATCCCCCTTCAAATCGTGAGATATTGTTCATATCTAATCTCTTGATCCTACTATCTTTCTGGTGCCTTATTGGAATTTTAATAGCCTCAGTTATGTACAACATACTTCGAGTAGTGAGTAGGGGTTCATCGTGATCGTCTTATCCATGGCATCTATGATGCCTACATTGTTCCCTACTCTCCCTTCTTCTATGTCGTGACTCTCTAGAGTGCCCTTGTCCCCTTTTCTGGTTATTTTGTCTATGACTTCCACTTTTCCTACCTTTATCCCCATGGTCTTTTTCTTTATAATCATGTTTGGATATTAAAGGAGAGGATGAAGGAGATGATGAAGGTGAAGAAGAAGGAGAACCGTCACCATGACAGTGTCTGCTACCTTCTCTTCTACGGTCTTAGCCCTGATCACTATTGCGATCAGAATGTCCACCTTTATCATGAGTTCATGTTCCTTTTTCAAACCCTTTGTACCCATGGGTATTAGAACTTGGGTTATGAATAGTGGAATGAAGGTTCTGATACACAACCCCTTGGCCAAAGTCAAGGGAAGGAACATTGTTGTGTGGGCGACTACCTGAGGTAGGTTCACCACCCTCATTTTCGCTTAAGATATGCGAGGCATCCTAGGACACCTTACCCTTCAAAGACTTATGATGTCTCTCCTGTTGCAAGTCCCTTTGATGTTACGCCTCTATGGGGCAGTATTTTTTCAAGTCATGGTCTTGCACAACATATTCTGCGTGTAAGTGCGACATGCCAATTCATGTGAGAGCACGAAGAAGCATGCTTAGGACTGAACGATTGGGAGGTAACACTATGTTATCTTCTAAGTCTTGCCAACATAGTTGTTCATCTTGATGGAGGATAAAAGTGAAGTCTAGTATATACTCATCAAGATGAATATATACCACTTGAACTTGTTGAGAGACTGGTGGATCAACGTCATGTGTATTATGCTGCCGACTATTTCTTGTTTCAGACCTAGGCAATGAGGTGCTTTCGTATGAAGAAGGAGACATACTTGTCTATTCAGTTTGTAATGTATTCTTATTTATTATTTTCTCAACCAACCGTAAGGGTTCATTCCAACAATGTGAATGATTTTCTATGTTCTAGTTAGTGCACAAACAACTAAGTCTCTGGCAACAATGCCAATGATGAGCAGCAAGGTACCCATATGCTCAACCATACGAATACAAGCGTTTCATGCATGATCTAGTCAAATTCCAAGGACTAATTGCTTATGTGCCCTTGTGGAACAAGAATAGGTTGGTTGATCGTTGTCTTCCCAAGCTTACCTGTATGTCAGATTGTATGGTTAAGTAAGCTTAAGGCATATGATTTTTATAGCTTTTATGTTTTTATGTCCTGCACTAGTAGGGAAGGAGAGAGGTAACTAAGTGACTAATTTAACTACTCATTAACTAAGTTCTAACTAATCCTAACACCAGCATTCATTCCCACTTGCCGTACACATCTTGAACCAATGCAACATTGCTGGGATTACCAAATGCTAATAGTTACTAGGTTACCAAGCATTACACACATGCTCAAAGTAGTCATGCTTGTGTAATTTAACGATTTTCTTAATTGATCAAAATGAATTGCTATGCTAATAACATAAATGTAAAGTGCATAAAATAAAATCAATGCATAAGAAAATAAAATAAAAGAAATGCATAAGAAAACAAATCTCAAGTGCTGTAAGGATGAATCGAAGAGCTCGTCTTTATTGCTGTACACAAGGTGTGCTCAAGTACACAATGCTCAAATAAAGATCCGTTCACACTTAGACCTCCTGCTACAGGCACTTGGAAAATACTCTTTTAAACAGACTACAAGAGTTTAGCTACTTGATTGCTAAAAGACTTTTCTCCCAATTGTATGCTTGGGCACTATATTTATAGGCTTGGGAGCAACTACTCTAATAATTAGAATAACTGCTAAAGTAACCGCTAGAGTAACCTATCTAATAATTAGAATAATTGCTAGGGTAACCACTCTAATAATTAGAATAACTACTAGAGTAACCGCTAGAGTAACCAATCTAATAATTAGAATAACTGCTAAAGTAACCACTCTAATAATTAGACTAACTACTCTCATCAAATTATCATCCCACCAAAGCACAACATCTACGAGATTGATAGCTAGAACAATGCTATGAATTTTTGAAGGGGAAAGGACTTAACGATTCTCCATTCTTGTTTTACCAACAAGCTAGTGGGAACCCTTCTCTAGGGGGTTTCCATTCAATGAAACTCCTCTCTTTAACTTTGATGATGGAGGTCAAAACCAAAACTTACAATCCACAATTCACAATCCTAGTTCTGGTAACAAGGGATCTAATAACAAGGAAGGATTTGGAGGGGCAAGTTAAGATAGTGATGCAAACAAAAAGCAAGATCAAGGTCATGGTCGCGATCGCCAAAGAGGTGGTAGCAAGCACCATGATGGTGTTGGCTCTCCTTCCTTTTCCCCTTTGTCTTCTTCTTCTTTTGGCTCTAACCATGACCACAGAAGGTGAGACCGTAATGGAGGTGACTAAAATGAATAAAATAACCGTTAAGACCAAAACGATCAAGGGGACCATCGAGAAAGACAACATCAAGGGCACAAATGTTCAAGAGAGGCACATCACCATGAATGAAGGGGTAGTTGAGGACATCGTATGCACCATGATCAAGGCCTCAATGAGCCTCTACTTGCTACTTGAAGTATGCCTAACATCACAGAGGTAGTAAGAATTCCAACAAGGCATGTGAAAGATAGTCAAATCAAAAGGCTAAACATGAAAAAAATTTATCAATTTGAAGGGGGATATAACTCTAATACATAGAACCATCTTCAAGCTTTTCAAGATGCATGTGCCTTGTAAAATATAGAAAATAAGTGGTAGAAACTTAAGTTATTCCCTAGGACACTCATTAAAGAAGCAAAGAACTGGTACTGGTCCTTAGAGCCGAAATCTATTAGATGATGGAGTACCATGCTGGAATTGTTCAATGATAAATATCAAACATACTCCAGAGTGTCCAATTTGAGAAGGAAAATCCAAGGATGGAAGCAAGGAACAAACAAACCCTTGGATGCCACCATCGATTGATACTATTCCTTGATGTAAAAATGTCCTAGCCATGGTTATTCTTAATTGGATCAACTTCGCCACATTGTAGATGGGCTTCGATTAGAAACATGGAGAACCCTTAGTGTTTATGCCCAAGGGCAACTGTTAGAACTAAGTGCCCATCAAATACAACAATTAATCAAGTAGGTAGCTAAAGAGGAGGGCAAACTAAGAAAAAGAGAAAGTGCAAAAAAGTACAATTGTGTTCCTTCCATCCACAAGAGGGAGGTTTAACTCTATGATAGTGAGGACAAGTTCATATTTGATGAGGGAATGAATAAAAAACGTTGCCACTTCAAAAATTTCAATCTAAACTTATAGCCAAGGTTGATCATTTATGGGACTCAAAGGATAGCAGATTTCAAGCTATCCTCAAAATTGCTGAGTCCAAAGACCAAGGTAGTGATCATGATCACAAGAGGTGCAAGGAAGCTAAACATGCCTATCACAAAGATAAGGGCAAGATTGCTGTGATAAAAGAAGTTGTGAATAGTGAATTAGATGATGATCGTGGGTGTGACGTTTGTTAGTATGAACATCCTAAGGGATGTTATCCCATTGTGTCACACTTACAAGAGTCTAGGGTGTATGCCTTAAATCCATGACTTACACAAAGACAAACATCTAGAAGGTTACCTTATCCTTAAGGTAATATCAGGCAATTCCACTAACAACAACTATATTATCCAAGTGGAGCTCCACCGCAACCATATAAGTAATATCAATAGTGGTAGCAACCATAATCATGGGCACTAACACCACCAAGGCAACAATACCCTTACCAGCAACCTGATCCATATGGTTACTACGTTCAACAATCCATGTCTCCACGTGATCCTTTGAGTCATGTCTCTACTTTCCAACCTCACTACCATCCTTCTAATTATTATCGAACACATTCTCCACCTGAAAGAAGGGATACCACTTCTTATCCTTATCCTCCTCCTATCCCTTCACATACTCCTCCAGTTGCACAACTACCATCGGCTCCACCTATGTAGGGTGAACTTCCAACTCAACTGCAACAACGCAATGCTACAAGGGATGTTAACCTACAACCAAATCATCAATTGGATGGGTCAATTACTTGATCAAAGAAAAGACCTTTCTTTCAATCTTGTAGTCTACCTAAGCTCTCTCATACACCCACAGTTGACAACCCTACTCCTGCCTCTCCCTCCTTTATATCAAATTCCTTCGAGCCTCCTTCAAACTAAAATCTACCTAGGATCCATACTATAATGCTCACTCACACCATATTTGATTAGATCCGTGCTAGAAACCTTCCCAAGAAATTAGCTGATCCTGGAAGTCCTCTAATTTATTTACAAATGACTAGGAACGAACCATGCAAGGCTCTTCTTAATTCAAGTTCTAGTGTTAATTTAATTTCCCATGAGATGTACACTGCTTGGAACCTACCACCTCTTAAGAAGAGTAACATAAGATTAGAATTACCAAACCAGTCCATCACTGTTCCATTAGGACTGGTAGAAGATGTTGTGACCACTATCTGTGGGTGATCTTATCTTGCCAATTTCCTACTAATCAAAGTGGAAAATTGCAAAGGGGATTTCCCAATCATCATGGAAAGGGCATGGCTGAGCATCATTGATGCAAGAATGGGCATCAAAATTCTTTCCCTAGAAATATCCAAAGAAAATGCATTGGAAAAGATCGAGAAGAAGAGAGTTCCATGCATCGCATACAGCGATGTAGGGTGCAATTGTGTGCAGAAACTTTGGGCTATAAAGTAAGTATCTCTCTTTGCATGCAACCAATGTGCACCATAAGCAAAAATTCAAAGGTCTTTGTATGTAGCAATCACAAAACAAAAGGGCACCTAGTGGCTGACTACTAATTCTGAAAGTAGCATACTTTGCATGGAACCTACTGAGAGCCTGACATGTGCATATGTCATGAGCATAGATGAACTCAAGCAAGTTCATCACCAACTCTCTGATGATACAAATGATGATACTCACTAGGGAGAGTTGGAAATTCCTAAAAAGTTTAAATAAAAGCCCCTTGAACTAAAAAATTTACCAACTGAAATGGAATATGTGTTTCTAAAAAATGGTAAGCTGGTCATAATTAATGTCAATCTTACTCCAGCATAAAAAAAAGATGATGTTGAAGATAATTGAAAAATGGTTAGTAGCTTTTGCTTAGTCATGTCCTAAATTCACAACGATTAATCCTAGGATATGCTAGCATTGCATCTACACTGACCTAGCCATGAAGCCAAAATGATAGCCACAAAGGAGATTGAACCCCAAACTGAAGCAAATCATCAAGGAGGAAATCAAGCAACTCCTCAATTCGAGGTTCATTTATCCCATTGCGAATAGTGAGTGGGTTAGCCCACTTGTAATTGTGCCAAAGAAAGGTGGTAAGTAATGGGTCTACATCAATTTTCAGCTGCTGAATATGGTAACATTCAAGGATCATTTTTTATTGTCATTTGTTGACTAGGTGCTTGACACAATATATGAGCATTGCTACTACAGCTTTCTAGATGGTTATTGTGGCTATAACCAAATTAAAATTACACTAGAAGACCAAGCAAAGACAACATTCATGAGTCCCTAGGGAACTTTTACATATCGCAAGATGCCATTTGGTCTATGCAATGCCCCTCCCACATTCCAATGCCACGTTTTGAGCATTTTTCAATAGTAGATCGGTAGTGGTGTGGACGTCTTCATGGGTGACTTCTCCACTTATGGAGCTACATTTGAGTAAGCCTTAGACCACCTTAAGCAAGTCTTGAAATGATGTGTTGAAACCAACTTGTAGCTCAATTGGCAAAAAAGCCACTTAATGGTTTAGGAAGGCATTATATTGGAGTATAGAATATCACAAGTAGGAATTTAGGTATACCTTAAAAAAATAAGGGTCATATAAGAAATACCCATCAACTAGAAACTGTTAAAGATGTTTGATCATTCCTCGAACATACTAGCTACTACCAATGATTCATAAAGAATTTATTTAATATCACAAAACCATTGGTGGAGCTAACCAAGAAAGATGCTCCCTTTATCTCAATCGCAAAATGTGAGAAAGCATTCTAGCAACTAAAAGAGAAGCTTGTAGAAACTCCAATCCTACAAGCACCTAACTGGCCCATACCATTTCATATCATGAAAAATGCATCAAATTATGCCTTGGGAATAGTGTTGGTGTAGTCAGATGACAAGAAACATCCATACTACATCCATTGTGCTAGTCGAAGCATTGTGGGTGCACAATTGAACTACACAACCACACAGAAACAATTGATGGTAGTGGTGTTTATTTTAGATAAGTTCATGCATTATGTGCTTGGATGGAAGGTGTTTGTGCACATGGACCATAGTGCCATCTGCTTCCTGATGAACAAGTCAACAGTGAGCCCTCATGGCATACGATGGCTAGTGATCTTGCAAGAATTCAATCTTTCGATGGTAGATCGAAAGGGCATTGAGAATGTAGTCACTAATCACTTGTCTTAGTTGTGATGGGATGACAAAGAGGAAGAAGATCTGTTATTTGATATGTTTCCTGACGAACTCCTCTTTGCTAGGGCTATAACTGAATAATTACCCAATGAGCCAAAATGGTATGATGGCATTCTCACCTATCTTCTCACTAAGGAGATGACACAAGGGTTGGACCATTGGAAGAAACAGCAGTTTCTTCACCAAGTAAAACACTTCATGGAGATTAACGAATACCTCTACAAGGTGTGCGCTGATGGCTTGGTTCGTTGGTATGTCCCTGATGTTGATCAATTATGCACTCTCCAAGATGCTCATGAAGGTCCTTATGGAGGACACTATGCTAGGAGATGCATGACCATTAAAATCCTGATGGTAGGGTACTACTAGCCAACAATCTTCAAGGATGCTCACCATTATGTCCTCTCTTGTGAATGATGCCAACGAGATGGTGGAATGACTACTCAAATGGAGGAACCTCAACAATGGATTCAACTAGTGAAACCCTTCAACATCTAGGGCATTGATTTCATGGGTCCCATCACACCCATGTCAAATGGAAAGGCATACGTCATAATCACTGTTGACTATTATACAAAATGAGTAGAAGCAGCAACCGTCATCGACTGTACATCTTCTACTGCTACTAAGTTTGTACATCAAAATGTTGTAAACAGGTTTGGTGTGCCACGTGCATTAATTTTTGACAATGAAACTCACTTTATAGGCACTACTTTTTGGAAGCTCATGCAACGCTTCGGGGTTGAACATAAACTCACAACACCTTACAATCCCCAAGCTAATGGTAAAGCTGAGGTTACTAATAGGAAAATCACAAGAATACTAATAAGAACTGTTAGCAAGTATAGAAAGGACTGGAGCACAAAACTCAATAATGCCCTTTGAGCTTACTGCTTAACATGGAAACTTCCTATAGGCTATTCTCCCTATGAGCTTGTGTATAGGAGATTACCAACACTTCCTATTCAATCCAAGCTCCATACACTTTCAACAGCTTGTAACCTTGACATTGACTTAAGTCTAACTAAAAAAATAAAAGACTAATGAATCTCAACTTGCTAGAAAAAAATCGATTAGTAGCTTTATTATCTAACGAGTTGCATAAAGCCTACAACAAAAAGTGTCATGACCCAAAAATCAAAAAAGTCAAATTTCAACTAGGAGATAAGGTTCTCTACTAGAACCCCACACACATACCGCAACAAACTAAGTTCCAAACATTGTGGAAAGGGCCTTACATCATTTATGAGACTTTTCCTTCTAGGGCCATGATGATCTACAAGCCTAAGAGCCTAAATAAAAAATAGCTAGTCAACATTCAACAAATCAAACCTTTCCATAAGCATACACCAACTAACACAATAAGTACCTCATTAGATAGACAACCCTACTCCATATTTCGAATCTCCTCATTTCAACTTAGTTATGGGGGAGATGGCCACCCATGTTAACCATACAAGCAACTACTCAATTTTTCAAAATTTTTTTTTACACATTTTTTTATTTTACAACTTTTTGTTTTACACATTCTTTATTCTACATCTTTTTTTTTCATGTTATTAATCTTTTCTAATTTTTGTTTTACACCATCATTAGTACTTTTGATATTTCTTGAATATTTTACACTTTCTTTTATATTTTCTTTTATTTGGTGTGTTTCTCTTACTTTTTGTTAATAAGTGCTAGGTACATTGGTAATGCGTTACTTGATGGTGGTATATACTATTTTTGTTATTTGATTGTTAGTGTCTGGTTTCTGGCTTTGAATTTTGTTATAGATAATTAGGACATGGTTTCTTTTTCATGCAATAGGTAATGAGTACACAACATCCACCAATCCATAAACTCTATGGTTTTCCTTATTCTACAAACGTGTTGTCCCTTTTTCATTAATAAAACTTTAATAAATTTGTGACTTTGGTAGTTTTTGGAATTGGAAATGATTCAAAGGTTTGAACAGGGTGTGACTTCAAGGGGATTCAGTATCCT
Source organism: Gnetum montanum (assembly GCA_015680685.1). Taxonomy (NCBI): domain Eukaryota; kingdom Viridiplantae; phylum Streptophyta; class Gnetopsida; order Gnetales; family Gnetaceae; genus Gnetum; species Gnetum montanum. Next base: position 96,189 of record MNCI01002227.1, read on the forward strand.
TTGTGTCTTTCTATTTTCTTGGGTGCATGTGTGTTTTCATGGATTTCTTATTATTCCATGTCGACCAATAAAGGAAGTTGAATAAGTCCCTGCATGGTGTGGTTCTCATCAGAAGGAAAAAAACATAAAAAATAGTGAGAATTCAAAGCACATCCCTTGGATAAAATAAATGCATTTGTCCTCACATGGTGTGGTTCTCATAAAAAAAACTGATGAGAATTCAAAGCACACCCCTTAGATAAATTAAATGCATGTGTCTGTGCATGGTGTGGTTTCCATTTCAAAATAAAAATAAAAATAAATAATAGGAATTCAAAGCATACCCCTTAGATAAAATAAATGGGCTACAAGCACTAGTTATGGGACTAATCCCTTCTAACTAAGGCCCTTTCTCACTTCATACTGCTCCTCTAATAAGGAATGATTATTATTCTCTGGGAGCACTCTTGTGTCTCAGGGGATGGGACTAGTCTTAAAATGATGATGCAAAGTCACTGAACATGGTTGGTTGTGGTCTGGACTAAGAATGAATCCTATCGAGTTATTTAACCACAAAATCCACAAGGGGCTTTATGTGAACTTAATTAGAAACTTCATTCCACACTCTTTCTCATCCATATATGCTTTCCATGTCTCACCTCACTACTGGTTTCATGTTCTAGTTTGATGTCCTGGTTTGATGTGTCAAAATTCTTAGTTAGTTTCTTTGAGGTTTTTGTACTTAACCTTTTGTAACCATTAATCATCCACGAAGCCCACAAACTCTTTAGTTTGAAGTTATGCAAGGGCATAAAAGACCTATGCCTACTTTGGGGAGGACCCACTTGCATATCTTTTGGTTGGGTTAGTTAAGTTCTTTACCCTTAGACACTCTTACAATCAAATTCTTTTTGTTTACCCCATCAATTACATCCAAATGTGCACATCTTCACAACATTTTTCAGTGAACTTTTCTTTTTATTGTTGTGAATTCTTACACCGTCTTCAAATATTGTCCTTGTGTTGAATTTTTTCAATTTTTATGAATTGCTTATCTATTTTACCCTATTTGTTAGCCTTCCTGCTAACACTACTAAAGGGATCAATCTACCATAATCACAACCTAGCTAAGTGTAACCACCAACAAGACAAGGCATTTAATAGTTATGTCTTACACATTACATACTAATTCATGATTCTATTGTGATTGCAGTGAGAAGCATGGATTAGAAGCAGGACTATCTTCACCAAGGATGATGCAGCAGTACCATATAATGAGGACTATTCATGATTGTTGGATCTCTTCTCTCTCATTCTTCAGCTACCAAAAGGTGTTGGATATTAATGTTATCTAGGGTGTTTACTTCTCTTACCATGAACACCCAATTTTGTAAAAATTGTAACTCTAGACACTTGGGCACTCAAAGTCTGTCTATTTCATCTGAGTCAATTTGTATGTCAATCAATAATCCCATGCCTATCCAATATATTTTTAAAAACTTGTTCCTCTTCTTCACTTAAGGACGAGTTTTCATTCAGTCATGGGAGTATGATGAAATGTGTTTTTGTCTGCTTTGACATCAGGTGCACAATGTTGGAGCCGCGACGCCACGTACGTGATGTCAGGGTCTGGATCCAACATCAGGTATCCAACGTCGAGGTATATACCTTGGCCTATAAACGTAGTGCTTGGGCTCTAGTTTTTCAAGTTAGTTTTCAGTCAAAGTAGTGAAGCTCTTGTTGTTTATTTTTCTCAGAGTTAGAATATTCTCTAACTACCCATAGAAGGATTCTAAGTATGTACAGTTCTTTGTTCAAGCACTGATGTACCTGAGCATAGCAGTGTGATGGGAATAAAATGAACTCTTTTGACAATCCTTGCAGCACTGAGAATAGATTAATATTTTCTTTAATGCATTTGACTTTCTTGCTCTTCACTTTAATGCATTTGAATTAGGCAATTTATTTCCAATTGTTAATGAACACAAGCATGACCACTTCGAGCATACATATAGTACTTGGTAACCCAGCAAGGTTTAATATTTGGTAGCCCAATAGTACTATATGTGTTTAGGATGTGTTCAAGAAAGTGGGATGGTTACTTTTGTTAGGCTAGATAGGTAATAACGCATTGGATTCTAAATTACTCTACTCTTCATTCTTGTTGTTGGCAATCAATTCTATAAAATATAAAATAAGAAAAATCATATACCTCAATTACACTTAAACCATACCCTTAAGCCTCGCAAGTGCAGTTGAGAAGACAACGAACATTCTCAACACCCATTTCACTTTCTAAAAGGGCTATCATACTAGATAACTATAGGTCCACAAAATTCGATTGGATCACGCGTAACACCCTTGTGAGTTGTATGGTTGGGCGTAGGGGCACCTCACCACTCATAAACCACTTGGGTAAATGTAGTCCAGAAAATTTTACCAAATCGTGTGTACACACTAGTAATTCATATGGTTCAGTGTAGGAAATACCTGCTGCTCATTACTCTCAAACGTTGGTGGTCATTTTGCACTCAAGCATGTGTCATGCTCTGTTGGTTTATGCATCTACTTAATGTAGTTACATTTGGTTTCTTAGTTAATATAAGTGCCTTTGTGATTTTCTAAAAATTAAAAAATAGTAGCAAGAGGCTTCAATTCATAGGTAAATTATGTATTTGCTCTTATTTCTCACTATTGGTAATGCACAAGTAGAATAGTATGAATAGGATATCATCATATGAGAGTTGAAATAGATAGATGGCTCAAAATTCCTTATGAAGAATGAATAGACTAACTATACACTACAAATAGCATTAAAATGAATACCACATTTTCTTACAAAGTTCTACATTTGTGTATATTATACATAATTGAGATGCTATAGTAGTAAATTTAGTTGATTTATTCCAAATGTTGCCAAGAATACTTGGTAATTTTCTTAATGATGTTTTTAAAATTTAAATTAAGTACATTTTTATTATCTAATAAATCCAAAAGGTCTACAAACATAATAAAATTTCAATTTAGTTTTATTGTTATTTCTTCTCACAAAAAATAATCAAGGTCCTAGGAGGATTAGTGGATGAGTGAAACCTCATAGAGTAGCTGCACCCAAGTTCAAACCCACATCTTCTAACTTGACAAATAAGTACCTTACCGTTACTCCAAATGATGGTTCCTTAAATACTCTACAAAACATAAAATATAAAAAAAGGCTAGATAATATCAAAGATATAAAAAAGCTCATAAAGAAGGTAAATTTGCTTACATGATGCAAAAAACGTGGGTGTGATTAAAGAAAGATTTAATCCAAAAATTTCTTAAATTATATGTGTAATGAATTCATAAACATTGATGGTAGGATTGCAAATCACATTGTTTTCTAACAGTATCAACTTCTTTAATTATTTTCATATTTTTCATTTAGTGAAAACATAGGAAAATGAAAGCTAAGTAGATTTTTTAACCCTAGGCTTCATTAAACTATGTACCAAAAGTATTAAAGAATATAAATACTTAGAGGTATTATGTATTCATTTATAAAGTCCTTAGAACCTTATTGTATAATTAGAAAAGATAAAATAAATACAAGTAATATGTATTTTTAGAAATTATCTTTTATAGAATTTAGAAATGGACATTATAAATTTTAAAACTAAAGGAGTTGCTTTTGTTTGTTTTTATTTGTGGAGATTATAATGCTTGATTGAGATCATTGTAAACAAAATTTATTTAATGGTATAATGCCAATGTTGGCATAAACATTGTTCCTAAATAGATTTGGGTTACATGCTCTAATAATAGTAACATAAAAAAAATATTTTGTGACACCCTATTCTCACATGTCATGGCAAACATCAAATATATATAACATTCAACATTATGCATAAACAATATGAAAGGGCTATAAAAGAAAATAAAAAGAATGCTTTGTTAATGTGGGAATAGTGTATTTGGGTCATTCTTTGAGGGTTCATTCAGATTATATTCTTTCAGCATCTATCCCTTAGAGACAATCCAACACTACCACAATGATTAGGCCTATACTCAACTAGAAGGGATGGTAAGTCACCTTCTTGTCCCACTTTATCTAGCACCTATTACTTGCTTTTATTGGCTCCACAACTTCATGTTGGCATGAGCTCTAATTCCTAGGTGTAAATACCTCACGTCAAACCCACAAAGGTCAACTTAAGAGAAATGTCTATTATTATAATGTAACCTTTCAGGTCTTAGTACAATGCACCCTTTTGAGTCTTATTCTAACAATTACATTATTTGTTATAAAACTACACCATCTTTATTATGAAAATGACTCCATTTGGAAATGGGAATTGTTCATCCTAGTACAAGTCCACATTAATGATGTTTCTCCATGCTTTAGTCCTCCCTCCATGGTCCAATGCTTTAATGCTTTGATTTCTTCTTTTTGAATGGGGTTGAATATTTTAAAATTTTCCTGCTTATTTTATAATATAAGGGAGAAAATATTTAGAAAAAACAAATCTTTTTTTATTAATACTTACCTTCATCTCTAGGTAATGACAAAAGATGAGTTAAAGGTCTACCAACCACCAATCACCAATCCTAACCAAGGTAATGTAAAATGCAACTCATATCTAGTTACCCTAGTGAAGGTAGGGCAAATTCTTTTTTCCACTTATATTACCCAAAATATTTTACTTAACTAAATTAGATCTATAAAATAAATAAATAAATAAATATAAGAAATAAAATTAATTTAAGAAACTCCTTGATTTTCATCAACCTTGGGGATCAAGGAGCATAGTTGTAGTTCTGCCATAAGGGATTTAGAGATTAGCAGATGTTTGACTACTATTTATAATTAATGGCCAACCAACTTACCAATCCCTTCTTGTTTAGGGATATACTTCTATTTATAGGCCAGAAATGCTTCATAGATCATGAAGAAATGATGCATTAGGGCCCCACAAAATTTTCTATAAGGTTCTAGATAAGAGAAATGACTCGCATAGTCATAATAGACATTGAAAATATACTCAACATAGAGAAGTTATGTTATATGTAAAGAACAAAAATGATACTAAATGTAAAGCATAAAAATTGTTGCAAAAATTAAAGTTAGGATCAACATAGGATACGAGGTTGGATGCCAAAACTAAAGCTTTGAAGATGATTAAACCAAAATGATACAATAGCTGATGTGAGATGTCATTTTTGATAAACCTTGGTGATGAAGATGAGAAGCAATGTTGCTGATGACAATGGACATCAAAACTAGAACTTTTGAAGATGGCCTAAGTTGTAGAAGCCATAAAAGTGTACTTGAGACTTTGACTTATGCTATTAAAGCCAAAGTGGTTACAACAGTAGGCAAGACCTCTACGTAAGGTACAAGGCATCTATAATGGAGATAAGATGTCTCCCTCGTATGTAAGATGTCTCTTCCTAAAGAAAGACATCTACATAAGTATTAAGACATTTATTATGAAGATTGAGCTCCTAGGCAAGATATCTATTGAATGGTTAAGGCATATTCTATAAGTACCTCCACTCTTAGGTAAGCCATCCACAAGTACCCAAGATGTTTACCAAGTTGTTAAAAACCTAGATTCTTCCATTGGTAGGGATGACAAAGGGTTTGAAAGATGATGGGATGCGATATCGCATGGGCCGCAATATCGTGTTGTCCCCTGCGATATCGCGTACACGATATCGCGGTGCACTGTCATATCAATAAATAAGAGGTGACTCTCCCTTGTTTCTCATCCTAGGCTTAGACCGTAGTGAAACTCTGGCAGTTTTCCCTCTCCAGAGATAGAATATTTTCCATGTGCCCATAGTAGGAGCTCCAAAGTGAATGGATCTTTATTTGAGCAAATATTATACCTGAACACATGTTTGTGTACAGCAATTAAGACGAACTTCTTGGATAAACCTTGCAGTGCATGGAATAGGCTAAATAGGACTTTTATTTATTGTTAATCATTTACATGATTTATTAGGAATTAAATCTTTCTCAACCCTTCTCTCCTAATTAAGTGCCTCAGTACAACCGCTTCGAGCACCTGCGTTACGCGTGGTCATCCCAGTAATGACTAGCGTTTGGTAACCACAGTTGCATCGGTTCAGAGTGTGAACGGTAAGTGGGAATGGATGCTGACGCTAGGTTAATGAAGACTTAGTAAGTTAGTTAGAGTTAGTCAATTAGTCTCTTCAACCCTTCACCTCACTAGCATAGGAGATAAAACCGAAAAAGCAATAAAAATCATATACCTCAGACTTACTTAACCATACACCATGACAAATACAAGTAAGTCTGGGAAGACAACGAATAATTAACCTTAAGTGTTCCACGAGGCGTGTAGGCACTTAGTCTGCGGAGTTCGACCGGATCACGCGTGTTACGCTCGTATTCGTATCGTTGAGTGTAGGGATACCTCACCACTCATCAAAAGAGTTGTTCCTATACCAATTAACAAATCTCTCTAGCATATCAATATTCTATTCGCTAAAGTGGAGGAATATTGCATGTTATTTTTCTTTTGTATCAATAGGCAAAAATTCATTTTAAATGGTAATATTACTGAATGAATTACTCTTAAGCATTAGAAAATCTTAAAAAAAGATTTTAGGAATAGCTTTTCTTTTATGTTGAATATGAATAGTTTGTGAAATTGTATAGTTGATAAAACTAAAAAGAAGACTTATAAATGGAAAGAGAAAAGGCTCATCCTTGTTGGCAAAGTTTTAGTTATTAAGCAAATACTTTAGTCTACTCATGTTTATTGTTGTAGTCGTTGGGCTCATACAAAAACTTCTTATGTTAAAATTGATTAAATTATTCATCGATTTCCTTGGTCTTTTAAGTAAAATAGTAAAGTATTTTGTAAAGTTACTAGAGATATTTGTACTCCTAGCAAGAAAGATGGAGGACCTGGCATTATTAATTATTATAAGTATGTAATTTTTCTATTAACAAAATGTATTGTGAAATGCATTAATCGAAATGATATTTGGATGTTCCTTTAAAAATAGACTCATGTAAGGAAAACCCAAAAATGATAGTAGGTGATTGTATGGTATTTTCTTTTTCCTCACATCAATTCTACTCTTGGTTCTTTAGTGCCTATACAAATTTGAAAGAGATGATGCATGCTTAGTAAGTATTGGAATTATAATCATATTTTAGTTTCTTTGAATTTGGAAGTGTTTTCGATTGCTTATTCTCTATTTTATTTGGAAGCTTTGCTACTTAGTTATTTTCTAGAGCAAAAGCATAACTATGATCTTCTTTCAGGATTTAAGTGTTAGAATTTCAAATACCTTGATTTTCATTTACAACTTAAGTACAAAAGCTTTTAAAGCTAAACAATTAGTTTGTCTTGTAGTATTAATTTTTTTATTAATTTTGAGGGCTCATGTTGGGAAAGCTAGTAGCTTTTGTTGTAATTTGTTTGTTATTTCTAATTGTTGCTTTCACTTTTCTTTAGATAAAGTATTATTCTTCTTTTTACAAGAAATCCTTTAGTAATAAGTGAAAACTTGTGAGAGTGTTTCTAAACAAGGGTAAGGCCTAATTTATTTCCTATCTTAGAGGAAGATTTTTCAAGAATAGTTATAAGGTTGAAAACCTAAAAAGTCATCCTCATAACTATTGGGTTTTTTATTTTTGGATTCTTTGTTATTTGTTGATGTGATGTATTCTATATTTTTTAAACTATTATTCATGTTTTTTTTGGCACACCCCTTATTACCATTACTTCTTCTTTTAAAAGCCAAAAACCCATATCATATTTGTTATAATTAATCCAATATAAACTTTATCAACCCATATATCAAATAAATCTTGATCTTTAAACATTAATCAAATCGTATATACCAAAATTCAAACTTTTATGTCCAGGTTTTTAGACACTTTTTGTTTTCTTATGGAAGAAAAGGTAAACATGGAAAACCTTCGGGTGGCTTGGTTGTGTTGATTTGCAATACTATATGACAAAATATAACAATTAAAATATTGGATAAATGCAAACAATATGTTTGGATTTAAGTCGCTCATGAGAATGTCACTTTTTGTTAACTTTTTATTATTTTGTTTCTTGAGAAGCTACTTTTTATGGTATAGAAAATCTATAAACAAAATTTCCTTTTCAAAGCCTTAGGATGGATATTGCTACATTTTCTCAGATAGGAAAAATTTATATTTATGGGGATTTTAATGCGGGGGTTGAACTTGAAGAAATCCTAATAAGCTTTTGGAGTCAACAAGGATATTTAGACTAAGAATAATTTAGAGTAGAAAAGGTTTTCTCTAGACACATAAGTCAATCATAGAGGTAGACATTTGTTGGATTGGGGTCAAGGCTTACATTTAGTAATTCTTAATGAATTAAATAGATTTTCCAATTTTGATTGCTACACATAACAAAAATTATCACTATTGGAAATGACTAAGTAAATGTGATACCAACTCATGGATACATTGGTTTGGGTCTTTCTCACAATTACAAGTGGAAGGTGTGCATCAAATAGAGGATTGCAAACATATTGAAAGCCTTATTTGATTCTAAAAACAATTGATAGAAGCAAGCTATCTTAGCTTGGGAAATTAAAAAATAATTGTTTTGTTTTATTGTGCAACCAACTCTTTTGTATGGGCATGGAATGTAGGGTCTTGGACTTGCTAGCAAATATTGGAAGAAAATAGAAGAAGTTTAGAAACATTTTTTTGATAGAAGAATTTCAAGTTAAAAGTTAGCTCCAATATGATTTGTTACATCTTGAAGTAGATATGCCACCCTTAGAGATAGAAGCCCATTGTCAATTTACAGCATATATTCATGGTCTCTCTTGTAACACAATAGCTAAATTTTTAAAGGAAGAATTAGATGCTACATAACAAAAAGGGTGGTTCCATGAGGGGAATGATTTAGCACAAAAAATTAAATATTAAGGTGGAGATTCTACATTGTGATATAAGGCAACTATGTAATAGTATTAGAAACAAGGCTTTTTTGCACATATGGGGTAACCTAGTATGAAAGAAGCAATTCTACCTAGATAGCATTAAAGGAGGCATGAACTAAAAAACAACTTATTTATCTACTCTTGTATCCTATCATCTATGATGTCAAGTTAGTTGAGCAAAATTGAGCTCTCATTATTTTAGAATTGAAATAGTTAGATGAGTCTAGATTTGAAGAGAAGAGAGAACTTGTCATTTATGCAAAAAAATAGCAATTAAATATGAGGATCACATATTCTTAGAATGCCTTGTTTTAGAGCAAAGTTGCCACAAATTGCAAATTATGGCTAATAGTTTAATTGATCTTTTTTGAAATACAACTAAGGAAACTTGGTAATGTTATTGATGAAGTGTTTGTTATACATACTATGTGTATTTCTTCTATCCAATAGATCCTCTATTGACATAATTGAAAAAAGGTATGCCTATTTTCATACTCATCTGACCGTCTAACTTTACAATATTTATTTTAATATCAAGTAATATTTGTTGAGATTTCAAAACCTCAAATTGATGATTCTTTGAAACAAAGGCAAAGTTGAAAGGGGCCGTTCCAACTCCTAGACCATGCTAGTCAACTCTACCAAACTCTATCTGAATAGAGTTTTATATATATCTACACTCTTCGGGCCTTATCCACCTATCCTATATAGCAAAATTTTCTAATCACCCTAACATCACCCCTCCCCTAACAAAGTAATTAGCTGATTTGAAATCTAAGAATCGTGAAATTCCATCCCGAGCATGGAAGAAGACGCGTGTCACCGTGCATGTAGTTAGATACAGCATTGAGCAGGACAAGGCCACCATACATGCACTGCAAACAAACGGTAAGAAACAAACGAAAGCTTAATTGATTTAAGCCGTCGTAAGCACGGTCGAAACGCGCTACAGCCTCGCCTATGGGACCCACACACTGAGCGGGGCCCACCGTCCATGATCCCCTATTCGAATACGCCATAACTATCCATAAAGTGCCCAAAAAGCGACAAACAAGGCTTGCGTTCAGCCCCCAGGACAAGCCGCCAGTGCTCTAGTTTCACGATAAGAAAACTAATTGTCCGTGAAAAGGACTTTTTGTGAGCTGGCAGGCAGCTACGCCTTCCCGAAGGATCTAAATCACATGCGCTGGAAACTATTTCTGGATTTTTCACACTGCCGAATAATAGCAACAGTGCCGAAACCTGTTTAATACCTAATTTGTTTTTGAAAATAATAATAGAATTCGGGGGCCATTATTGGATGCGGTAGGCGCATGGACAGGCATAGATGTAGACGTATATGCAGGGAATCTTGCGTTTCGGCTTTGCGATCGGCAGGTGGCATGCACGGCTTGAGCCGCGGCGCAAGGTTCTGGTCCTGTCGTCGACCACCGGCTGGTCCGGTTGAGCAGCCGGCTTTGCCGCCTCTCGCGGGCCCGCGTTACGACATAACCAGTGAGCTTCCTGTCCTTCGCTGGGGCCCCTGGACCCACCAGTTGCCCCACCGCCTGCTGCCGGTTAGCGTTCTGGCGTATGCTCTCGCCCCGCTGGACAGCGGACAGCCGTAGATCTTGGCACGGACGGCGCCGGGCCACTCATTTGAAGATGACGTCATCTGCGTTCTGCGCTGGCAATTACGCGACGTCACGAGAAAGGGCGGTGAAACTCTGCTATTTATACAGTGGCTGGAGAACTTGAAGAGCGTTTAGGTTCATTGCCAGTCGAGGCCCTAGTGTGTGTTTGGGAGGGTTTCTTCTTTGCTGCGTTTTCGAGTTTTATAAGCTCCTTACATTTCGTGCGGATCTTTGTGAACTAATTCTTTTTGAAATCTCACCGGGTGAAACCTTTCATTTCAGGCGGTTCGGTTTTTTGATTGTTTGGATTTTCCGAAATTTTTCTGCGTTTCCGTTTTGATTGTTAGGCTTTGAAGATCTGCTGGCTCAGTGGTGGAACGATCAGCTAGCTTAGTTGCGTGGAGCTTCTGCGGTTGTGTTGAACAGGTTCGTTTTCTGGCCCCGTTTTGCTATGTGTGCGTGTTTTGCTTCTTAATTGCAAGAGATGAGGATTTATATTATATGTATATAATTGAGCATTGCGTAGGGATGTTTGCTTTAGTTGGTGAAGTCGTGGACTCTTTTTGTTTTTTTCCTCTCAATTTGAGTTTGTTTCGGCGGTGTTTTCGTCGTGGATGAATTTATTCACTTATTTTAGAATGCCTATTTCATAATTAGTCTGTCATATTCTGTTTAATGTGCTATTGCCTACTCTCTTCCACTGCTAATTGCCGAGCAGGATTCCGATTTTCCTCGTGTTTTTTACAGGTGCCAATTTAGATGTTGTTTGTCAGGGTGTTTCATCATTTTGGTCGTTCTGGTTTTCTGTTGAATAAATTGTTTCATCTTAAAACGCTTGTTCTACGTTACGATGTTTTCAGTTTGTTTCCACTTCTTGTATTGCTTACTGTCGATAGTTGTGTTAGGGAAACGTTTTTCAAATGGCGACGTCCTACATGTTCTTTTAGGATCAGTTGCTTAATGTCAATGCCAAGTGTTATGCGTACTATAAAGGAAGTATTGAAGTGTGCATGTTCAGAGAGATTTCGAAATCTAATCTGTTATTATATCTGACAGTCGTCGTTTCATTCCAGGTTTTTTGGGCTTTTAGCTTTGCAAACGCTCACAAGAAGATCATGGCACGTTTCCTCAATGACGATTTCGATTATTTGGTTGACGACTTCGAGGCTACAGATTTTTACGATGAATTTGATGACAACACGCGAAACTCTCGCAGATGGAGTGAAATGAATTACGACTCGGAAAGCGATTTTGATATGGTGAGACAACACTGATCGAGGGCTCCTTGAGAGTTAATTTTGACATTTAGATTATGTTTTATACGTAGGTTTTGAATTCTTGCCATGATCTTGTTATGAGAGCCAGCTTAGTTATGATCCCGTTGCCCAATATTCGGTACGTTAGCTGCGTTCTTGTCATGGTGTTTTCACTCAACAGTTGTTTGCCGTTGTTTTGGTGTAGAACGATAAAGACACGACTGCAGTCCAAGCCAGGAAAGGGAAGGATATCCAAGGAATTCCTTGGGGAAGATTTAACCATTCTCGAGAAAAGTACAGGGAGTCACGTCTCCAAACCTATAAGAATTATTCAAATCTTGCTCGTCCATGTCGCGATCTCAACAAGGTATGACGCTGATCTTAAGCAATAGCTATCACCGTTTTTTTTATAAATAGAATGCATCATTTTCAGACTTATATTTTGGAGATCGTTGTTCTTGGCTGGAACCTTGTTACTGATAAAAGTACTTTATTGTCTGGTTTTGTTGTTTGTGCTTGTTATTTACTATTAATGAACAGGAGTGTAAATCTTTTGAGAATGGGAGCAATTTCTATGATTTTCAGTACAACACAAGAACAGTTAGACCTACTATTGTGCACTTTCAGGTGATTGCTTCTTCTCTCTCTCTCTCTCTCTCTTTATTTCCACAGGTAGTATTCATCTTTCCACGCTAGTAGTGGCTTGAGTAAAATTCTACCACTTGCGAATTCTAAACATTTAGAGTTATGATAATACACAGTACAACGTGGTTCCCGATAAATCGTTGCTTACTGATTTGGGCTTTAAAAGAGGATCTTTGTTAATTGTTCATGGGTGTAATGGATTAACTTATCTTCGATACCGGTTACACGAGCAAACTCTGATTTTCGTTAAAAGTGTAATAATGATATTTTAAAATTGCATCAAAGGCTTAGCAAAACTGTTAAATGTGCAGCTAATATTTTGCATGTTTAATGAAATGTAATTTTTAATAAAGTGCAAACCAAATCATATGAAATTCTCACCAATATTCACGTTAACTAATTAGTATTCTTAGAAACATTTAAGAGGAAAGCTTCTATTTTGATTACATGTTAAAGACTGCATCTATTTTTTGTTGGATCTGAATCGACTTTGTAGTTCAAAGTATCCACTGCATATTTTGTAATATCTAGGGCATTGATTGACACACGTTATTAATGAAAAACCGTACGTGCACGAAAGTTCTATGGACCTTATATCACTTCATTTCCTTCCATTTATGCCAGTGTTGATCACTGTAACCTAACTGTGACGTAGATCCCCCATTGTAAGTCTTAATGCAGTGTAATAACAGTAACAATTTTGCAGGTGTAAGACGTTTTGGGCTGACTGATATTATGCAGAATTCACGATGAAATATTCATAAACATGATTTGAACCATTTTCTATTTGAGGTTAGCTGCAATTTTTTTAACGTGTGCTCCTGTCATGATGTTAAATAGATGAGGAATTTTTATTTTGAATAGTTTGTAATTCCTAGTGTAAGTTCACTTTTAAACTGAGGCTTAGTTGCCATTTTGCTGCATGATATTCCCCTGAAAAGGTTGAAGAGACCTTTAAGCGACAGGGGAATGAAATGCATGCTAAACATCTCTGTGATTTTGACCAAATGTCACTGCAGATTATGTAAGGGCAGAAACTCTTTACAGAATTAGAAAAAATCGTACATACGCAATTAAAGTAGCATTTCGGAAGGTACTTTACGTTGGCTACTAATAGTTTACAATTTTTGTATGTTTTTACATTCCTGCATTGAACATCTAACTGCCAATTATGTTCTACATTTTAATGTTAGTTGTAAAGGTTCTGTTTTTAAACAAACTGCTACAGCTAGATTGTAGTTTTGCAGGTTGTCTCTAATTATGTGCAGGGACAGTGGGTTCATCAAGGAATTCTTAAGAGGTAAACTGAAACTTTGTACATTTGATGTCGTTCTTGTCTTCAGGAGGATGCAGTGCAGACGATGCCAGTGTTAGTGATATGCTTCAATTTGTAGAGAAATGCTAGTGCATTTGTTACTTTAAATTTTGAAAAATATTAGCAGTGATTTTCTTATTCTGACATTGCCTTGATGCAGCTTAAAAAATCTTTGATAATCTTGATAAAGTTAGAAATTAGGTGAGTTAGAAATTTCAATTTATTATTATTTGGTTTAATTTGAATATCTGTTACACGTGAAACTGGTTTGAATTTTCAATTGTCTGAAGCCTATAAATTTCTGTAGCATCTGTCCTGAGATGTGCTTAGGGGGCAGCATCTGGCAACAAGCTCATAACTGGTGAAGTTTTTACAGTATTTTCTTTTAATTATATGGAATAAATAGGTTGGATAGTCATCACCGTGTATTATCTAGACATGATGCTCATTGGTTCTTTTTCATCTGTATTCTACCTATTATTTTTAGGAGATGAATATTCTTTTTAGAAATAGTGTTGCATCCTTGCTGTTATTTGCATGCATGGAGAGGTGCATCATTTCAGACATTATTTCAGTGACATGATAAATGTTTATCATGTACGTAGTACCAGTTACCATGCTGGTTTACAAGTTATTAGAGATTTTAGACTATTCTTTTATATTTCATGTTTTTGCAATGAGAGGTAACTCCACTTGAAAAAGTGGTGTTTGTTTTTAACTTGTCAATCTCTGTGAAGTCTAGGAGAACGCACTTTGACATCTTGATATTTAGTTCCAAAATATGGAACATAAGTTACAATGGAGGAAGTATCTACTACTGAAATGCTGGCTACAAGATCGATCAATATCTGCATTTGTGATGGTATGATAGGAAAGTTCTGTTGTTATCCACACAAAAACATAAAAATAGAAAAGACAAAAGAACCAATCATCAGGGATATCCTTGTAGTGGTTTGCAATCCTTTTCGGAACTTTTGCTGGTCTTGTGCTCTCTCTGTTATCTGTTGGGTGATTTCACAATAGGTGTATACACTTGATCTTGGGACCAGATATAAAACTGGGGCATTTGTTGTAGGTTGTTTTAAAGTTTCTGAAATTGTTGGAATGGTAAATTATAAACGAGAGTAAAGAGTGTCAATTTTTCCAATTTTATCACATCCTTCATGCGATTGTGAGGGCTTTTGGACTTCTAATAGTCGTTTTTGCTGTAAGTCATATTAATAGCCGTTTTTGAAATGTTTTTACAAATTGTGATATATGCCCGTGATGTTTGAGTATGTGGATCAAAACCTGTTTTTCAGTCCATCAAATATGTCTGTTTCCACGACTACGTACGTATTTCGAAGTTTTCTTAACACCTCTCGGTCTTCTGATTGAGTGATTAAAACCTACTTTGTTTTATCAATTTTTTATGTACTATGAATTTTTTGTTGCAGGCTTATAGATTTTTACTTTAAAAATTCAATAATTTCTTTGTTAATATCTTACCTGCCGCCGTAATTTGTGTGGTCCGATTCCTTTTCTTAGATTTTTCAGCTGGTTTTTAAAATTATTATTAGATATTCGTTTTCGCTTTTCTCTTCGCAGCTGTTACACCATGTGAAAGATAATATATGAGCGGTGGAAGGCTTAATAATCTCAATGAATTTTGCCCGTTCACTTGTCGTCAATTTTTTCCCGAAATCTGCTCGATCGTTACATTGGTTACGCGTGAATCATAAATAATTTATCCGAGTTTTTTAATCAAGCTTTCGTTATAAAATTCGTGCTTTAAATTCCGTGATTCTAATTTATTTTTTGCTTTCAAAAAATGTGAGCTATTGCGATGTACTTAGTCGCGTGTAGTCGGATCACATTTCCGTCCATTCATTTTGTGTTTTGTAATTGTATTATTGGAAATATAAAATGAACATTTGTTCTTTCTTGTTTTTTTTTTGGGTTTTCATGAATATCTCGTGGACGAAAGTGAATGGAGCTTTAGTTAGATACCTTTTATTTGTTTCACGAAGGATAAAGATATTAATACTAATTTTGTAATTGTATTATTGGAAATATAAAATGAACATTTGTACTTTCTTGTTTTTTTTTTTTGGGTTTTCATGAATATCTCGTGGACGAAAGTGAATGGAGCTTTAGTTAGATACCTTTTATTTGTTTCACGAAGGATAAAGATATTACCGGAATGGTATTGCAATCGTTGAAAAAATGTGATAGCAGTAAGAAAATGGACGCTTCATCTTCCTGTGAGAGATTTTTCTGATTTTTGCAATGAAGACATGATTTTATCGCTCTCTTAAAATAGCGCGGGATTTTTTCTCAGCATTGGGTTCAGGCTGAGATTGCTATATGGGCCTTCAGTGGGTCTGCTAACTTTACAGAAATGGCTTAACGTTTATAAATTATGCCTAGCAATAACAGAGGACCTGAGGTTTGAGGTGTTTCTGAATTAAACCTACCGAATCTGGGGCTATAGGATATATATATATATATATATCTTATAAAAGCATTATTGTTAACCCAGTTTCATTCATGCATTTCATTTCATGATTGCAGCTAAGGAATCTGGTGTGGCCAACATCAAAAAATTATGTATACTTGATGCAAAATTATTCTGTCATGCATTGGTGTCCGATGACCAGAAAGGGAACAGAAGTGTTGAACGTTGCAGGACGTATTGTTCCGTCAGAGGTATTTTACGTTTAATAATTTGCAGCAACTATGATCGATTTTCTTTGCGTGGTTTGAGAAGTGGATTTTGCGCGAGAATATCGTTTTTGACTGATGTGGATGGTATTTCGACGTTATTTACGAGTTAAAGTTTTTTCTAATTATATCAGAAATGTTCTGGTTCATCACCGCAAGGCTTAACCCGTGTTCAAGTCAGTACGATGACCGTTAAAGAAAATTTAATGGTTGCTGGAGGTTTTCAAGGAGAGCTTATTTGCAAGGTCAGTTTTGAATTCTTCATTTGGTGGTTTACTTCGCCATCTTGTATAATGTTGAAAGGAGAAGTGATTGACAATGAAACTAACGTTGTTGATGCATGTTAGTTCCTGGATAAACCTGAAATCGATTACTGTACTAAGATCACCTGTGATGAGAATGCTATTACTAATGCAGTAGAAATCTTCAAAGATTCGAGGTGCTTTTCTCCGTTTGCAATTGTTGGACAAATGTTTAATGCTTTTTTTATATTGCGTCTCATTCATACTTTCCAACCGCAGTGAGGCTACGCGAGTCATGGCAGCAAATAACGATTCCAAAGTGCGCGTTTTTGATACTGAGAAGTTTAAAGTTGTTACCTGCTATTGTTTTCCGTGGTCCGTTAATGTAAGTGAATACTATTCAGCGGCGTGTTTTGTTAATTCTTTTGTCAAGATAGAATGAGTTGCATATGAAAGTATATTGGGTGATTTTTTCTTTTCAGTACACTTCTGTGAGTCCGGATGGTAAGCTTGTTACAATTCTGGGAGATAGTGAGGATTGCTTGTTGGCAGAATGTAACACTGGCAAGGTAGTCTCTTTTTAAGATACGTCAGTAGTAGCCTTCTTTTATAATGCAAATGTAGAAATCGGCTAGCACATGTAGAATTGGATTAACTTCATTGTTCAGTCTTTCCTCACGGATATATGCTATATCTGTCAATGGTTTTAATGGCAGACCATAGGTACACTGAAAGGACATTTGGATTATTCCTTTTCGGCTGCATGGCATCCTAACGGCTATGTTGTGGCTACTGGAAACCAAGATACCACATGTAGACTCTGGGATGTTAGAAAGCTTTCAACTTCGTTGGCTGTCTTGAAAGGTCGAATGGGCGCTATTAGATCGATTCGGTTTTCATCGGATGGAAGATTCATGGCAATGGCGGAGCCTGCAGATTTCGTACATATATTTGACACTACACAGGATTATGAAAGAAGTCAGGAAATTGATCTCTTTGGGGAGATTGCTGGCATGGGGTTTAGCCCTGATACCGAGGCATTCTTTGTTGGGGTAGCGGACCGAACGTATGGTAGCCTCCTTGAGTACAAACGACGGCATAACAATTATTACTATTTGGATTGTTTCCTCTGAAAGCTGAAGATGGAGGGTCGTTGGAGAAGCAGCTTTTATTGTGCAGTGCATGTTTTTGTTTATAATGAAGGAAAATTTTGCGACTGGCATACGTTCTGAACGATGCACTTCAACGGTCGCTGGCTTGTCTGCGGTTTTGATGAAACTATTTCCTTAAGAAAAGAAAAAAAGCTCGGTTATAAGTGTGTCCCTGGATCCCTATCTACAATATTTGCGATGTGGCATGTATTTGAGATTGCGAAATTGTTTTTTCGATCAACTCCGAGAGCATTGGCAGATGCGTTAAATTCCAAGTTTGGCTCACCTGTGTGGCCGTGGTAAATACATGTGGCATATATATCATGCTTGTACAGAGCCTTTTGGGCAACCAGAAAGGAATTCAATTTTGAAATTGCTGAATGGTGTTTTTTTTTCTGGGAATTCAGTTGAACCTAGTGTCTGCCTAATCAATGGGATGCCTGTACCAAGTCTTATTTCCATGGAGTCTTTTTTGACTTTACACCGAGTCTATTAAAACGACAGGCTAGTGCATGTAAAATGGATGTAAAATTTTTTTCTTGCTGGTACACACAAGATGACCCGCTACTAACTCTTCGTAGAGGTGTTTGGAGTGGACTGGTAATATCTGTGGTCCTGTTAAAGCTCGGGTGAATTGGTTCGAAAAATCGCCTGTGGACGGTATCGACGAAAGAGAGCATTGTTGGATGGACTTTATGTCGAAAATATCTGGATTCCCTTGTGATTGTTGGATGATCCAATAAACAGTTTGTTAGATCTGATTTGTGGCTTATTAAATTTGATTATCAACGCATGCTTAGCGTGAAGAGAGGCATCTTCGGGCCCTAATCAGCAACGGAGCAAACATGGTTTGTCAAGCATTAGCCCTTCACGGAGTCAAGAGAGCGAGGAAGCAGGATTGCAAATGCAATTTGCATGTAATTTCTAGCTCGAATCTATTACAAATCTGTCCCGAGTTCAGGGAACGACTTCCAAGAGACTTCGAGGGGACGATTGTTTCTGGCGGGTTTGTTTAATTGTTTTAGTTTTTAAAGTTTGTAGTTGAATGTGTTTAAGCTATGAATTAAACTCATGTACCATATATCATATCATGAGTGAGCATTGTGCGAGCTTGGTGAGGATTAAGGATAGCTTAATAGGAACTTGGCAGTGAGGATTAATGAAACTGAAACCAGGGGAACTCTCTTGGGTTAATAACTAACAGTAAGAATATTGGGTTGGACCTTGCTGGGTGTGAGTGACGATTAAGGATCTGAAGTCGAAATTTGGGTTGGGAGTGAGGATGCTAAGTACCAACACCCTAATCCAACTTACCCCAGGGAAATTGGTTTCAACATATTTCTAATTGCGACTTTCCTAGTTCTTTCAAAGTTCTAACACATATTTGGAACCTTGTTTTTGAGCATTGGCTATTGGCTAGTTGCTTGAAGCTAAGTACCAACACCCTAATCCAACTTACCCTAGGGAAATTGGTTTCAACATATTTCTAATTGCAACTTTCCATTTTGAGAAAGCAAGTGAAAAAAACAAGAAAAAGAAAAGAAAAGTCACTTTACCTTTGGAGAAAGTTGGCAGTAAAAAAAGAAAAACCTAGGGATATTGGTTCCAACCGATTCCTAATTGTTTACCTTTGGAGAAAGAAAGAAAGAAAGAAAGAAGAAAAAAACACATTGTTCAATTCCAATGGGCTTAGTGGTAAAGGTTTTGGCTTGGTAATTCTAAATCATATATTTATGTTGAGTGAGTAGCATAAAGTTAAAAAAACTTGTAAAAGGAAATTTGAATCTAGTTTTCATTGTTTATTTTATATTACTTGACTTAAACACATTTGACATATTCTATTTTCATGTTGCATATTATTGCATCTTCTATTTCAACTTGAAGCTGATGTGATCTTATTATAACTACATATAGATATTTTGTTTTATCACATTTGCTACTTACAAGAGACCATCATTTGGAGCAATGGTAAGGTGCTTGTTTCTAAAGTTATAAGACTTGGGTTGATCTTGGGCACAACCACTCAATAGAGGTTAGGCTTTTGCTCATGTATTGACCTTCTAGGACCCCACTTTTATAGGATGAGCAATAAGCCTTTGGGTGGTGATTCTTTTTATGTTTGCCACCTCTAATTTTTTTGTCAAAAAAAGTAAAGCTTTTTTTATATTTATGCTTCATTTTGCCATCTCTCTAAAACTTTTTCTTGTTCTAAATTTATTCTTACCCCATTTTTGTAGCCACAATTTTCCTTTATGTACTATCCCTTTTGTTAGGATTTTCGAATATTAAGAATTGGTACACTACTTTATTTTCGAGTTGCAATGAATTAACTTGTGAAAAAGTATTTTAGATGGAACTTGAATTTTCATATTGAATTTATTCAAGAAGAATTGTTTTTGAAGTTTCTGGATTATCTTCCATGATTTTTACTTAGATATCATACTACATTTATAAAGCATTGTGGGTTGTACAATTATTTTAGTCAAGAGGCCAAATATTAGTTGAATAAAGAGGCTCTATTGTGGTCACAATAAATAATTTTTTTGGAGATTAAATGCTAAGGGATAGCATCCTTTTCGTTGAGTGGCCAACTACTAGTTGAAAGAAGATGGTCCTTCTTGGTAATAATGCCAAGGGGGTGCTTCTCATTATGGCAAATAATTCTTTTGATCTTAATGCCAAGTAGGAGCTTCTTGGTCATAGTAAATAATATAAACGAGTCATAATTTTTAACAATGAGGTGTTAACTTAGTGGTATGGGTCTTGGCTTAGTAACCCTAAGTCATAGGTTCAATATTATTAGGTAACATTGAGTTATAAACTTTTATCTTTATAGATTTTGGGGTGCACTTATGTTTCAATTATTCTGGGTTCCAACACCCCTCATAATATAATAGAGAAGACAAGGGGGAGCTATCTTGTCACAACAATATTTGATTTTTCATAAAAGGAAAAGGTCCTCTCAACCAACATATAGCTAATCTATTTTAAAAAAGATATTTTCAAATTATAAAAGCCCAAATATTATGATTTCTACATCTATTTTTCATTATGCGAGATGTGTTGATTATTTTAAGAGTAAGATACCTCCTCTTTGTAATGGTTGCCATGTTGGCAGATTATTTTTGGTACATTGGCTGAAAAAAACAAAGTTAAAGTATGTACTATGACCAAAAAATATGTAAGCATTAACATCCAATTTGGTCATAATCAATTATGGATTGTAACTCCATAATTTGGCTTTTATCCAAGCATGTTATTATGCCCACTATATAAGTGGATGCTTTGGTGATCTTAGGAGTATCACCAAATCAAAGGGTGTGTAAAGCAAAATTCAAGTTGCAATGTCTTCCTCTTGTGTAAGCTTGATTTAAACTTATGTGAGATTTGAATTGAGAAGACTTGGAATTTCTAAGGCTTACTAGAAGCTAAAGTAATTGTTGGAATTTTTCTAGGACAATTATGTTGTTTGTCTTGAAGTTCTCTTATTTTCTATTAATTTTTGTTGTTGTCAATATCTTTTTTACATTTCTCCTAATTTAATAATGCATTAAAAATTGATGAATCATTAGTTGGCTGAGATATCATAGATGCTACATCACATTTGCGTTGTAGCATCCCTATCGGTGTCTCTTAGTTGGCTCCTACGTTGTAGATACTACGTTGTATGTGTTTTACGAAAAAGTCAATTTTTGATCAACTATGATATCGCATATCCGATATTGTAGCACATGCTACATCATTGTATATTTGATATTGTGGGATGCATGCTTGCCTATAAATACAACACTTGGGAGCACAATTTGAATAAGTTTCATTCCATCCTTATGTAGATTCTTGCAGTTTTGTTTCTTAGTTTTAGAAATAGAGTGAATGCTCGTAGTGTGGTGTTGAGCAGTTGTATGAAATCTTTGTTCGAGTGAAGTATACTTGGGCACAATTCATGTTCGAAAATAAAGATCAAGATTGCTTTTCATCATTGCACCATCCACTTAGTTTTACTATTTTATCTAGCATAGTTTTTACTGTTTTGTTAGTTTAATCATTTACATTTCCAAGTACTTTACTTTTTTGTTCATTAGTAAAGTGGAATGAGTACGACTAGTTTCAATTGTTTAAGTGTAATAGTTTGGTAATCCCAGTAGTGTTATATCTTGGTTTGCCTAGTAGCATAACGCTTGGTAACTTAGTAATGGTTACATGAGCCCAAGGCATGTACGGTAAGCCAGGATCGAATGCACATTGATCTAGGCTAGAGTAGGTTTACATTACTGTCATTACTTAGATTTAGATTTCTTCTTTCAACTTTTATCATGTTCACAACTAGGAGTATTAAAGGCCAAACAACATCAATTATCATATGCCTTACTTTGGACTAAACCATCCATGACACCACTAGTCCAAGTGGGAAGACAACATCCTATAATCCATGCTTAATAATCTAGATGCCACAACTAGTCTCATCCATGGAATTCGACTAGATTGTGTGTGAACGCTTGTGATTCATATGGTTGGGCATGGGGGTACTCGTCGTTCATCATTGGCACTATTTTCAAGGATGGTGCTAATTATCTAGGTTAGTTATATTATAAGTAATCACTGTAAAAGTATTAACGATTTATCTTTCAAAAAATATTAATATTTTAAGTCACACACATTATTAGATAAAACCATGTCTTCTTTGCATAAGGCCAAGAATGCATCACATGATGAAAACACTAGTAGGAGAAATGATAGGATATATACTAAAGAAAATTGGAGTGAACAATCACAAGAAAGGGTTTCATATGCTCATTTAGACCCTCACTACAATCAAAGACAACGTTTAACTAATGAAGACAATCCTAGAGGAGATGAAGTCCTAGAACAAGAAGGGCCTCAAGGCCTAAAACCTTCTCCAACCCTAGAAGAGATAAATCAAGAGACCATAGGGGGAGATATAGTAGCCATGGTGATTCTCCCAGTTTCCCATCTTCCTCTTACTCTTTCACATCTAGTTCTGATGAAGATGAACATAGGTATAGAAATAGGGATCAAGATGAAGATAAAAGTAGAAATAGATGAGATCATCAGTGTGAGCATGAACAAAATCATCATAATTAGATAAACAGAAATAGAAATAATCACCATGACATGTTTGATGATGATGAACCGTTGTTGGCTATTAGGAGCATGATGCAGATAATGGAGGAAGTTAGAATATCCCATAGGCATCAAAGGGAAAGTTGCATCAAAAAGCTTGATATGAATAACATTCCTAAATTTACGGGAGGTTATAACTCTGACTCACAACATCACTTACAAGCCTTCCATGATGCTTGCACCTTGCAGAACATCAAGAGTAAGTGGCAACAGCTAAAGCTTTCCTAGGACTAGTTGACGAAGCTAAAAGTTGGTATAGATCATTGGAACTAGATTTAATCCATTGATGGGCTAAAATGCTGGAACTCTTTAATGAGAAATATCAAACCTAGGCCAGAGTGTCCAACCTGAGAAAACAAATCCAAGGATGAAGGCAAGAAAAACATGAATCCTTAGATGTGGCCTTGGATAGATACTATTTACTACTACATAGATGTCTAGGCCATGATTTCTCTAAAAAAGAACAACTTTTCCACATCATAGATGGGCTTCGTAATCAAATAAGGAAAACCCTTGGGATTTATGCCTAAGGTTGATTATTTGAATTGAAAGCCCATCAAATACAAAGGCTAGTTGAGTAGGTGGCCAAAGAAGAAAAAGAGCTATGTAAACGAGAGAATGTAGAGGAATATAAATGGGATCCAACTCTTCAAAAAAAGGGGGTCCATATCTATGATAAGGAAAAAAAAGGTAGATCTTGATGAGGTGATTTCACAGCAAACCTTGCCAATACAAAAGTCTATCATTGAACTTGAAGCAAGGATAGATAAGATGTGGGAGTTGATAAATGACAAAGTTATAACCTATGTGAAAACCATAGAGGAAAGTGTAATGCAAAAAGAATTGAGTGATTAAAATAAGAAGAGGAAAAAGAACAAAGAAACAAGTAGGAACACTTTGTCATTGGCAGCCACAGAAGAGGATGATTGATGTGACATTTGCCAATATGACCATCCAAAGGGCTATTGCCCAGTTATGTTACATCTACAATAGTTTGGGGCTTTTGCTTTGAATTCCAAGTTTGTAGAAAAGTAAATGCCTAGGAAATTACCTTACTCACAAGGTAATTATAGACAGTCCTATAAAGAACTGTACTATTTTAGTAGAACTTCTTATCAACCTCAAAACTACTATCACTAAAAGTGGAAAAATCCATAGTCATGGGGGATGCTATTAATAACCTAGTAATACCCTTGTTGTTAGTTGAACCTGCATGACTACTAGGTTCAACAACCTATTTCTCCAAATGGTTCTACTTCCTTTACCTCAAATCACAACTATCACTCTCTCGAATATCATCAACTTGTAGCATCTCCTATGGGATCACCATCATAACCCCCTGATCCTTTGTGACATTCTCAATATTCTCATACTTCCCTACAACATATTTCACCATCAACAACATAGGAAGGATTGACACCACACCATCAACAGAAGAATTCCACTTGTGTTGTGAACATACATGTAAATGATAATGTAGTAGATCTCAACCATAGTCTCAAAAACGTCCTTTCTTTAGGAAAGTTTCCACACATGAGCACAAAACTTGTAGACCTACTGGCTCATCAAAACTAGCATAAGGCCACCTAAGTGCAACATCCTTCCTCACCAGAATAATGTTTTACAATCCTACTCAAGGGCCAACATCCATTACCACCATAGTGTAAAACATAACAAATGAACCTCTTATTGTGGAATGACCTTTTAGAATGTCAACATAGTCATTACACCAATCCACAACAAATGTGAAAAATAAGTGTGTGCATAAGAGAGAGTAGGGGCCACTAAATTAAAAGACACCTAGTGGTCAACAATTGAGAACTTTCAATTATCCAAAATGTGCATGGAACAACTAGAACAACTTGTTAATTCCCATTCTAAGAAAATGACCCCAGCTAAGAACTTACAAATGGAAATACTAAACCACAATCATACACCAATAGAAAGAGGAACTAAGGATTTAGATGATAAAGATTCAATTACCATCACAATTATATGGGATGATAATAGAAAAAATAAATCACTAAGGATGGTAAGTACGAAACCTCAAGTGTATGATCCAAAAGAACTAGGATGCATTTTTCAAACACTTGCTGATGAGTCGTAGTTCATTTGGCTATGTTGATGAGGCCTAGTTGATGTATCAGATCATGCATCGTTGAGGCCCCATCGACATAGGGTCTGTTTTCGGTTATAAATATGCACCTAATAGCTACATTTATGGCAACAAAGATCTTTTAGCAATAAAGATCTTGTAGTTTATTTATTTGAGAGTTAGAATTTTCCTCCTAAGTGCCTGCAGCAGGAGTCATTGAGTGTATGGATCTTTATTCAAGCATTGTTGTACTTGAGTATGATAGTGTGTGCGGTAATAAAGATGAGCTTTCTAATAAACCTTGTAGCACATTGGATAAATTAAATATTTTATTTATGCATTTAATGTTTTTAATTATTTATCAAATATTTTCTAGTAATTAAGTTAATGAAGCAATTAAGTAAGATAGAGTGAACACATAAGTACGACCACTTCGAGTGTAACATGTATTCACTTGGTAATCCCAGTAGTGTTATTGCTTGCTACGCCTAGTAGCATAGCACTTGGTAACCCAGTAGTGGATATGTGGGTTCAAGATGTGTATAGAAAGTGGGACTGGATGCTTATGTTAGGACTAGTTAGATATTAGTTAATTAGTTAATTTAAGTTAGTTAATCCAATCACTTTTATCTCCCTTTGAATACCAAACCATAAAATATAAAATGATAAAAATTAGATACCTTAATTACACTTAACCATACCAGTGTATGTCACAAGTGTAATTGGAAAGACAACGATTGACCTTAAGGCAAAGATTCACTTCCTAGAAGACTAGTGCACTAGAAATGATAAAGTCCATGGAATTCAACTGGATCATTCATGAATGCTTTGTGATTTGTGTGGTTGGATGTAGGGGTACCTTGCCACTCATCATTAGCACTATTGCTAGGGACTTTGTTTGTTAAAACATGCGCTATCTAAGATTAGTGAATATTATTAATATCATTGTATGAACCTCAAGGTCAATATCATTCCTACTATACATAGGATTATAAAGGCATACTAATAATTTTTTTTTTTTTGCAAAATATCTTATTCTTCTCACAAGTGTGAAGATATTGAACCGCTAGTTCCACATGAGTGCAAAGTGGTATATAATCATCCAGATGAGTATGTACTAGACTTCACCTTCATCCTACATCAGGATGAACAATTGCAATGGCATGATATGGAGAGAAACATCGTCTTGTCCCTCAATTGAGCTGTGCTTAGGATGTTATTTCAAATCCTTAAGAAGTTGGGCATTGCAGATCTTCATGAGGAGTATGTTGTGAATGGTTATGATACTTGAAACTACTGTCCCACTAAAACACAACACAAATGAGATCGGCGTCAGGAGAAGCTCTATGACGCTATGAAGTAAAAACATTTCACGAATCCCTTGTTCCTACTAGATCAAGACAATAATGAGAATCCTCCCTTTGAAGGTTCTCAACATGAAGATTTTCCACCCCCTGTTACTGGTGATGAGGGTGTGAACTTGAACTTGCGATCCACTATTCATAAACTAGGTTCAAGAAAAAGTGATACTCAAGGTAGGGACTCAGGTAAACACCATAATGGTAAGAGATCCAAGGATGGTGATTGTAATAAGCAAAAAAGTGATGGTAGACACTGCAATGTTGGTGGGGGTCCACATTCCTCTTCATCATCTTCATCCAATTTTGAACATTCCTCTTCATCTGATGGTTTTCATAAAAGCCACTGTCAAAATAATCATGATGAAGATGATCAACGAGACAATAATGACTATGAGGGCCACTAAGATCGAAGGGGTGGCTGAAACCATTGTCAGCAGCATCGATGTAGTGATGATGATGAACCTCTATTGGTGACTTAAAACATTCTCAACATTGCAAAGGTAGTTAGAATTCTAACTAAGCATATGATAGATAGTCAGATCAAGCTGTTAGACATGAATAATATTTCAAGATTTGAAGGGGGATACAATTCTAATCCATAGACACATCTACAAGCTTTCCATGATGCCTATGCCCTATAGAATATAGAAAATGAATGGCAAAAACTCAAGCTTTTCCCCAAGACACTCATCAAGGAAGCTGAAAGTTGGTATTGGTTCTTAGAGCTAGAATCCATTCACTGATAGAGTACCATGTTAGAGTTGTTTAATGACAAATACTAGATGTACTCTAGAGTGTCTAATTTGAGAAGGCAGATCCAAGGCTAGAAATAGGGAACACATGAACCCTTGGATACCACCATGGGCTGATACTATTCACTTTTACACTGATGCCTTGGCCATGGTTATTCTTAGAGGGAACAACTTTGCCACATCATAGATGGGCTCAAAGCAGAAACTAGAAGAACTCTTAGGGTGTATGCCCAAGGGAGATTGTCTGAATTGAGAACTCATTAAATCCAAAGGCTAATTAAGTAGGTAGCAAAAGAAGAAGGTGAGTTACTAAAAAGGGAAAGTGTGGAAAAGTATAATAGGGATCCTTCCATCAAAAAATAGGAGGTCCAATTTTGTGATGAGGAGTAACCACTCGATGAAGTGGTGAACAGGAAAACCTTGCCCATCCAAAAATCTGTTTATGATATTTTGGCAAAGGTTGATAAATTATGGAACTATTTGGATGAAAAATTTTAAACCACTATGAGGATTGTTGAAGAATCGAAAGAGAAAAATAGTGATCATAATCACAGAAGGTGAAAAGAAGCTAAACATGCCTACCAAAGAGGTAAGGACAAAGCTACAACCATAGAAGAATTTGTGGAAATTAACTCTGATGATGAAATTGATTGTGACATTTGTCAATATGAGCATCTAAAGGGATGTTGCTATATGTTGTCACACTTATAAGAGTCTGGGGCATATGCATTAAATCCTCAACTAGCATGCAGGCAAGCACATAGACGATTATCTTATCCTCAAGGCAATCCAAGGCAGTTCCACTAGCAACAACAAGCTTACTATCCCAAATGGAGCTCCTTCACAACCTTATGAGTAATACCAATAGTGGCACCAACTACAATCATGGGGAATTCCACCACCAAGACATCAATACCCTTATAGGCAATTAGATCCATACAGGTACTATGTTCAGCAACCTATCTCTTCACAAAGTTCTGCAAGTCATACCTTGTTTCAGCATCACTATTACCCTTCGGAGTACCACTAAACACATTCACCATCTACTAGAGGGGAAAAACCATATCCATACCATCCTTCACATTCGTTTGCACATACACCTCTACCTTCAACCCAGTTACCTCCTACTCCATCCATGCAGGGTGAGATTCCTCCACAGCCGCAACAACGAAATGCTATGAGGGTTGGATATTCACAACTGGCTTTTTGCCAAGTGGTTCAGACAATTGATCTAGAAAAATACCCTTCTTCTAACCTAGTAGTCCTCTCTAACCCTCACAACCTAGTCTGGCTGATCATCCTACATCTCCAATACCCTCAACCTCTGCATCAAACACCTTCGAGTGTTCTTCAAACCAAGTGTTGCCTTGAATTTGCACTGTAATGCTAACTCATGTTGTTTTTGATTAGATCAAGGTTGGTAATCATCCTATGAAAAGATTTGACCTAGGAAGTTCACTCATTTACTTGCAAATTGCTAGACATAAGCCATGTAAGGATCTTCTTGACTCTGGTTCCAAAGTTAATCTCATCTTCCATGACATGTACAAGGCTTGGAACCTACCACCTCTCAAGAAGAGAAACATCCATCTAGAATTGGTAGATTAGTCAATTACTATCCCTTTAGGATTAGTAGAGGACATTATGACCACAATTTGTGGGTGGTCCTATCTTGCTAATTTTTTGGTGATTAAGGTTAAAAACTACAAAAGTGACTTTCTCATAATTATGGGAAGGGCTTGGTTAAGCACGGTCGATGTAGATATGGGCATAAGGAACCTATCTCTAGAAATATCAAAAGNATATGTACTTTTAATTAACCAAATCTTTTGCATGCAATTGCACCCATTATCACTGTATGCAATGCATGGAATATGATTCTTCTCTATTTTTCCCAATTCATTTTCTTTTGATATTTCTAGAGATAGGTTCCTTATGCCCATATCTACATCGACCGTGCTTAACCAAGCCCTTCCCATAATTATGAGAAAGTCACTTTTGTAGTTTTTAACCTTAATCACCAAAAAATTAGCAAGATAGGACCACCCACAAATTGTGGTCATAATGTCCTCTACTAATCCTAAAGGGATAGTAATTGACTAATCTACCNGAATTGGTCATAATTAATGCTAACCTTGCTCCTGAACAAAAAGAAAAGCTGTTGAAGGTGGTTAACAAATGACCAATACCCTTTGCTTGGTCATATCCTAAGCTAATAGGAATCGATTCAAGGATATGCTAGTATTGCATTTACACCAACCCAGCCATGAAGCCTAGAAGGCAGTCGAAGAGGCGACTGAACCCCACATTAAAGCAGATCATCAAAGAGAAAATTGAACTCCTTGAGGCAGGGTTCATCTATCCCATGGCGGATAGTGAGTGGGTTAGCCCACTCGTGATTGTGTCAAAGAAGGATGGCAAATGGTGGATTTACATCAACTTCAACCTATTGAATATGGTAACATTTAAAGATTATTTTCCTTTGCCATTTGTGGATCAAGTATTGGACACTATCTTTGGGCATTGTTATTATAGCTTCTTGGATGGTTATAGTGGCTATAACCAAATCCAAATTACGCTAGAAGATCAAGCCAAGATAACATTCATGAGTCCCAAGGGTACTTTGGCATATTGTAAGATGCCATTTGGTCTATGCAATGCCCCTACGATATTTCAACACTTGGTCCTTAGTATTTTCCAATAGTAGATTGGTAGTGGTGTGGAAGTCTTTATGGATGACTTTTCTAGCTATGGAGCTACATTTGAGCTAGCCTTGGACTAACTTAAGTAGGTATTGAAGAGATGTGTTGAAGCAAACTTGTAGCTCAACTGGAAAAAGAGCCATCTCATGGTTCAAGAAGGCATTGTGTTAGGGCATTGAATTTTGCAAAAATGGCCAGAAAAGATAAGGGTCATCCAAGGAATAACACGCCAACTAGAGACCATTAAAGATGTTCGGTCATTCCTTGGACACACTAGCTACTACCAATGACTCATAGAGAATTTCTCTAAGATTGCAAAACCATTGGTAGAGCTTACAAAGAAAGATGCACCTTTCATTTGGACTAAGAAATGTGAACATGCATTCCAATAGTTAAAATAGAAACTTGTAGAAACACCAATCCTATGAGCACCAGATTGGTCTAGAAGCTTTCACATCATGATAGATGCATCTAGTTATGCCTTGGGAGTAGTTCTCATGTATATGGATGATAGAAAACGTCCATACTACATCCACTACGTGAGCCAAAGCATTATGGGAGCATAGTTAAATTACACCACCACAGAAAAAGAACTAATGGTAGTGGTGTACGCTATGTAAAAGTTTAGGTACTATGTGCTTGGCTACAAAGTATTTGTGCACATGGACCATAGTACAATTTTCTTCCTCATGAATAAGCCAATGGTGAGCCCTCGTGTCATACGGTGGCTTATGATATTGCAGGAGTTCGATCTCACGATGGTAGATCTAAAAGGGATTGAGAATGTGGCCACTATCCACCTCTCTTACTTAAGATTGGATAATACAAAGGAGGAGAGCCTCCTCTCTGATTAGTTTCTAGACAAACTCCTCTTTATAGGGGAAATAAATGAACAAACGCTTGCAGAAACTACATGGTACAATGGCATCCTCATTTATCTTCTCACTAAGGAGATGCCACAAGATCA
This sequence comes from Gnetum montanum, assembly GCA_015680685.1. Taxonomy (NCBI): domain Eukaryota; kingdom Viridiplantae; phylum Streptophyta; class Gnetopsida; order Gnetales; family Gnetaceae; genus Gnetum; species Gnetum montanum. Next base: position 127,064 of record MNCI01002227.1, read on the forward strand.
TGACTTTAGAAAGGAGAAAAAATTTCTTCATCAAGCCAAATACATTATGGAAATCAATGGACACCTCTACAAGGTGTGTATTGATGGCTTGATTTGTTGGTGTGTCCCTGACAAAGATCAATTGCACATTCTTCAAGATGCTCATGAAGGGCCTTGTGGAGGCCATTATGCAAGGAGATGCATGATCATAAAAATCCTAATGGTAGGATACTATTGGCCTATACAATCTTTAGAGATGCCCACCCGTTTGTCAAGTCTTGTGAATGTTGTCAACGAGATGGGTGGATGACTGCTTGCATGGAAGATCCTCAACAGTGGATTCAACCACTGGAACCTTTTGACATATGGGATGTTGACTTCATGGGTCCCATCACATCGATGTTCAATGGAAAGGCATATATTATGGTAGTAGTTGACTACTACACAAAATGGGTAGAAGCAATAGTTGTTATTGATTGTACATTGTCCACTATTGCCAGATACATATAACAAAATATTGTGAATAGGTTTAGGGTGCCACATTCACTAATTTCCAATAATGGAACTCATTTCATAGGTGCCACTTTTAGAAAGTTAATGCAAATCTTGGGGGTTGAACATAAATTAACAACACCCTATGACCCCTAAGCTAGCAGGCAAGTAGAGGTAACTAATCGGGAGATCATAAAAATACTAATGCAAACCATTAGCAAATATAGGAAAGATTGGTGTGAAAAACTTAATGATGCCCTCTAGGCTTATCATTCAACATGGAAACTTCCTATTGGCTATTCTTCCTATGAATTAGTGTATGAAAAATTTTGAATGCTCTCAATTCAATTTGAGCTTCATACACTTTCAAAAGCTTGTGATCTAACTCTTAACGTAAGTCTAACAAAGAAAGAAAGATTAATCAACCTAAATGTGCTAGATGAAAATCAATTAGTGCCCCTATCTTTGAATGAGGTGCACAAGGAATTTAGCAACCAACGTCATGACCTCAGAATTAGGAAAGTAAAACTTCAATCAGGAGATAAGGTCCTCTATTGGAATCCCACACATGTACCCCAAAAGGAAAAATTTCAAACATTGTGGGAGGGACCTTATATAATTGATCAAACCTTTTCCTTTGGGGCCATGTTGATCTACAAGCCTAAAAGCCCAAATAAAAAGTAGTTGATCAACATCCAACAAGTAAAACATTTCCTAGAGCCAAGACAAGCCAATGCAACTACCACCTCAATGGATGGACAACCATGTTCCATTTTTCAGATCTCCTCCTTCCAACTTAATCATGGGGGAGATGGTCATCCGTGTTAACAATCCATATAGCTTCTCAGTTTTTCTACTTTTTGTTTTNGATTTTACAAATTTTTTATTTCTGAATTTTTCTCATTTTACACCATCTTTAGTACCTTTAAACCTTCTCAAATATTTTACACTTTATTATATATTTTACTTTGTTTTGTTTTGATTCAAGTGTGATATTTCCTTATTTTTTCTAATAAAATCACTTTATTGCCACATGATATAGTGCCAATGTTGCTATTTACTAATGATGGTTTGTGCTTAATGTNCAGTGCCAATGTTGCTATTTACTAATGATGGTTTGTGCTTAATGTTGTAATTATCAATGTCTGGTTTCTATTTTTAAATTCTGATGTTCAATGACTTTGACATGGTTTATTTTTCATGGAATAGGTAGTGAGTCCACATCATCGACCTATCCAATAAACTTTATGGTTTTCCTTGTTCTAGGAATTTGAGGTCCCTTTCATTAAAGAAACTTCTAATCAATCGATGACCTTGGTAGTTTTGGAATTACGAAGGATTCAAAGGTTTGAAAAGGGTGTGACTTCAATGGGGACTCAATACTCTTTGTACTCTTTTACTTGCTTGAGTGCTTGAGTATCTTTCATGGACTTTTCATGATTCCATACCAACCATTAATAGGAAGTCAAGTAAAGTCTTTGCATGGTGTGGTTCCCATCTAAAAATTCAAAAAAAAAATGATGGGAATTTAAAGCATATCCCTTGGATAAATAAATAGGCTACAAGCATTGGTTATGGGACTAGAAAGCCATGTACTTATGCTTGAAGGTTCCCTCTAACTAAGGCCCTCTCTCACTTCCTACTTCTCTCTTTTCTTTTCCTTATGGAATGGTGGTTGTCTTGTGGAAGCACTCTCATTTCTCATGTGGGTGGATCAGTCTTAGGATGGCAATGCTAAGTCACTAAAAGCAGATGGTTTTGGTTTGGACTAAGGATGGATCTTCCCAGGTCATTTTAAACACAAATTCCATAAGGGACTTCTTATGACCTCAATTTGGAACTCCATTCCACCTTCTTTTTCATCCATCCATGCTGCCATAACTCACCTCACTATCGTGTTTAATGTTATGCTCTATGTCTTAGTTTGATGTGTTGGAATTCTTGAGTAGATTCTTTTTGGTTGGTCCTTAACTTTTCATAATCATTAAATCAACTATGGGGCTCATGGACTTCTTAGTTGAGGTTATCCAAGGGCAACAAGGGCATGGACCTACTATGGGGAGGATCCACTTAGCTTTTGGTTTGGTTAAGGTTTCTTACCTTTGACATTGTTACAATCCTATCTTTTGCATATCCATTGGGTATTCTGCTCAGTGCTCCTTAACGTTTTATTTCATTTATCCCCTGAATCAATTCTTCTTCATTTTTTCAAAATTATGAGCTTCAACACCTTCTTCTCATGTTTTCATATTGTTCTTGGCCTTTTGAACTTTCGTTTGACCCCAATTTCATTCAAAAATTATTTGTATTTTGCAAGTTTGAGTCATCTATGATGGTCAATAGTTGCGTCAACGAGGCCTCATCAATGCGATCGAACCACATCGACAAGGCCTTGTTGATGAGGCCTTGTTGACACAATGTATACATGCTATATATATCGCCATGCACTTATGAATTTGTTATCATTTTCTCATAACACATGGGGAGTTTTTGTAAATTTTTAGAGCCAAAACCTTCTAGAGCTCATAACTTCCTAACCGTTTGTCTAAATTACTCTGTTCTTCAACACTGCACTTACCAGAGGTAAGATCTTTATCATGGGTGCTGCAAACGTTAAGGTTTTTGATGAAAAATTGATGAATTTTTTTGAAAATTTTTCTAACTCCCCCAAAGGGTTAATAATCTTAACAATATACAAACATCAATTTTTTCAAAAGTTAATTCTTTCAATAACCTCTACGATGAATTATTACCAATAGCACATAAATAAATAATAATTGGAATAATTAAATTAATCATAATCACAACTTAGCCAAGTGTAACTATCCTTAAGAGATAAAGTTATCCCAATTAATTCATGTTACACAACGATTGCTAACCCATGGTCTCATTGTGATTATAGATGGCACCAAAACTGAAATGCCTATAGGAAGGAGAATCCTCTCAACCAAGGGAGAAGTGGCCTAGAGTTGGAAGGGGCCAACAAGAACAAGTTTAAGAACCACCAGAGGCAACCTATGCAATGGGTCTTCTTCATGAGGAGCCCAAATTGGAATCTATTTGATATATTCCAGAAGAAGGAGTGCCCATAGAACAATCAAAATGAGGAGAAGTGCCTAGACTAGAGCCAAGGCTTGAGGTCACTCTGACTCAAGCCTACCTTGACATCATGAGGTCTTGAGAAATTCAAAAATCAGTCCTTCAAGAGATCAATTTTAGGCCATTCTTAGAGAAAGCTCCAAGAGATATCAAGACTCAATTGCAAACTTCTCCCATGTGGTCAATCATCACATCCAATGGAGAGTGGTACATGAGAGAGACATACCTCTTTTAGAATAATCAAAGGCTAGGGTCCACTGTCAAAATCAAGGACATTCAAGTGTCCTACTCGATAGAAGCTATTGCATAGGCACTTAGGTTGCCTAACATCGAGACATAGTTGGTAGAATTATCCACAAAGGGTGATCTTGAGGCAAAGAAGGAGTGGACTCAGTGGTGCTACAGGATTGACTATAAAGAGTATGATGTGCTCACATTAGTGGAGTAAATTTATTTCAAAATTGTGGCCTATCACCTCAATCCAATAGTAAGGCCAAGCAATGAGACCACTTTCTCTACCCAAGCATGCACTGCTCTAAGTAAGAAATTTTCCATCAACATTCCATAGCTAATCTACTTAAAGATTGAAAATTGCTTCAAGGAAATTGAATTTGGAAGGAAAACCCTATCCTTTCCATGCCTCATTTGAAAACTCTACAAAAGGGCAGGTATCATTTGCTACTCTAATGACATAATCAAGCATGCTCCTTTGGCCCCATGGTCTGAGATCATGAAAGATAAGATGCCAAGAATGACCCAAGAAGAGGAGCAGCTGCCTCCACTACCCACTTAAGAAACCATGTCGGAGGCTTGCATAGCCATTGAGCACCTGTGCAAAATCCAAGAGTAGCTCTTGAGTGAACAAGAGCAACATGTAGGAATGAGTGGGATGGATCCATCTATATACCAACCAACCACGAGTCCCCTTAATGAGATGGCTCAAATAGTTAGTCAAATGGAGAGGGGTGGACCAATCTTCTCTACCCAATGAATGTAGCTGCCTGCAAGGTCAAATTCCAACAATTGGGAGGTGATGGTGTCTTTATCTCAACACTATTTATTTCCAAAAATTTCTAGGAATGCTACCACATTCTCGGTGTGTTTGGAGGAAGGCAAAGGAGAAACTGTCTTGGTGATGCAACACCAAGGGTAGGAAACAATGGCTGAANCAACTGTCTTGGTGATGCAACACCAAGGGTAGGAAACAATGGCTGAAGTTGTTGCCGCTAACTATGTCACTGAAGCACTAAATGCACCTGTAGTGTCTATACCAGATGTATCTATACTTCAAGACATGCAGATGTCTATAGGCATGATCAATGGAAAGTTAAACATATCCCAACATGAAGAGTTTCTAGAATGACTAGTGGGAATTGGGTAATCGATTATGGATATCTTCGATTTTCTGAAAGACATCACTGTAACCTAGTCGAAGCTACTAAATGCAAGGGGAAAATGCATTATTTTGGAGGGGCAACTTGAAATGGCTCAAGAATGAAATCAATGCTTGGCCACATAGGTTGCCAAATTACATGCCTAACTTGCTGATCCTATGATCCCCAACCCAGCTGTAACAAGAGATAAAGCTTTTAAATAGCTTTAGGAATGATTCCAGAAGGTTGAGGAGGAGGTAGTAATGGCCATCTTGAACCAATCCATACCTGAAGTAAAAATGTACTTAATTTAGAAGGACTTGGCACATATGTGCTAGGAGAATGAGACCCTAACTACACAATATCATTACATGCATAATGTTGATGGTCAGAGGGACCAAATGTAGGAATTTATTCATCAATAGTAGGAGCAGCTTGCTAGGGTGAACACTAAATTGAGGAGATTGGCTATAGAAAATTGAAATCTATTAATGGAGGAAGTGCATGCCTTGTGCTAGAAGTCTGCCATCAAGATCATCGTCTAGAAGAATGAGGCCCTCAAGTTTGAAAAAGTGAAGAATCACTACAGAGACCAGGTTAGCCTACAGAAGGAAGTTAATAAAAAACACATCCAAATGGTGAAGGAAAAAGTAAATGAAGCTTTCCAGTAACTCCAACAAGGAAGAGAAGTGTGGTAGCCCATCATTGATGGAATTGATGCCTACAATAAAGTGGAGATTTACTTGAAGGACTTGCAAATCAAAGAAATGATAGAATATATAGAATTGGCCAATCTCTATTACACAAACATGGCAATGCTAATTGCCAGAAGACCATAGTTAGAGTTGGAGAAAGAAGTGGTTAGCTCATATCTATTATACAAGGTAGAGTTCAAGCACCACAAAGACACCAAGTAGAAGTTTGAGACTGTGAATGCTGAATTCGAAGTTCTCAGAGCATGGTTTATAGATCAATGATCAACTACTGAGAACCTAGCCAAATGAATAAATGACTATAAGGATTTGAAGGACATAGTTAGGACATTTGACATTAAACGCAAATAGTTCGCTACCTAGTTTATCAATGCAAAGAAGCTATTTCTAGCAATCTCGTGTCCTTAGGATGTGCCCATTCCGACCCACATTAGCAAAGCCATGTGGATGATGCACAATCCCAAAAGTAAGGAGGAGAAAATGAAAGCACTACTAGGTGCTTTCTACCTCCCACCTGAATTTGCAGCAGTAGTAGGACAACCACAACTACCTCAACCACCGTCGGGGCATGAAGTTGGTGAAGGTTCCTCGAAACCTCAGGAGCCACCACCAACTAAGACTATCTGATCTTCTCCACCACACTTCATGCCATCAAGGAACGTGCTATCCAATTTTGAAGAGTCATGTCATGGTGTTCAATTTTGTTACTTAAACACTATCATTTTTGTAATGTGTTGATCCATACACTAGGGCACTTCATTTTTTGTCAAGTCAATTATTTAGTTTTGTTTGAGAAAAGTTAGTTAATAATCCCTTACCTTCCCAATTTTGTAAAAACACTTGAGGATGAGTTTTCATTCAATGATGGGGGTATGAAGAGTCATAGGTCAGTTGGTTGTGTTGACAAGGCCTTGTTGACACAACCTCATCGATGAGGCCTAGTCGATGCATCGTATCATGCGTCAACAATGCCCCGTTGATGTAGGGTCTATTTTTAGCTATAAATATGCATATACTAGTTGCATTTATGGAAATAGAGATTTTTTAGTAGTGAAGCTCTTGTAGTTTGTTTATTTGAGAGTTAGAAATTTCCTCCTGAGTGCTTGTAGCAGAAGTCATTGAGTGTACGGATTTTTATTCGAGCATTGTTGTACCTGAGCATAACAATGTGTGCGACAATAATGATGAGCTTTATGATAAACCTTGTAGCACTTTAGATAGATTAAATATTTTATTTATGCATTTAATGTTTTTAATTATTTATCAAATATTTTTCAGTAATTAAGTTAATGAAGTAATTAAGCAAGATATATTGAACACATAAGTACAACCACTTCAAGTGTAACACGTATTCGCTTGGTAATACCAGCAACGTTATTTCTTGGTACACCTAGTAGCGTAGCACTTGGTAACCTAGCAATGGATACATGGGTTTAGGATGTGTATGAAAAGTGGGACCAAATGCTTATGTTAGGACTAGTTAAACACTATTTAATTAGTTAATTTAAATTAGTTAATCCAATGACTTTTATCTCCCTTTGAATACCAAACCATAAAATATAAAATGATAAAAATTAGATGCCTCAATTACACTTAACCATACTAGTGTACATCACAAATGTAATTGGGAAGACAATGATTGACCTTAAGGTAAAGATTCAATTCCTAGAAGACTAGTGCATTGGAAATGATAAAGTTTGCAGAATTTGATTGGATCGTGTGAATGCTTTGTGATTCATATGTGTTGGCGACTGTTTGGGACGCAACCACCAATGAGTGTCCTCGAACAAGATTTAGGTGCCTGCTGGTCTCTGGCAACACCAAGGCCCAGATACCTCCAAATAAACTCAGTCGTTAATGTGAGTATGTGTGTGTGCTGTTGGGGCGTGCAGTTGTGAGAAATGTAACGATTGCGTTGTGTAAACTACAAATGACTTACTTTAAAGAGATTCAGCCAACTTTGCCAAGTACTGTGAGTTGTTGAAAGTTTCCTATTTTGTTCAACTGCCTAGTCTATGCGGTCCTTATAATACCTACTTGTAACAAATAAAATTTTGCAAAAACATTTGAGCACAACTCCGCAAT